>CM074721.1:416928085-417044597 GCA_037306005.1 Rhinophrynus dorsalis | reverse complement strand
TAGGGGGAGAGAGAGAGAGAGAGAGAGAGGAGAGAGAGAGAGAGGAAAAACAGGGGGGAGGGGAGAGAGAGGAAGACAGGGGGGGAGAGAGGGGAGAGAGAGGAAAACAGGGGGGAGAGAGGAGAGAGAGAGAGAGAGAGGGAAAAACAGGGGGGAGAGAGAGAGAGAGAGAGAGAGAGAGAGAGAGAGAGAGGAAAACAGGGGGAGAGAGAGAGGGAGAGGAGAAAACGGGGGGGGGGAGAGAGAGAGAGAGAGAGAGAGAGAGAGAGAGAGGGGGAAAACAGGGGGAGGGGAGAGGAAAAACAGGGGGAGGGGAGAGAGAGAGAGAAGGAAAACAGGGGGAGGGTGAGAGAGAGAGGAAAACAGGGGGAGGGTGAGAGAGGAAAAACAGGGGGAGGGTGAGAGAGAGAGAGGAAAAACAGGGGGGAGGGTGAGAGAGAGAGAGAGAGAGAGAGAGAGAGAGAGAGAGAGAGGAGAGAGAAGAAAAAACAGGGGGAGAGAGAGAGAGAGAGGAAAACAGGGGGAGAGGAGAGAGGGAGAGAGGGAGAGAGAGAGAGGGGAGAGAGAGAGAGAGAGAGAGAGAGAGAGGAAAACAGGGGGAGGAGGGAGAGAGAGAGAGGGGAAAACAGGGGGAGGGGAGAGAGAGAGAGAGAGAGAGAGAGAGAGGAGAGAGAGGAGAGAGAGAGAGGAGAGAGAGAGAGAGAGAGAGAGAGTAAAAACAGGGGGAGGGGGAGAGAGAGAGAGGAAAAACAGGGGGGAGGGGGAGAGAGAGAGAGAGAGAGAGAGGAAAAACAGGGGGAGGGGTGAGAGAGGCAAACTGTATCCTATTAAAATGTCAGAATGGTGCCTGCATAAAAAGGGGTGACATTCTGATGTCGTAGTCATCAATGTTGCAAATATAATAGTATTAGCCCTTCCCTCCCTTCCATAAAGGCCCCTGTGTTGGTCGAATACACATATATTAAATCTACATTTACACTTTGAATGCCAGATGTGCAGGGCCACATTCTGATGTTGGCCCTTTTCAACAAGGAGACCTTTTTTATGTGCCCTTGTGTTGGTTGCCAAATAGAGGACAACATTTTAATAGTGGGGGGGGGGGAGGACACAGACAGACACAGGATACCATGAGGGCCCGTCAGGGTCAAGAATTTGCGGACCGGAGCCGATGGCCATCCAGAGCTCGGGATACAAGATGCATGGACCTGTTGGATATAATCCTCAGTCAGGACGACCTTCCCTTGGCAAGTTATCGAACCGGAGACCAAGGAAAACCAGGACCTGAGAGGGGACTGGAGCAGATTTTCTCCATATTCAAAATCCACCCATGATGGAGGAGAATCTGAGCACAGTCCTGGGTGGCACCTTCATGGTGCCGTCCACGTATGGAGTCACCTGAATCCCCTTGGTTGCGCAGAAAGGCAATCAATGTCCCCAAAACTCTGGAAAACACCCAAGGAGTGGAGGTAAGCCCAAAGGGCAGAGCGTGTGAACTGGAAGTGCACCTAGTAGCAGGCAAACCTGGAGGTACTTCTGGCTGTCCAGATGAATCAGGATATGCAAGTAAGCATCCTGCAGATCCAGAGGCTCCAAGAAACTCTCCTGGACACATAGCTGCGATGACAGAGTGCAAGGATTCCATCTTGAAGCACTCCATCTCCACAAAGGAACTGAGGTCTTTGAGGTCCAAGATAGGTGGTGGGAGTACCCTTGTTTTATTCGGGGACAAACTCTACAACATATATTTTTTTACATCTTAAGTATTACTATGCCTTTAAGGGCACGTTTACTGATACCTTCAGTAAGATGTTCACCCCAGATGGTGAGAGCTCTAGTGACCCAAACAGAAGCCAAACTAGGCCTTAATGCAGCACCTATGGCAGCACATTAGGAAGCTGGAGGCTGTCCTGAAGTCTATCAGTCAGATCCTTCAATGCTGTGGTGTCCGCCAAAGGCAGAGCAGTAGACTTAAAAAGCCTAGAAATAGGGGGATCAGCCTGAGGAGGTGTAGCCCACTGAATCAAAGCTGCCTCAGAGAAGGGATACAGCTTGGAAAATCTCTTGGAAACAGAAAGGAGCCTGTCTGGCATTTTCCACTCATCCAAAATAACCTGATCTAGAGTGGGATTAGGCGGAAAGACCTTGAGGGATTTCTTTCACCATTGAAAGACGTCAGAAGAAGTTTGGCCCTCAGCAGTTGTGGTAGCGATGTGCAAGATCGTTAAAACCGCCTTAACAAGGCCCTCAGCGGAGGGAGCAGAATCAGCTTCAAAGTGGTCACCATAAGCAAAAGAAAAAACTCCCCTTCCTCCGTATCATCCACAAAGGAATCCTTCTCAGAGGTTTCTGTGAGATCAGGAATGTCAGGGGCCTTAGGGTCCACAAACCTGAAAGAAGTGGGGGGTTTCCAAGAATGGAGGACCCCCTGAAGGGAGAGAGGAAACAGTGCCATAGAGGACTCAAAGTCCTTGACCCAGAGTGGCTATTGTTCAAAGCTGGAGGGTCGAGGTTGAGTAGTAGGGGCCACAGTGCATAAGAGGCATAAGTGTCCTGAGTAGCCTCTAGGGAGCCCCATTTGGCATCAGGAACAGTAAGCAAGGGGGGTCAGAAACACCCCTGAGTCCTTAGCCTTCAGTCTAGCCCCATGTCCCTTTGTATCAGACATCCTAACAGGAATAGCGATTAGACAGTATGAGAAACCCAAATACTGTGACCCAGATTAAAATAGAACCTCAGAAAGCCCAAGAAAGTATTTATCTGGCAGGCAAATGGTTAACCTGCGGAGGAGAGTAAGGAGAGAGAAGCCTCTGCGCAGGATACTCCAGCAAAGAGAAAGAAAATGGTGTCCAAAATCACAACCAATCAGACGAAAGCCCACGAAACGGGCATTCTGGGATTTGTAGTTTTGTCTCTTTGCTGTTACCTAGCAAGGCTTGAATCCAAACTCGTGGACCCCCCCAAGACACTGGGGATGTGAAGTGGATAATAGGACAAGAGGAGACAAGAAGAATGAGTCCTCTTTCAACGCTAAGTAAAACGGTTTCAGAGATGTCACAAAACAGTTCTGTCCCATAGAAGTCAATGGAGCAAGTGTGGCTTCACAGTCAAGCAAGCCTTAAAAGGCATGGAACTCAAAAATTAAAAAAGGTTTCAAAAGAGAATAAAAGTACAAAATATCCAAGGGAATATGAAGGGACAAATAAAACTGTATGAATCTAGAAGGATAAACCAAAATAAGCCCGTAACCGGAATAAACCAGGAGGGAAGGGGTTAAATGCATAAAATCCAGCCATTTGAGCTCCAAAAACCCTGGGATCAAACTACTAAGATACCCAACATGAGTGCAGAAGTTTAATACCCCTGTACAGAGGTGAACGGTGAGGAACAAGTGGACCATGGCACTCAAAGGGTTGCTCACCTTTTTTACTTTACTTCTTTCTTCAGATTACTATTGAAAGAAAGAGCCTCAGACAGACCCAGTCAGGAGAGAGAAACATGAGTTGCGTGATTCTCTCCACAACGCTGCAAGAGTCCATAAAAGCACCTGATAGCTGGACAATCCTAATGGGGGAATTTTTACACCATATCTAAAATAAAATAATGAAATATTCTAAAAACTAAGCAGAAAAGTTCTCAGCATATAATTATATATATATATATATATATATATATATATATATATATATATATACACACACACACACACACACACACACACACACACACACACACACACACACACACACACACACACACACACACACACACACACACACACACACACACACACACATATATATACATATATATCTAGATATCAGTCTTCTGTTTCAGTTGTAAAAATAAATGAAAAACCTCCAGGAGCTGCCTGTTGCTCACCAGTGAATGTGTGTCAGTGCTGGAGCAAGGTGATGACAAGAAAGCAGCTATCAAAGAAGCTGCCTTGCCTTAGTGCCTCTCTGGGACCAGAAGTTCTAGGCCAACAACCAGTATCTGAGCCAGTGAATTTATTGGTTTTCCAAGTGTCCATTCTGGCGCGAGGTGGTGAAAGACTGAAATCCACTAGAGAGGATATAAAATGCAATGCTCTGTGTAAAACCAGCAGATAAACTGCTGCTATTTACAGAGCCGTTTGAATGGAATACACTGCAATGAAGAAGATAAATGAATGCACTAAAACCACCAGCTCAACTGTGTCCGACTGCGCGGCATTAAATTTCATCTGATACTGCAGAAGCATCATCTTGACACAAGCACACGGTAAGAACTCGAGCTTTGGGTTACAGCCAGGCTAATGAACCTCTGGTATATAACATGCCCTGCCCTAAGACTCATCACAGAATTAGGGTCTAATTAAGTGATTTTGTGGAGTCTCAGATTTCCCTGGACCACCATGAGGTCAGATTTAAAAAAACAAAAAAACAAAAAAAACCCACTAAGAATTAATGCGGAACTAACACCGCTAAGAAACTTTGTTTGTAATAATTCCCTATCTGGCGACTAGCTGCTTAGTAGCGCTAGTCGCCAGAATTATTACCTCTTTATGAAGAAATATGCAGTCATCCTCGGCTGACAGCAAGACGGAGCATGGACATCTTGCCCTAGTGATGTCCGTGCGCCTGCGCTGCCAGTCTCTTCCGGAGCCAAATGGCTCCAAGCAACACCCGTCTGGGACTGATAGCACAGACGTGCAGACGTCACTAGGGCAAGATGTCCGCGCTCCGTCCTGCCTGTCAGACGAGGAGGACTGCATATTTCTCCATAAAGAGGTAATAATTCTGGCAACTAGCGCTACTAAGCAGCTAGTCGCCAGATAGGGAATTATTACAAACAAAGTTTCTTAGCGGTGTTCGTTCCGATTTAAAAACTGGTTCGCTGCACGAGACATCATGCAACAACGCTAAATTTTATATACACAAACGCGCGCTCACGCACCCGCGCATGCAAGATAGCTATACCAGACTGCTGTCATGGGAATACAAGTTTCTAAACAATATAAGAATAAGTGGAGTTACAAGTTCATTGCTTCACTGGTCAAATAGGATTACAGTGCCAACATACCTGTGACAAAAATGGCCATTTTACTTAAAAGGTGCTTTTAACCCAATGAATGCTATAGAGTTTTACATCGCTATGCATACACATTCTCTAGTATTCAAGGGCTTAAAAATCCCATTTAAATAATGGAAGAAGGGTTATTCTCTACAGTGCAGATGGTTTGGGAAGCAATTCTTCAGCAGCCTCCTGCGTAGAGAAGGGGCAGGTACTATGGATAGAATTAAGCTGGAGCAGACCAACTGCACCAAAGTAGTCAAACATTTCCAAAATTCCTGTAGAATGAAATGGGGATGTAGATGCCCTGAATGCTAGAGGTCTTATCAGTTTGATAAACAATGCTCTGGAGACCACTGCAGTGGGTTGTAATCTTCATTTAGATGAACAAGAATGTTTATTTGTCCCCTAATGCATGAATGAACACGCTTTGGTGATAAACGCTCACAATCTGATGGCTCATACAGACTTCCCCAAAACTGCATACATGTAAAATACATTGGTGAAAAGGGGGGGGGGGGGGGGAAGGTCTTGAAAGTTTGACCACCCTCTCTACTCTCCTGTTTGTATCAATGATACACCACTTTATAGTACATGAGCCATCATGTGATTACAATGGCAGGTACTGTGCCTATTCTGGTCCATGTATACACAATGGTCAGTAGGTACAATGTATTTTATGGCCAGAGTGTACACAAGGAAGGTAGTTTGCACCTTCTCCTGCAAGGTATCGGAAATATAAGCTGCTTTTTAAATGCCTCAAATGGTTAAATGGTCAAGCGTTCTTTCAATACGTGACATGACAATCTCGCGCTGTCATGCCGCATGAGATTGGCTTGTCGACATTTTTATTCAGGCAACATGTTAACTGGTTCATTTGGTCGCACGCTCTTTCGTGTAGGACACTTTAAAAGGATACCTTTGTTAAATAGGAAGTGTCGGGAAACTATTACAGTAACAGATACACACAGAAGGATGTTTGACAACAGGGCTCTCCAAAATTGTAGCTTTAGCACCACATGTAGAAGAATGCCACTTGTCAGCTTCTTTGAAGTTATGATCAATTACATAATGTCAGACCATCCGACGTCTTATTTTGGATCAACATCCCCCACACAAATATGTATATAAAAAAAAAAAAAAAAAAAAAAAAAAAAAAAAAAAAGTTGTTGAGCACGGCTCTAGCTTTGATGCAAGTTTAGCTGCAGGGCATGTTAACTCCAGACAGACTGAAAAATTAACAAGGATGCCAGTTTTTACAGAGTCTTCTTCAAATGGAAGCTGTCTACCAAGATAAGCTCCCAGAAACAGGCTTGTGATCATCAGAAGAGCTTTTCATTGCTGTGCTCAGCACTGTGATAAACTTCCAGAATTAAAACCACATTTGAAAGCCCATTAAATCTTCATCAGAAGCACAATGACTCAAGAGTGCGTGAGGGTATCAGACAAAGTGCATTTGTTAGAAGGACGATTCATTCCTTTTACAGTCTAAATGACTTATGACACCATGTGCCTTCATCTCAGAGACATTATAAAAGGAAGCTCTAACAAAGATAGCCATATTTTCCTCCCACAGAACCCCAAGCATCAGAAACAATAGTGCTCCTGCATCCTACAGTCACCATATCAGATTAAAGACGAACAGTTTATTTTAAGTCTTATAAACCAGACTAATCTATTTTACGTCCTTTTATCAGAATGGTGTCGATGGAAGATTGGAATGGAAGTCTGTGTTTAAAGGGACATTATCACTCAACAACTCTGGTGATTTTTGAAAGAGTTTTCAAAATTCTCTATATGATACAGTAGCCATTTTTATTTGTAAAATTAGTTTGGGTTTTATTTAGGGTTCCAAGTTATACTATTAAGGCAAGGTGTGAAAAGGCACTTCCCTTTTAGTGCTAAACTCCCCCCACCCCTACATGGCAATTAACAGTTTCAGTACTAGGGAAGATGGGATTCAGTGTATCAAAAAAACTCACAAGACTGATATAGTGATACCTTAGCAATGAATTGCTGATTTTTAGTTAGTGGGGGAGGTAACGTAGGGCTGTACAGCAGGTCTTACTTCACATAATTTACAGATCTAAATACATAAAAAATAGCCATCTGAACAGACACACTAGGAAGTGTGGCAAGGGATTTCCCATGGGAATGAGAGAAAAGAGCGCCAGAGAGACAGACAGAGCTTGCTTGTGCCTGCACATGTGAGACAATTCCAGGGAAAAATTTTGCACTTCTGTCTTCAGGCACGACACCTACATACTCCTCACGTTGTATTGCCAGTTTTGCTTAGCAATTCATTTCGGGAGATTTTCTTGCAAGTCTGCAAAAGCTATGCTACATAACTCATGTTCTGTCACCTCTTACATCTTTGTTTAAGACTCTGAATACAAGTGGAGCAGGCACATTTAAAGCAGAACTTTCATAGTATAAATTCACTTTTCAATAATTAAACATAAGGTGACTAGCTTCATAATATGTGTATTACCTCTCAGAAGTGCCAGATTCTAAAGAAATCGTTAATCTTCGGAGACTGACAGCCAGATTAGTGCCGTCTGTGCCGACAGTCCTTTCCAGTTACCTTGTGGCACACTGCAATGCTTCTTAGAGGAGACCGGGGCTGACAGCGCAGGCATGCAGACAAGATGTCTGCACTGATGCCTGGCTTCTGGTCTCCAAAGATTGAAAATCTCTTTAGAATCTGGCATTTCTGAGAGGAAATACACATAGTATGAAGCTAGTCGCCATAGGTTTAATTATTGGAGAGCGACTTACTACTAGATGAAAGTTCTGCTTTAACCCTTTCAGTGCCAGAGGGGCACGCAACGCATTGCTTTGCAATGTGTTGCGTACCCCTCTGGCACTGAAAGGGTTAGGTGAAGAAAACCATCTTAAAGTAATGGGAATATAGTTACTTAATTTCAATGACTCAAATATACAGAAATAGAATGTTAAAGGAATAGCAATTATCTTAACACCTGTTCATGACAATAAGAACCCTGCATATGTTTGTATGGAGCTTTCTGTGAGGGAACAGAGACAAACACTATTACATCCTGCTTTGGTACTCAACCAGAAATCACTGCAAACAGGAATTCAGAGAGTTTACGGTCAAGGACAAAAATATAGGTGCATATGATAAAAATAAGCATAGGTATTTTAACTGTACATATTATGTACTTGCAAAATATGCAAATCAAAATATTCCATTACAACCATTCCACACAGTGTGGAAGACTTGGCTCATTCAAGATGTGAATTCTGCTGGTCAAACGACAATAGGGAGCTAAACAAGTATCCTGAATCATCTGAGTTAGTTGGTAATCTTTTGATTAGATTGTGCATGAATCAGTGATTTTTTTTTTCTCTATTAGTTCTTTTCTGATATAAATGTATAAAGCTCTTGAATGACAGACAGCTCAAATGTATTGCAATGCACTGGAGACATCTTTAGCATCGAAAAGAGTGAAGAGAAAAATAAACCCACAGCATATTACGGTCCTGTACAAACAATCCTAATGTGAAGCTCATTCTCTGTTACTACCAATCCTTCACTTCACATTTTGTTACAAAAGTCAAGCTAAGTTCATTCACACTTGCAATGTCATATAGCTCCATTCAAAGCCATGTGGGGTTTTTTTTTGTCTGCATTCTGCCTATATTCCTCTTGCGATTGCCACTGTTGGCATTAACCCTAGATCAGTAGCAGATATACAAGTGGGTTGTCCATTCATAGGGCATTATGTGCATTAAAACATCCAGAGGAATAACGTGAACCATAACCACGCCACAGCTAATAGGCCTCCGTGAAGATAAGTGCTTCATAACTTCACCGAACACATGAACAATTGCAGAATGTTGCACTATACATCTTTGCTCTTCCTTGTATAAAGTGATAGTAATACTTAATATGCAAATACATATATATTGTAGGGTAGATTCTACTGTGCTGATTGGTATTATATTCAAAAGTTACTGCAGCGCAAACTTGAATTTTTATGTGCAATCTCTCTGGCCAGAAAATTTACAGTGGCTCTGTTGATACATCATCCTATGAACAGTTCTGTCAGTTGACCATAAGCTTCCACAGGATGGTGTAGCAACAGCACCGTCATGCACAGAAGAGACTGCCCGCGTTAGTCCAGTCTCTACTGCGCATGATTGCATCGTGTGAAGCAGTGCGGTAGCGGCCACTTAACCCTTTGAGTGCCAGAGGGGTTCACTACGCATTGCAAAGCAATGCATTGCGTACCCCTCTGGCACTCAAAGGGTTAACATTACCCGGACCTTGGCCCGTGTATACAGGCTTACACACACACACACAATAAATATTTGTAAAAGGGGAGCTATCACCTGTATTAATGTTTCCTTGATTCCAATACTCCTTTTGTACTGAACCTGTATTTTTTTTTTTTTATTTATTATTATATATTATATATACAATCCTGTATTCTCTGAGATATTTGCTTTTAAATTTAATATAGTGATGTCACTTCAGGACAGGCTGTGGGTCAACTCTGCCTCACAGCCTGTCAATCTTCATCTGTTCCCCTCCCCAAGAACGGCCTCCTCCAACCTTGTACTGTGACGGAGGGCTTCCTCTGCGTGAGCTGGAGCAGTCTCATTGGCAAGAGAGCTCCAGCTTGCATGGAGAAATCCTCTGTCATCGGTGGAAGTTGGAACCAGGCAGTACTTGGTGAGGGGAACAGGCGAAGATTGACAGGCTGTGGGGCAGAGTTGACCCGCAGCCTGTCCTGGAGTGCCGTCACTGTATTAAATTTAAAAGCAAATATCTTGGAGAATACAGAATCATTTTAAAACATTATATATATTAGATACAATAGGATTTTAGTCTTACCTGTTAAATCCTTTTCACTTAGTCCATACAGGTTACTGGTACACTGGGAGGCGATCCGCCCCTTTAAGTAGGCAGGAACATTCTCTAAATGTATGCAGGGGGTGGAGTCTCCCCTCCCTCCTAGGCTGCTCCTCAGTCAGCACAAGCCAGAATGATTTGAGACACCAACACTGACCAGAGATAGAAGAGAAGAAGACGACCCCTGTGAGCATGCCCCAAAGGACTCCCACAGAATGCCACAGGAGAGCCAAGCATGGTCTCTTGACAGGGTGGGAGACCAGTAACCTGTATGGACTAAGTGAAAAGGATTTAACAAGTAAGACTAAAATCCTATTTTCACTGTCGTCCAATACAGGTTACTGGTACACTGGGATGTCCAAACATCGAGTTTCCCAGAGGCGGAAAGAAGGCAAGGACCAGGCGCAAGGCCCCCCAGAGTCACCAAAACCTCTATGAACCAACCGGTCATAGATCCCAACAAACAGAAGTGTCAACGGACACCAACTAGGAGTAAGAACAGACCCCAAACAAAACACAGCACACTGAACCACAGCCAACAGGGCTCAACAGCAAGGAAGCACGGAGAATCTCAGAAGAAGATCCTAGACCGGCAAAACTGCCTCCAGGACCTTCCTACCAAAGCTGGCATCAGCCGAGGCCAGCACATCCACACGGCAGTGCTTCGAAAATGTGTGCACAGAGGACCAAGTGGCCGCCCGGCACAGCTGATCAGCAGACGCTTGATTTTTATAGGCCCCGCAAGGGCACATGCTTATTCCGCAATTCGTAAGCCTTACGAATAGTAGATTTTATCCAAGATGCAATGGTTACCTTGGATGCTGGTCTCCCTGCTCTAGGTCCCTCAGGAATGACAAACAAAGCGTCAGACTTCCTGATAAATTTTATGTTCATCGCACTGAGTCTAAGACAACGCACGACATCCAACAAATGAAGATCCCTCTCCTCGTCAGAGGAAGGGTTAGGGCAGAAAGAGGGCACCACAATCTCTTGATTGATGTGAAATTCGGAAACAACCTTAGGCAAAAACTCCTTGGAAGTGCGAAGCACAGCCTTATCCTTATGGAACACCAGATAAGGAGGTTTACAAGACAAAGCTTGTAATTCCGCCACCCGGCGAACCGATACAATAGCCAAAAGGAAAGCCATCTTCCAAGATAAAAGGCGCAAAGGAATAGTAGCCAAGGACTCAAAGGGGGGGTCTTTGGAGAACCCCCAAAACCAGATTGAGATCCCACTGAGGAGCCGGACTCCTGAAGGCAGGGCGAACATGAGCCACACCTTGGAAGAAAACTTTGACGTCAGGAATAACAAGCAATGCGTTCCTGGAAAAAGACAGAGCACTGAAGTCTGAACCTTAAGAGAACTCAGACTGAGCCCCTTCTCAACACCGTCCTGTAAAAAGGCCAGGACAGTAGGAAGATGAAAATCATGCGATAGATCCCTATCAGCACACCATGCTACAAATGTGGACCAGACTCGGTGATAAATCTTAGAAGACACAGGTTTACGAGCACGTAGCATCGTAGACACCACAGCAGAGGAAAAACCCTTTTTCTTCAAAATTGAGGATTCAACCTCCAAGCCATCAAATGAAGACCATGAACATCCTCCTTCCACAGATAGCCTTGTAGCAGAAGATCTGGACGAGAGGGAAGTGGAAAGGGCTCCGCCACAGACATGGTCATCAGATCCGGATACCAGGACTGACGAAGCCAAATCGGAGCAATCAGAATAACTGGACAACGCTCCATCTTCAGCTTCTGGATGACTCTGATCACAGTGGAAGAGGAGGGAAGATGTAGGCTAGGGAGAATTCCCAAGGGATTGACAAGGCGTCCACTGCCAGGGCCAGTAGATCCCTCCACCGAGAGCAGAACACTGAAACCTTCCTGTTGTGTCTGGTCACCATCAGATCCACCACAGGAACCCCCCACATCTGAGTGAGAAGGTGGAACACCTCTGGATGAAGAGTCCACTCTCCGCTGTCGACTGTGTGACGACTGAGAAAGTCTGCTATGATGTTGTCTATGCCTGGAATGTGAACCGCTGAAATGACGGGAACTTGAGCTTCCGCCCAAGACAAAATGGCCTTGACCTCTAACCAGGCGGCGAGACTTCTTGTTCCGCCTTGCCTGTTGAGTCCGACAACGCCACCGCAGTGGCTTACATCTACTCTGACTGGACAACCCTCCAGTTGAGATTCCCAATGTCGGAGGGCAAGGAAGATCGCACGGAGTTCCAGAATGTTGATGGAGAGGAGATTCCTCCAGTCCCCACTTCCCCTGGGCACTGAAGCGACCCAACACCGCCCCACATCCCAGGAGGCTGGCATCCATCGTGACCGTGGTCCAATAAGGGATCTGGAAGGATCTCCCTTTCAGGAGATGAGAAAGATCCAACCACCATTCCAAGCTCAACTCGACATGAGGAGGTAGAGAGACAGATAGCTTCAGGTGGTCTGGACGATTCCTGCACGTCTGGATCACGAACCTTCGAAGTTCCCGTGTGTGCCATAGCAAACGGCACCGCCTCCATCGTGGAAATGAATTTCCCCACCAGAGAAGTCAATTTCGGGACTGGAATCCGCTCGAGAGCCAGAATCTTTGATACCCGGAGAGCAATCTGATGAGCCACCTCCTCCGGCAGAAACACCATGCACCGCTGAGTGTCGAACAGGAGACCCAGGAAGATTATCTGCTGAGATGGAACCAAGTCTGACTTGTCCAGATTCACAATCCATCCATTGCGAGCGAGTATCTGAATGCAAGCCTGAACCTGCTGGGTGAAGGATCTCCGCTGATGTAGCTTTCAAGAGTAAGTCGTCCATGTATGGAGTCACTCTGATGCCATCCCGATGGATTACGGCTAACAAAGATCCCAAAACTCGCTGAAAAACCTGTGGAGCTGTCGTCAGCCCAAAGGGAAGAGCAGAAAACTGAAAATGACCTCTGTGGCAGGCAAACCTGAGATACCGCCTGCTCTCTAGATGGATAGGGATATGCAGATATGCATCCTGAAGATCCAGGGAAGCAAGGAATTCCCCCGGGGACATAGCAGCTATCACAGTGCGCAAAGACTCCTGTCGATAGTGGGTACTCACAACAATGGAGTTGAGATCTTTGAGGTCCAAGATAGGACGGTGGAGCTCATCCTTTTTGGCCACAACAAACAGGTTGGAATAAAATCCTGAACCTATGTCCTGGTTCCAGGACGTCCTTGTCCAAAAGATCCTGAATAGTGTCGAACAGACGACTTTTTATGGGGTCCTGAGAAGGACGAGTAAAATGGAAGCGAAAGGGAGGAAGGGAAAAGAAAGGGATCCTGTATCCTTCTGACACCACCTGAAGAACCCAAGGGTCCGCCACTGAATCCTCCCAAACCCGGTGAAAGAGGTGAAGCCTCCCACCTACAGCCGGATGCGGACCCGGGTTCGGCGAGTCATGCCGAAGCAGTCTTGGAAGTCTTGGCCTTGGGGGCAACTTTGGGCTTCCAGGAGTGTTTGGGCTTGGAGGAGGCGCGCGGAGCAGGCGGAACCGCTTGGGACGTGTCTCAGTTTGGAAGGAACGAAAGGACCGATCGCTCTTAGCTGGGAATTTCTTCTTAAAGACTGAGGGTAGAAGAGTACTTTTACCACCAGTAGCCTCGCTAATCAATTCCTTTAGCTCAGATCCAAACAGGGAAGTCCCTTGAAAGGGCAAAGAAATCAAAACTTTCTTGGAAGCGGTGTCAGCAGACCAAATTTTTAGCCAAAGAGAGCGTCTAGCCACCACGGAAGAAGTGGAGGCCCTCGCCATCATGCGAACTGCGTCAAAAGCAGCGTCAGAAACATAATTCTGAGCTTCAGAAATATTAGCAAGTAGTTGCAGCTGCTCTGACACTGGCGCATCTTGGCGGACCGCCACAGTAAGCTGTTCAGTCCAGACCGCAATGGCCCGAGTAAACCCACACCACAGCGAAAGTCGGAAGCATGGCAGTACCAAATAGGCAAAAATAGACTTAAGACAAGTCTCTAACTTTTTGTCAGTCCAATCCTGTAAAGCAGAAGCATCAGATACAGCCAGAGCAGTGGATTTAGACAACCTAGAAACCGGAACATCCACCTTCGGAGGATGAACCCATTTAGCCAATTCAGTCTCAGGAAAAGGATAAAGTATGGCAAACTTTTTTGAGACTGAAGAGGACTTATCAGGATTTTTCCACGCATCAGAAACTAGACGTTCAAGAGTAGGATTAGTAGGAAAACAGGTAACAGCCTTTGAAGGTTTCTGAAACACATCCGTTGGGTCAAGAGGAGACTCCTGACACAAGGGAAGATTGAGGGTTGTCCGCACAGCCCTGATCAAACCCTCAGCAGAGAGTTCAGGATCACATTCAAAAGGGTCCCCAGCCGATCTGGTAGACTCAATAACTGTACCATCCTCATCATCAGAATCCTGCAACAATTCTTCCTCAGAAGAATCAGAGACATCAGGACTCCCTGTGGCTTGGGCAGGGAGATCCTGACAGTGGAGGGGGTCTGCCATACTTGAAGAGCCCCCTGAACCTGAGAGGGAAAGAGCTGAAGAGTGGATCTGAGATCCCTAGTTGCAGCCTTGAACTCTTTCACCAATGTTGGCTCAATAGTGTGACTGGAAAGCCCTGTGTTGCTGCCATGACCTTCCGCACAAGTTGGGCATAAATGACCAGAAAATTCTCTAGGTAGCCCTGAGTGACAGGAGGAGCAAAACGCAATGGGGGAAACAGATACCCCAGCCTCCTTTGTCTTAGGTCTAGTCCCAGGCTCCAGTGGAGTAGACATACTCACAGCGTCAGATATACCCCACAGATAGAAATCACCCAATTAAAGTGTGAGAGATTAAGTTTAAAATGAAACTTATCTGGCAAGCGAAGGGTTAACCAGCAGAGGAGAGGGAGAAGGTCCGGTCCCTGCGTAGTATACTCTATGAGAAGAACTCACAAAATGGCTACCGCGACGGGAGCCAATCAGAAAAAGGGCACGAACCGAGCGCTCATGGGAAGCGTAGTTTTTCTCACCAAGTACCCCAAAACAGTGCCCGAAGCCCCCGAGTCCCCCAACACACTCAAACGTAAAACCGGATGATAGAGCAAGGGAAGACAAATAAAATGAGCCCTCTCTGAAGTCGCTATGTGAAGCGGTTCCAGAGATACGTCCCACACAGTGTAAGCCCATAGACAGTAAAGGAGCAATAGCGTCTGTGCGGGAAAAGCGAGCTTAAAGGCGTGGAACATAATTTCTAATAAAATTATCTGTTAAATGAAAAGTTCTATAACACATAGCAAACACATGTTCTATGTAAGCAAACAGTACCCAGCCAAGGCAAAAGTTGAAAATGCCCCTAAAATTGGAAAACCCAGCAGAGAAAGGGTTAAATCCCACATAAACTGCTCCAAAACTCAAGACATACACACATACATTGCATTAGCAAGATAGAGAAAATGAAGGGACACTGAGGGACAAGTGGACCTTCGGCACTCAAAGGGTGGCTCACCTTTCTGCAGGACTTCTGTCTTCAGGTTACCAAGATAAGTAAAGAATTACCACAGAGGATAATCCCCAGGGAAGTACTTGAAATCAAGTTGTTCCCTCATCAGGGCAAAAGGTCCATCAGAAGTACCCTGGAAGCTGTGCTATCCACTTTAAAGAGGGCATTTGACAGCCATGGTAACCCGCCTAATGGTGGTATTCCATATTTGCAAAAATAAAGAAACTAAAATTTGAAGAGAGCTGTTCTCTGTCAGGTGTGAACACACCAAGGAACAAATCATTCTGGCTTGTGCTGACTGAGGAGCAGCCTAGGAGGGAGGGGAGGCTCCACCCCCTGCATACATTTAGAGAATGTTCCTACCTACTTAAAGGGGCGGATCGCCTCCCAGTGTACCAGTAACCTGTATTGGATGACAGTGAAATATATATAGGTTTACAGGTTCAGTACAAAGGAGGCCTGGCAAAGAAAAAGTTTGGGTCATATAGCGATAAGCTGTAATGGTGGTTTTATTTTGTTATACAATGCATGCGTTGCCGAAATTTCAAGTTTTACAAAGGAGCCAGGGCCTTACTTCCGGACAGACTGCGGTTACAGCTCTGAACTGCAGCCTGTCCGTCTTTGTCTGTTCCCTCCCCAAGTACTGTCGCGTTTCAGCCTCCGATAGATTTTTCCATGTAAGTTGGAGCGCTCTCTAGTCTTAATTTCTAAATGGGAGTGCAAATTTTGTGTAATTACTGTTTTGTTACACTGGATAAGGCACTATTGGCTCCCCCCTTCTTCCACTTTGTGGATGTGATTTTGAAGTGGAACAGACTACATTTGTGTGGAGATATCATCCACGAAAGATCCTGCATGAGGGCAGCAGTCTAAAAGATTCTCCATTGTGTCTATTGACGAGCAACATGTGCTGTTTCAGCCACCACATTTGTGAGTAGATTTCTTGTTGCGACTTATACAATGACCATATTATTCTAGGAGTGCCCCCCCTTTTTGTCTTATTTTTCTATAGTGACTAAACTAGAAGCTCTCATAGACCACTAGGAAAGCTTTCTATCTTCTATCTATGTTGCGTCCTATGACAGGCAACCCTAGTCCTCAACAGCTGGATGGCCTTGGGTTGCTCAATCTGATCTATGGTACTGCTCACATAACAAGCAAAGTCTGTTGCTCTAGTCCAAACTTCCTGGTTCAGCCCATCCCTCAGTCAGCTGTGAAGGTTAGTTTTGTGTCGTCCCATGAAGTGGATGGCCGGTCTTTTTTTGAGGCTTTACAGCAAAGGCATTATTTAAAGTGACTCAGTTGCTCTTCAACTCTCCATAAATGCTTTACAATATGTTGAAGACATCTAGCACCCAAGCATTTAACCCCATAGCGACAATGGACTTACCAGGTATGTCAGGCAAAAATGTCACTTAGTGACAGAGGACGTACCTGGTAAGTCCCGGAACTCATTCGCTATAATGGGGGGTGGGGGGTGGAACCACAAAAAACCCTGTCGTTAAGTACCGGCCGCGCGTGCGGCCAGTCACTAAGGGGTTAATGGAAAACTTGAATTATAAATTTAGTATCTATTTCCTGTAAATGGTTACATCAAGATTAAGCTAATAAAAATTCAGCATATTAAAGGGGTTTAATCATTGTAATCAACTGTCCGAACTGAGAGCATGATTGCTGTAGGACAAGTCATAAGATTTTGCAAAATAATACAAGTATTTAACTGAACCACAAATGCCAATTGATCACACTCACAGAAGAATGTCTCTGCATGCTCCTAAGTGACACATTAGCCTCCTTCCTTATAATAAAATGATAAATTTTATTTTTGAAGTACAGACCCTACACAGACGAACTTATTAGTGAACCTGTCCCACTAAGTTTATTTTCAACAAGATCTAAAAACTCCCAGTATGTTGTCCTAGCAATTTTTTGCAATGTAAATAGTTTGTGGGAAACTAACCTTTATTTGTTGACAGTATTTATGTAAATTAGTTTGTATTAGCAAAATATTACCAGAATGTTCTATGAGCCAATCTAGATGACCGATTGAACAAGCTAGTTAACAAACGGTACACAATCATTAAAGCACAAAAAAAATTAATTCTGCTGTTCTTTCCGGTTAAATCTCTCTCTTTAGTCCATATGGAACACAGGTACCATGGGGCTGAGTACCTCCTCATGGAGGGCAGGGCCCATCGCAAAAGACAGGACCTTAGGGGTGGAGACCCTCTTCTTCAACCCCTCAAATACAAACTCACAGAATTCATGTGTCAAAGAGCCAGAATAAAGGAAAAGAAGAGGGTAAAAAGAAAAATCTACCAGGACTAAGAACTTAAGACGACTCCTCTGCCTGTGAAAGCAACACAGGAAAATGTTGTTGTTTTTTTCTCCTGGTGGGAGACCTGTGTGCAATATGGACTGAAGAGAAAAGGATTTAACAGGTAAGAACACTAAAATCCTATCTTCTTACGTGCAATTGGGAACACACATACCACAAGGATATACCAAAGCAAGGATTCCTGGAGAGGGAAAGGAGAAAGACCTCCCACACGCCCCCATGATACCAGAGTCCCCTAAGATTATTCAGGATCTGAATAACGCAAGAAGTGTCAGACACAACGAACAGGAGCCAACAGGGTTTAAACCACAAAAACCACACACCAGTCAGTCGGGGAGACACACACGTCAGTAGGGAAAGAAAAAATTACACAGACCTATCCTTAAAAAGGCAAAACTGCAGGAAGGACCTTCTGGTGAAAGCTGGCCTCAGTAGAGGTGAAGACATTGATATGGTTGTGTATGGTGAAAGTATGCAAGGAGGACCAAGTTGCTGCATTGCACAGCTGTTCAGACGAGGACTGATTCTTGTAGGCCCAGGTAGCACCCACAGATCTGGTGGAATGCACAGTGATCTTGAAGGGAACCTGCTTCTTCCCTATCTCGTACACTTGACATTTCACAGCCTTGCTCCAAGAGGCAATGGTTACCTTGGAAGTGGCCTGACCTGCTCTGTGACCCTCAGGGATGACACTCAGTCAGTTTTACAAAAAGACTCCGTATGGTGCACATAACTTATGGCAGCACACAATGTCTACAAGATGGAGCTCTCTCTCCTGAGCAGATGCAGGGCCAGGACAAAAGGAACCCTGAGAAGGAACTCCCAAGGGGTACCAAGTACCTCCTTATCCAGGAATGGAGGTTTGCAAGACAAAGCCTGCAGCTCAGCCACCCTCCTAACAGGGACAACCATCTTAAAAGTTGACTGGTGTGGGTTTCTTAAAAGGGGGAAAGGCATGAGTCACCCCCAGAGAAAGAAACTCTCATATCTGGGATGATCACAAGTCTTGACTGAAACTGGAATCTTAAGGGAACGCAAGCTGAGGCCTTTGTTGACTCCATCCTGTAGAAAAGACAGCATAAGTGAGACTTGTGGGGACATGTTCTTGTCCTCACACCACTGGTGGAAAAAGGACCAGACCCATGTTATGCTGTAGAAGAAACCAACTTCCATGCCTGCATCATAGTGAATCCCTTCCATTTCAGAAAGGTGGCCAAGAGCCATGTTGTCAGTCAACCTCTCCACATTCTCATATCACAAGGTAATCTGGACAGATTGACCAGGCCCACAAACCATGACCTTGTGGGCCAGAATGGAGCAATCACAATGACCAGCACCCTGTCCATTTTGATCTTCCGTGTCACCCTGGGGATGAGAGGGATTGAGAATGCACAAAGAACAGGGAGAAGCCCAGAGGAGACCCTTCACTTCCCTTCATGCACTCTCACTACAAGTTCCCCCTTTGTGATTGATGTACAACACTATGACTTTGTCTGACTGCACTCTCAAGGAAATCCCTGTGAGAAACTGGGACCAATGAAGAAGACCCAGACTAATTGCTCTGAGTTCCAGAATG
The DNA here is from genome assembly GCA_037306005.1 of Rhinophrynus dorsalis. Taxonomy (NCBI): domain Eukaryota; kingdom Metazoa; phylum Chordata; class Amphibia; order Anura; family Rhinophrynidae; genus Rhinophrynus; species Rhinophrynus dorsalis. Next base: position 417,025,245 of record CM074721.1, on the reverse strand, counting down.
TTTATGGACAGCAGACTGACTTTCCTCCCCTGTACACCTGTCATGGACTACAAAGTGCCCCAAAACTGCCCCTCAGGCTGTCGGTTGTCATCACCAGGACTCACTCCATAATCATGAAGGGTCTCACCACATGTGGCAGATTGAGCCACCACTGAAGGGCCTCTGGTGACAAAGTCATACAATGAGAGAGACGCTCTGGATTTCATGACTACTGCATTTCTATACTTTTTTTTTTTTTTTTTTTTTTCTTTTTGTAAGAGGTACAGGTCCACTTTTACTACTTTCTAGAGTGTAAGAAAGTTATTCTATTACAAATATTAAGCCAATCCTTAAGGCTGAAGGACCACATATATTAAAGACTGTCAAACCCACGAGGGTCATATGGATTTGCAATGTGTTGGACACCCTTCTGGAAATAAAAGGCTTGTACCAAATAAACTAAACCGGTAAATGCAGATACACATTTATGGAATAATTTCACCCACTTTCTTGATTAGAATTACCAGTTTAAAAAAGCATGTTCTATATGGTTACATATAGTATGGTTAGTTTGACATATCTTTGGTACAGCTGACACAGTGGAAGGCAAACAAAATCTTCAATGAAGTAATTTCTAATTATGCCTCAATCACTTAGTCATATAGTCATGGAAAGTGCTCACAGGGGGTTGATGTTCTCATTAGGACTGGATTAAGTCTGGGGAACCTCAATTGCATTACAAAGTAAAGTATTACAATTCCTAAAACGGATATCAATGGGATTTTACCCTTTGACGATCAGAGGAGTATGCAACATATTCCTTCTCAGCGAGTTTCATAATCCTGGCACTCAAGGGGTTAAACTCTTCAATGCTAAAAAGGCATCTGATGCTTTGCAAAGAAATGCGCTGAAAGCCCTTCTGGCACTCTGTGGGTTAACAGCCCTATTTAAATACCACAAAATAACTCCAGTTCTCAGAATTAGTTCTTTGATTGCAAGAGTAATGTAACGCATTGAGAAGCAATGTGTTAGGACCCCCCCCCCCCCCCCCATTTGGATCTCAAAGGGGTTAATACCTATATTCAATGTGTGTGGCATGGGAGAAGATAATATGGGCGATTTACTAAGAGCTGGAGTGAAGATGGTGGAGTGAAGCTGCACCATAGGGACAAACAGAAATATATATCCATGGGGTTTTTATGCATCTGAATGCTACACAAGTTTCCATGTGTTGCTCCTCAATGCAGTCCACTAGAACACACAGGGTAAAAAAAAAACCTGGTTAACCCTTTTAGCACCAGAGGGTTATGCAATGCATTGCTATGCATTGTGTACCCCTGTGGCACCCAAAGGGTTAAATAATTGGAAGTGTGTGTCACATCTCTGGAGCAGTTTGTTTACCCCAGAATTGCACGGATCTGCCTTACAGTCTTTCCAGCAGAGTCTGCAGCATTTAGTGGGTTAAGAGTCCCACATCCAGTCAGCGGGAATGTTTGTCCTCTGTGGTGCAGCTGGCTTGCCCCAGATTCTTAGATGTCATAGGAATGCTGCGCGCACATTTTTTTGGATATGGTATGGAGGTTGAAATAGTAAGTGGAACTGGAGTATTTCTAGGGCAAACAAAGTCTTCATCACATGACCACAATCTCTGTTGCTGCCTCTTAAATGCCCCTTCAAGAGTATCCGTATCAAAATTGTATCTTCTACAATATGAAACATCTGCTAAACAGTGCTGCAGACAAATGTACTCTGTGGGGTCTTCTGCTTGGTAAACATTATTGGTAGTAGTTCAGTCCTAGCCTCATTATCATGCCACTGAAGACAAACTCTCCAACTGCTGGAAGGCAAACAGTTTAATGTAGAACGGAGTGTATTTTTATAGGCAGACACTTATGACAGTAGCACTGTTAATTGCTTTGTAGCTCAGGCTGAAATCCATTAATCCCTTGAGTCTCAGAACATGTAGCTGGTCCCTGCAGCAGAGGCACATCTACCGGCACTTGTACCCATACAGTATACACTTTTATTCTGCTGGTCTCAAGGACATGAGCAGAGAAGCAATATAAAACATGCTCCCGCTTTATAACCCTGCAGACTTTGCTGGAAATACCATGAGGAAGAGGTTTATAATAAATAAATAAATAGGAACAATTCTGGGGAAAAGCAACCAGTCTTAAACTGGGACATGCAGTGCCTACAGGGAAGTAAAGTGTAAAGGCCTAAATTTGCATTTGCAAATACTGTTTTATTACAGACACACACCTACCTTTTATACAAAGCCCTATGGAAAAATAAGCCATGAGAGTTGTGACTGGCTTTTGAAAAGATTTAACCCTTTGAGTGCAAAAGGGGTACACATTCAAAGTGTTAACCCTTTGAAAGCCCTCTGGTACTCAAAGATTTACATTTTATGTACAAGTAAGTATTTATACACTATTGCAGGGCTTATAATTTGAAGTCCTTTGCTACTAGCCAGACCTGAAAAGTTACTCACCACTGCAAGCCAATACATACCCACCAGGGCTGAATTTCTACTCACCAGGGCTAAATTTTCACTCGCCATTGGCTAGTGGAGAGTGGAAATTTTTGAGCCCCTACACCATTGGCTATATACACAAAAAAATATTAAAGCAATTCTGGAGTATACCATCTGCAGTGTAGGGAATACAAATTCCCCATATAATAAAATTTATTTAACCATATGAATGTCAGATGTCCAAAATATTGCTTTGCAATGCACTGAGCAATTCTCGGGCCTACAAATGAGCTTTTTAAACCCTTGAATTCTAGGTCTCCACCACATTGCTTTGCTCACGCATTCAAAGGGGTAAGGAACCACCTTTAAATCAATGGGAATTTCTCTTTGCTTACCAAGGGACATTTTGATCCAGAATTGCCTCCATTTCCTATTATACATGACCCTGTCTTGGTAAAGGCAGAAGATGGGATCAGAACACTGACACTATAAACATTAGTGGTTTTTTTTTTTTTTTATAACCTGTGAGTGATTTTACTACAATTTTTTTCCCCCTTTGAATGACCAGGCATTTGCTGCAGTTATGAGGGAAGAGGGCTCCAGACAAGTGTAAAGTAGGAGGAAGGTAAAGTATGGAATGGGTTTAAAAAAAAAAAAAAAAAAAAAAAAAAAAAAAAAAGAATCTGAGGCTACAAACCCCGGGTCATTGCCTCAATGCATCTCCAATCTAGCAAATACATAAATAATAATAAAACTACCTAGCAGCAGATAACTTCCTTACATTGATAGTGATTAAAGATGGTTTTCTTCTTAGAAAGCTTCCTAGCCAGGGACACAGAGTAGGAACCTGCAGGTGAAAGTAGATAGCTTGTGTGTACACATTTACTCTGGGCAGTGCAAGACTTGACTGAGTATTGTAGTGTGTGTGAATCATTTGCCTTATTCACCAAGTGACAAGGAACTATTTAGGGTGCACTGTGTTTCATTTGTCTGCATGTTTCACTCAATCCAGATGATCTGAAATGAGCTGCCTACCACCACTAAAGCAGCGATTGAAGAGAAGTTAAGGTGATCACTGTAGTTGGGGCAGAGTAAAAACCCCATCTGTCTTTGCTCCTGAGGGACATGTAAGTTATCCTTAGGAGCTGCTTTTGTGACCAACATTCTGTTTGTCAGTGTTTGTGAAGGTAAGAGTTTTTCATCTAAATTCCACCAACAGTTCCTCCTTTGACTTGTCCTTTTATCATACACAGCGATACTCATTTACTCTGCATCTACACCACTGGACTAACATGGGTTCTCTATTTATATATAAGTAACATTTATATATAAAATTCATATCACTTTATGATTTGTTACTTATTTAGAAAAATGTTTTACCAGGAAGACTACATTGAGATTTCTCTTGTTTTCAAGTATGTCCTGGATAGTTTTTAGTAAAGGGTTACATATTTACACAAACTGAGAAACATTATATATACACACATATACATATTGAAAATAATATACAGTTACACACTGTTTAAATATAAAGCAGCATTTACTTTTAAAGGGATAGTAATGGATCGTTTTAGGGAAATGTAATACAGTAGATAAAAAAAAAAAAAAATTTAAGAGCCCAGTCCGATAGACGATTACAAAGTTCCCTCCTCCTTCCCCTTTGACTGATGTCAGGCTCTATCTTGAAGGAGATCCTGCTCCCAGGACAGTCCTGTGGCTCTTCAGCAGAGCCGAAATAGCACGATATAGAAATAAACACTTAATTTGAACAGTCTACAAAGTGTGCCTGGTTTCTAAAGAGAAAGTACTTATTTTGAAATAGTTTGGAGGTTAATTTATCAATATGAAGACCAAAAGCGAGGTTGGGTTCAAGCCACATACCAAGATATTTGTAGAAGTCCACTAGGGCCAATTTACGATTAGACTGTTACAAAGAGAAAATAGAAGAGGGCCAAGAATGGAGCCTTGGGGATAAGCAGAAGGCAGTCATTGTCAGCAACTGACACATACTGCATTCTGTTTGATAAATAGGATCGGAACCAGTTTAGAGAATTATTACCCACTCCAAAGCATTGGAGTTTGCTTATAAGAATATTATGGTCTACTTTGTCAAAGGCCTTGGCAAAATCTAGGAAAATAGCTCCAGTGAGTTCACCATTTCCCATGCCAGTCTGGATATCATTGGTTACTTTTAGGAGAGCCATGACTGTTGAGCAATTTGGACGAAAGCCGGATTGAAGGGGGGTGAAAAACCTGGCCTTTTGGTAATATTTATATAGTTGCACGTGTACACATTTCTCTAGGATTTTAGATAAAGTGGGAAGTAGGGATATTGACCTCTAATTTGATACTACACTTTTATCCCCACTTTTGTGGATTGGCACAACTCTAGCCACCTTCCAGGCTTTGGACATATACCCAGATGCCAAAGAGGCATTAAAGAGGCAATCTGTTGGGCCGTGACCACGGCACTGAGCTTTAACACTGCTGGTAGTTGGTCAAGGCTAGATTGGGATTTCATTTTTGGGTTAAGGAGGTGATCATATATTTCGCTTTCATTTACTGGCATGAAATTTAATTCATTTGCATGATTGGCCCAGGTAACAGGTGCCAGTGACTGTTCTGTGCACTGTTAAGCCTCAGAATGACCTTTCTTTTATCAGCTTGTCCTTTCCTTGGTGAGGCCATAGTGTACAGAATATTGCAGTTTTAAAACCAGCATGCTTCTGGCTTGATAAAGGGAGAATTGCTCTCGAAAGCTTGTCCCTAAAATGAGTGTTAGCCCAATAAAAGATTATTGCATACAGCTATTCTCCTTCATCTGGCATCTAGACCACTGGACCAACACTACTACACTAAATGGAAATATAATTTATATACATTACGTCACAACGTAGCAAGAATTTTTCAGTGTCATAGAAGCAGGTAACAAAATGTAATTGTATAGTGCCTTGCATAAGTATTTTGTGGAATTTCATATGGAATTTTACCATTTGATTTGCACAGCACACAACATTTCAAAGGTGACAAAATGTTTTTGCAACAAAATTTGAGACATTTGTTCGTTGCAATAGTCTTCACTCCCCATGACTCCATACTTTGCAGAAGCACATTTCGCAGCAATTACAGCTGAGCAGTTTTGTGAAGTCTCTAACTGCTTTGCATATCTGGATCTTGCAATTTTTTCAGATTCTTCTTGGTAGACTTGCTCAACCTGTCAGATTGGATGGGACTGTTGTTGAACAGCTATATTTGTCTTGCCATAGATTCAAAAGCATGGAGATTTCGGTTCGACTGGCCATTGTAAGATTCAGTGTCAGGATCCCATTGTTCCCACACTTACTTGATCACCTGATGCCAGCATCATTTTCATTGTGTACTAGGAATTTAAATACTTGCTCCATCTTTCAGCCGGCACTAGCTCTTCACTGTTGGCTGCTACGTTCAGTTACACTGCTTTTGGTAAGACCTTGACACGTCCTACTACTACCCTGCTCCTGGCACAACCCTGCTATGTCTGATTACCCTGATCCTTGTACAACACTTATCTAACAATACTGCCCATGTGAAAGGGACATAACCTTAATGAAGCAATTTTTTTATGCAAATATGTTAAAGATTCCTAAATGCGTCCACTCCTCCACCACGTAAAAACAAAGTGAATACTTCTTGAAGATTTTTCATTCGAAAGTTATTTCAATCTTGTTTTTTTACTTTAAATTGCAAGTTCCTCTTGTGGTCTCAAGTTAATGCTGTTTGTACCACTTACTACAGTGAACAGTAGTCAGATACTCAAGCTTTTCCATAGAGTACTATGGTGAACTGTAGTCAGATACACGCACTTTTCCATAGAGTGCATTTAACCCTTTGAGTGCCAGGGGGTACGAAAAAGCATTGCTTACCCCTATGGCACTCAAAGGGTTAAACACACACACACACACACACACACACACACACACACACACACACACACACACACACACACACACACACACACACACACACACACACACACACACACACACACACACTGCTTTTGGACACCATCTGGAAGGGTCACCAACTTCTTGAATGAAAAGCAGTACTTTTAGCAACTCCTCCAGCATTCAAGGGATTAAAAGCACCATTTATATAATAAAATGAGGGGGAGGTTTAGTGGTCCACTGTGGTGAGGCCTGTTGCTTCACAACGGATTCTCCTCTTTTGTGCATAGAGCCCTTAAAGGGATAGCAATGTTTCAAAATAAAAGCAGCTCCAATTAGTCTTCATAGTATTTGGACCATGGAGAGCTTTATTTCTAAACGGTCAGAATTGTAGTTCAAGAGTAATTGAATGATAAAATATCCCCCTCCCACCCCCTTTTACCTGGTGTAAGCCAACTCCGCTCAGATGTGGAATCTGATCCACAGACCAAACAGCTGACAGTAAGGGACAATCTTCTTACTGTGAGAAAAATGAAAGCCCTGCCCCATTGACCATTTTTTCCCATATCCTACTTGAAGATTGTCCCCTGCAAGCCATCAGCACATAACCTTTCTGCCCTGAGGTGAACAGTGTTACATCAGTAAAAACGGCGGGAGGGGGATACTTTATCATTCAATTACTCTTCAACTACTACTCTGACAGTACTGAAATAAAACTCTCCATGGCCCAAATAATATGAAGATTAATTGGAGCTGCTTTTATTGTGAAACATTACTATCCCTGTAATGTAATATTACTTTTAGAAGCTGAAAAAAAAAAAAAAAAAAAAAAAAGTAGGGTCAGGAAATATGCCTCCCTGCTCCTTTTCAGTAACAATTCTCTATACCTGCAGAACCTGGTGTTCAGCTTTTACTGTTAGGTACATTAATCTGCCCCAATGACAGGAAGTCACTCAGTTCTTACTGCCTGGTAGTTCCAAATCAGAGAAACATAGCTGGCAGCTGTAAAAAGGGGTAGTGTGCTACACTTTGAGACTGTATAATCAATAAGACCTAAGAGCCATGGAGTCATTCTAAAGAAGCCAATAACATTGATCAGCTGATCAAAACAAAGTTGATTCAATATGTTGGACTGCTCATTAAACCAGTAGAGGGGTATTCAATAAAGGGAGAGGATTTACCAAAATTGTTTTCTGTAAGGGCCTCAGATGCAAGCACATTTAAAGTATTGTAGTGCCCTGTGAGGACTTAAAAGGCCCTGAAACACCAGGAATATATGTAGATTCAAATATTTCCTACAAGGGACACACACAGCAATGAAGAAAGCAGCTTCCAATTCAAACATGCCGCATGCTGCCTCTAGGAGGGGGTGAGGGCCATGCTCATTACAGTTCCAGGTCAATTAAGTGCTCCATGACTGAAGTGCTCCGATCTAATTTTCTCACGTACATTCATTTGTTCGTGGAATGTGCGCGAGCAGGTTTGATTTTTTATTTTCTACATTGTGGGAGCTATTGGATTACCAAATTTAACCCTTTAAGTGTCAAACACGTTGAAAAGCAATGTACTAAATACCCGGTTAACACACGGGCAACGCAGTGCCAAAACTGCTAGTTTAAAGCTGCAGCCGTTATAATTCCACTGCAGTATGAAGGCCTCCTAGGCAAGCTGAGGGTATGAAACAATCTGCCACTCTGGTCCAGTGAAGGCTGGCTGATATTTGACCTTTCCAGGGACTAGAACATGCAACGGTATTTACATCCCTGAACTGTGAACAGTGTAAGAATTATAGCCCTTTTTATGCATCATCTTTATTTTAGAGGAGCCAAAATAATAGGACAATTGGCTGCACAGTTGTTTCTTGACCAGCAGTGTGTCACTGCATAATTAGCTCATGCTCAAAAGAGCAAACACTTGGCCTAGAGGTGATTCTAAGTGTGGCATTGCATTTAGAGTGTTGCCTCTTTCAGCACGAGGTGCAAAGTAGTGTCAATGTCAGCAAAGCAGGCCATCATGAGGCTGAAAAATATGGAACACATTGACCAGAAACATAGCCAAAACATTAGGTGTGTTAAAGTCAACTGTGTAATAAATTGTTAAGAAGCACTGGTGAGCTCAGCAATAGCAAGTTACCTGGCAGTCCATGGAACACCACTGTATTGGATGACAGAAGTGTGACATTACATTTGCCATAGGCATTTGTAGGACGAGACTGCATTTTTGCCTATACCTTAGTGTCCAGCATTGTGGAGACATTTCACCAAGGAGTACTATAGCAACAAAGAAGGTGGAACCCTAGTATCGCCTACTGCCAAACTTTTTTCTAACCTGTAATTATCATTTTAGTTAGAGAGTATCAGAGCCCCAAGAGAGTCTGCTGGGAGGGAAAACTTGGCAGCCAGATCCCCTCCACAGGGAGTCCACACAGCACCTACACACTGATCAATCCATTGCAGGTAATGTCCAGTAATGGTAACCCACCTGAGGAAATTGACCGCCCCATATAAGACAAATAATATAAAAGCTAAAAACTAAGTGTCTCTGCTCCATCCTTTCACCCCAGGGGACACATTCATACTGGGGATTGCAAGGCAGGGGAATGGGAGAGAGGAGTGTATGGGAGTCTCCACCTATAGGACTACCTTTAGAGATGTGCCCTGCCCTCCAAAAGGAGGAACATGCCGATGGTACAAGTGTTCCATATTGGGCGTAAGAGAAAAGGGCAGTAATTCTTACACCATTCACGTTTATGAACTGCACGGTTTATCTAAAATACATATATCAGAGTGCTGTTTGTTGGAAGTTTACTTACGGGTATGATTTTTTTTTTTTAGCAGTTCCCACTTAATAAACAAAGAGGTGCATAATTTGCCTAGTGCTTCTGTACATATACACCGCATTTATATTTATATATATATATATATATATATATATATATTTTTTTTTTAAATATATACACACACACTATTATACACACTATATTATATATAGACTAGTTGAACAGCCCCTTACACGGACCACAGTGTCACATCCACCCGGTCGCGGGGCAGTCACGCGCATTGGAGACTGCCCGCGCCACGGCTGATACAGACCTGGATGCTCCTTCGGAGCACCCAGCTCCGTAATCAGCCGCGGCGCGGGCAGTCTCTACTGCGCATGACTGCAGCACACACAGTAGTGTCTACTGCGCATGTCGCGGAGTTAAACACGATTTAGCGAATTATTATATAGGATTATATATACACACACACCAAAATGGGAATTATAGCCCAGCAACTGATGGAGGGACAGTGCTAGCACCATTAGAAAAAATGTTCTCCCGTTACTTTTTTGGCCATTCCTTATAAAATGCTCAATTTGAGATTGTGTTGTGGGGTGTTCCTTCAGAGCAAAATATCTTCACTTAGAAATAGTTGTTAAAATGTGTCTGCTTTAATCAGTAAGATCACACATTATGTTTATGCTGCCTTCGAATAAAGGAAGGAAAAAAAATGCATGAACTAAGACCTCTCATCACAGGTCACCAAGCACAAACTGGAAGCTAAATGGAAAAGATCTTACAGTACACGTATATCTTCACATAAACAAAGACAGATTCTTGGAGAAATCTGCCCAATGAGTCAGCATAGAAAGCTGGAGAAGGGGGCAGGAGTATGACTGGAAGGGTACATTTCAGAACAAAATTATAATAAAAGATATCAAGCTGTTGAGATTGTTCAGTTGGTTAATGCACCAGCTGTAAAATCTGTTCAATCCACAAGGTCACAGGTTCTAGTCCCAGCAGGGTCAACTCAGCCTTTTATCATTCCAAGATAAATAAAACGAGTACCATTAAATTGAGTAATATCTATATACCCCCAATCTCAATGTAAAAATACTTTGATATTATTAAATTGTGCTGATGACCTCTGACCTGGTGAAAAGTAACAAATGAGTTAATGTTACATAAAGACAGAGCACTGTTAAAGGGATAGTAATACTTCATTTTAACTTTATTTTATTTTGTAGGCATTAAAAAAACATGAAGAATGATATAAGTCTTATCTCTGAAACCTTTATGGTTTAAGAGATATTCACAAGCAAAGTGTCCCCCTCCCGCCCCTTTTACTGCTCAGCCAAAGCAGAAGGAAGGTGCCCAGGTAGATTGCAGAGAAGGACAATCTTCAATTAAGATAATGGAAAAAGCTGAAAAGCTTGTCAAGGGGGGGGGGGGGCTTTCATTGTTTTCATAGGAATAAGAGTGTCCCCTGCTGTTATCTGTCCAGTCTATGGACTGCATTCCACATCTGAGAAGAGATTGTTTACAGTAGGTAAAAGGGGCGGGAGGGGGAAACTTTGCTTGTGAATATCTCATAAACCATAAATGTTTGAGATATAAGACTTATATCATTCTTCATGTTTTCTTAATGCCTACAAAATAAAATAAAGTTAAAACGAAGTATTACTATCCCTTTAACACAATGCAAGACATACATATTCCCAACCTCCTTAAATAACAAAAACTAAATATTCTATTGCATGTATGCTACAGGAAACATGTGAGAAACAAGAGTATTTTAGTCTTACTTGTTAAATCCTTTTCTCTTAGTCCATATAGGTTACTGGTAACTTTGGGTAGGCAATTGCCCCTTTAACTAGGCAGGAACAATTCTTGAAGAGAATGCTGGGTGGAGCCTACCTCTTCTCCTTAGCTGCATCTAGCCACTTCCTCTCCAGAAAGATCTGAGACACTAACTAGTGACTAGGTAGCAAGAAGGGAAAAGAAGACTCCTGTGAGTATGAACCCGAAAGGACTCCCACATTCGGTCACAGGACAGCAAAGCATGAGCCCTTGACAGGGTGGGAGACCAGTAATCTGTATGGACTAAGAGAAAGGATTTAACAGGTAAGACTAAAATCCTCTTTTCTCTGTCATCCAATATAGGTTACTGGTAACTTTGACATGTGCAACCATCGAGTTTCCCCAGAGATGGGTAGGCAAGGATCAGGCGCAGAGCCCCCAAAAGTCATCAGAGCCTATAAGAACCATCAGATCATAGACAGTCCAACAACAATAAAGTGTCGACACAAAACTGGCGCATAACCACACCAGGAAAGTAGCACAGCACACAAAACTTGAGCCAACTGGGGTCAAAAGTGAAGGAGCACAGAAGAGACGAAAGGAGAACCTAGACAGGCAAAACGGCCTTTAGGATCTGCCATCCCAAGCTGGCATCGGCTGGCACCAGCATATCAACACGGTAGTGCTTAGAAAGAGTGTGCACAGACGACAAGTGGCAGCCTTGCACAACTGATCAGCTGAGGCTTGATTCTTGTAAAGCCCAATATGCCCCAATGGACCTAGTGGAATGAGCCAAAACCCTAAATGGAACGGGCTTCTTCCACAATTCGTAAGCCTTACAAATAGTAGACAATCCAAGACAATATGGTCACCTTGAATGCCGGTCTCCCTGCCCTGGGACCCTCAGGAATGTGCGGTGCACACAGAACTTTAGATATTGAACCACATCCAACAAGTGAAAATCCCTTTCCTTGTCAGATGTAGGCTCAGGACAGAAAGAGGGCACCACGATTTCCTGATTAAGGTGGAATTCAGAGACCACCTTCGGGAGAAACTCCTGAGAAGTGCTAAGAACCGCCTTGTCCTTGTGAAACACCAAAAAGGGTGGTTTACAAGATAGGGCACGCAACTCTGCGACGCAGTGAACAGACACAATCGCCAGGAGAAAGGCCATTTTCCAAGTCAGCATGCACAGAGGAATAGTAGCCAAGGACTCAAATGGAGGGTGCTGAAGGATGCCCAAAATCAAGTTAAGATCCCACTGAGGAGTTGGGTTCTTAAAAGCAGGACAAGTATGAGAAACGCCCTGAAAGAAAACCTTGACATCTGGAAGGATAGCGATGCATCTTGGAAAGAAGACAGAGTGCAGAAGTCTGAACCTTAAGGGAACGCAAACTGAGGCCCTTGTCACGGTGTCCTGCAGGAAGGACAGGGCCGTAGGAAGATCAAAGTCCTGGAAAAGATTCTTATCAGCACACAAAGAGAAAAGTGGACCAGACTATGGTAGGCCTTAGAGGAAACAGGCTTGTGGGCACTAAGAATAGTGGCCACCACACCAGAAGAGAAACCCTTCTTCAGTATTGAAGATTCAATTTCCATGCAGTCAAACCCAGACGGTCCACATCTTCCTTCTACCGGTACCCCTGCAGAAGGAGATCCGGGCGGCGGGGAAGCCAAAAAGGCTCCGCCACCGAGAGATTCAGGAGCTCCAGAAACCAAGCTTAATGAGACCAATATGGAGCAATGAGAACGACCGGAGAGCCCTCCAGACGTAGTTTCCGCAACACCCTGTGCATCATGAGAACGGGAGGAAAGATGAACGCCAGAGGGAAGTGCCATGGGATCAACATGGCATCCACTGCCAGAGCTAGCAGGTCCCTCCAGAAAGCAGAACAGAACCTTCCGATTGTGCCTTGTCGCCATCAGATTGATACAAGGAAGTCCCCCACTTCTGAACAATGAGGTTGAACACTTCTGGATTTAGTTTCCCCTCTTTGCTGTCCACTGTGTGTCAACTTAGGAAGTCTGCCAGCACGTTGTCTACGCCGGGAATATGAACTGCGGATATGGCAGGAACATGCTCCTCTGCCCAGGTTAACGAAGCAGCGAGACTTCTTGTACCGCCTTGCTTGTTGATGTAAGTCACGGCCGTGGCATTGTCGGACTGGACATCCTTCCAGATGACGCGTCCAGTGGCGAAGAGCATGAAATATCGCCCGAAGCTCCAACACATTGATGGGAAGGAGAGATTCCTCCTGAGACTACCAACCATGGGCACTGCTGTGACACAGGACCGTCATTACAGTAGTCCAGAAGGATATCAGGAAGGGACAGCCCTTCAGCAGATTGGAGAGGTTGAGCTACCACAACAGGCTCAGCTCCACATAAAGGGGAAGAGACACTACATCTTCAACAGATCCTGCTGACTCATGCATACATGGATCACAAAACTCTGAAGTTCCCTGGTGTGAGCCATGGCAAACGGAACCGCTTCTATGGTCGATATTAACTTCCCCACTAGGGAGGTCGGCTTCTTGGCCGGGATTGGACAACGAGCCAGAACAGCAGACACTTTGTGGATGATCTGGTGAGCCACCTCATCCATGTGAAACACCATTCCCTGTTTGGTGTCGAAGAGGAGACCCAAGAAGACTAGTCTCTGAGATGGTACAAGGTCTGACTTGTCCATGTTGAGGATCCATCTCTGATGGGTCAGTGCATGAATGCAGTCCTTGACCTGCTGATGAAGGGGTTCCGGAGAGGGGGCCTTCAGAAGCAAGTCGTCCATGTATGGAGTGACTCTGGTGCCGTCCCGTTGGAGGAAAGCCACTAATGCACCCAGGAGGTGATTGAAGATCTGGGAAGCTGTAGTCAGACCAAAGGGAAGAGCAGAAAACTGAAAATGTCCTTGGTCACAAGCAAACCAAAGGTACTGGCGGCTTTCTGGATGGATGGCAATATGCAGGTATGCATCCTGAAGGTCCAGCGAAGTGAGGAATACTCCAGGAGACATGGCCACGATCACAGTACGCAGGGACTCCTGGTGGTAATGAGTCTTGACCACAAAGGAACTGAGGTCTTTGAGGTCCAAAATTGGATGACAGCCACCATCTTTCTTGAAAACCACATATTGGAGTAAAAACCCAACCCCATTTCCGGCACTGGGACTGGTTCCCGAACCTTCTTGTCCAAAAGGGTCTGGATAGCACCTTGGAACAGATGGCGCTAGTCTGCTCCCTGAGGAGTGTGAGAAGGAAAATAAAAAAAACAAAAAAAAAAAACCCTGAACGGGGAGAAGAGACGAAAGGGATCCTGTACCCCACCGACAACCTGCAAAACCCAAGGATTCCCCATGCTGTCTGTCCAGACACTGAGGAAGTGGCACAAACGATCACCCACTGGTGCGTGGGGACCAGGGTTCGGCGAGTCATGCCAAAGCAGGTTTGGAAGTCTTGGGCTCAGTGGAGGACTGCTTGGCCCTCCATTGTTTGGGCTTGGAGGAGGAGACCAGAACGTCGCTGTGCACACCTCAGCCTGAAAAGGAACGAAAAATCAGATTCCGCTTCACTGCAGGCTTCTTCCTAGGCACTAAAGGCAGCAAAGCACTCAGCCACCTGTGGCCTCACTAATGAGGTTGTTAAGTTCCAGCCCAAACAGAGAGGTACCCTGAAAAGACAATGAAAGCAAGGCTCTCAGAGAGTGTCTACAGACCAGATCTTGACCCAAAGAGCCTGTCTGACTACCACAGACATGGTAGAAACCCTAGCCACCAAGCAGATGGCGTCAAAAATAGCAGCAGAAACATAATGCTGAGCCTCAGAAATGTTGGCAAAGAGTCGCAACATAGCAGCTGTAGTAGCACCCTGACGGACAGCCAAAGTGAGCTGTTCAGTCCAAACTGTAATGGCCCTATTAACCCAAGCGGCAGCAAACGCCAGTGGCAAGGAAGTACCGGCCGTAGCAAAGATGGATTTTAGGGATGTCTCAAGTTTCCTGTCAGTCCAGTCCTTGAGGACAGATGCATTTGCCACAGGTAAAGCAGTGGCTTTAGCCTGGAAACTGGAGTGTCCACCTTAGGTGGATGAGCACATTGAGCTAATGCTGCTTCAGAAAAGGGGTATAACTTGGCAAACATCTTAGAAACAGAAGGCCTCTTGTCAGGAGCTTTCCACTCAGACACCAGGTGGTGAAGAGTGGGGTTAAGTGGAAAACAGTTATACTGCTTCTTAGGCTCCTGGAACACATCAGAGGGGTCCGCGGGAGCCTCTGGAACCAAGGGAATGTTTAGTGGGTTTAACACTGCCCTGATCAGGGCCTCAGCAGAGGGAACAGTGTCATCCTCAAAAGGGGTCTCCAAAGAATTGTAAAAACACAAACGCAGAACATTCCCCCTCATCAGAATCCACCAGTGGTTCCTCTTCAGACTAATCAGAGACATCAGGTACCCCCTGTGTTTTTGGTAGGGAAGACCTGATAGGAGTAGGGGGCTGCCAAGACTCGAAGACTCCCTGCAATTGGGATGGAAGGAGTTGTAAGGTAGACCTTAGGTCTCTAGTAGTGGCCTTAAACTCTTCCATCCAAACTGACTCTTGCGCATGGCTGGAGGTCCCTGTGGGAGACGCAGGGGCAACAACACATGCTGGGCATAAATGACCCGAGTACTCAGTGTGCAATGGGGGACACAGACACCCCAGTATCCTTAATCTTAGTTCTAGCCCTGAGCTCCAACAGAGTTGACATCCTCACAGTGTCAATACGTCCCAAGTATAAGGAAAAACCCAACAGTGTGTGAGATTAAAATTTCATCCCAGAAAATGCTAATTTGCACTTATCTGGCAGGTGAATGGTTAATCTGCTGAGGAGATAAGGAGAGTCCAAGCCCTGCGTAGTAAAGCAGAAAATGGCTGCCGCGACAGGAGCCAATCATAAATGAGCTTGCGAAGCAAGCGCTCATGGGAAATGTAGTTTTCCTTAAAAAAATCCCAATAGTGCCCGAAGCCCCCTGAGCCCCGCCAAAATAAGCAGAACATTGACCAGATGATAGAGCAAGAGCAGACAAACAAAATGAGACTTCTCTGAATTTGCTACTTTGAGCAGTTGCAGAGATATGTAAATTCCCATAGAGGTTAATGGAGCATGGAGTCTATGCGGTAAAGAGCATTTACAAAAATTTTAAAGTAATAAAAGATGTAAAAACACCACAAAACAAGTTAAAAGTCAAACACCATACTCTGAAGGGAAAAGTAATAACTCCCCCCCCAAAAAATGCCAATTGGCAGACAAAGGGTTAAATTTACCACAGAAACACTGCTCCAAACCCCCAGACATACATACTCCTGCACTCATAGGGTTTTGTCTGTATTAGGAAGGCCAAAGAAGACCTCTGTGCGGAGAGGAAGCGTGGGACAAGTGGACCTCAGCACTCAGAGTCGTTCACCTTGCCTTCCGATTACCATGTGTAAAGAAGAATCCTCAGTGGGCAACTCCTAGGGAAAGAACTTGCCAAAAGATTTTCCCCCAGGGTAAGAGGTCCACCGTATCACCTGGAAACTGAGCTATCCACTAGGGAATGTCAGTGATGGTGGTATTCCATATCTAACAGAAAACAAAAAGTAAGCTAAAACTATAGCAGAACTGTTCTCTTGCCTTGTATCTTCATCAAGGAACAAATCTTTCTGGAGAGGAAGTGGCTAGATGCAGCTAAGGAGAGAAGGTAGGCTCCACCCAGCATTCTCTTCAAGAAGTGTAAAATTGCAAACAGAAATAAACGTACATGTCCAGAGTAAAAATGCACAATTTGAGTGACAGCTCAAAATCTGACCAAGAAAAAAAAATCTGTGTATTATATATGGATTCACAGGTGTTAGTTCAAATGAATGGTCAGTGTTTAATCATTAGCAGTGTCTGTTTCAGGTTGTGTTGTTGACAAACTTCATTTACTAGTAATCAAACATGGATGAAGATTCATGTGTCTGTTCATACCTCTGGTTCAAAAAGAATGGATGAGCCACAGCACACAGTGCAACTGAGAAAAAAATGTGGGTTTGTTTATTGGAGAGACTGCCACATATTTCAGTCCAGCATGCCCTTCATTAGATGCATAATCTTTATGATATATAACTGGTAAAGGGCCCATGTTGTGTTCCCTACACACAAAAGTTGCTTTCACCATTACAGTGTGCCTGGACTTAACAATGCCATTTGAAGTTTGATACATGGGATCCCTAGAGCTTTTGTGAATACAAGTCTAAACCATTTGATGTCATCCACAGAACACCATGGTAACTGTGCCCCAGGTTCTGCTATATTGAATGTATACATTTTTCTAGTTCAAAGACTGCAAGCTTAGGATTGCATCCAGGTTATACAGGTATTTGGAGGTAAAAGTGCAAACATTTTGGTTGTTCTAGTTACATGAAGGGGGAACAACAAACCAACAGTACTGGGTTGATCATAAATTTAACCCAAGTAACATGTGAAACTTCAGTGTGTAATAATTGCTGCTACAGATCTCTGTGAAAAGCGTCATTAAACACTTGCAACCTTAATTATATAGGTATAACAGCAGCTTTTTGTCCCACCTCCTGAATACACTTATGCATCCTTATGTACAACTGATCTCTCTGGAGGTCACAGTACCCACGTTGTGGGGAGAAACCCAGGGTGACCCTGTACATTTATAATACTACTACTGTCAAAAGGAGACGTACAGATCCATTAGTACAAGACTGAGCTTTGAAATGTGTTTCTATTTCAGAAAGTTAACTGCCCCACAAAGAATTTGAATAATACATATCATTTGCCAGTGGCTTTTGATTTTATTGATTCTGGTTTTTATTGCCATCTATGGAGACAGAATTTTCACATTAAAAAAAATCCACACACCACTCATTCGCTAACAAAAATGCAATTTTGCACTTCTAACACAACAATTCTTGTTTTACTTATGAAGAAATGCACACTGTATGCTTTTCCTTGGAAGCTTTACTATTCATTTACACAGAGAATATGGGTGTTCATACCCAAGGACACATACCCCCTCACTAGTCATTACTTAATAGAGCCTAATTTATACCATGTCTTCTTACACCCAGAAGACACTGTCCACCAACCTAAAACGTTCCTCCTACAAGAAGCTTCAGGCTTCGAAAGGGGCAATTCCCCAATAAGACTACTGGAGGGCGGTAATAAGGGCATGTAGCATTTTGATTTCAATATATTCAAAAGTACATTTATCAAAAGTAGTATTCTGAGTTATTTTAATGCTTCCTGCAAAGGCTGTGTTACTCAGCCTCTTTACAGTGTGCTGTCCTCAATTTCCCCTGAATACCTAAATCAGCTTGAGGTTATGACCCTCAGTTCTTGCTTTTGCGCTGTCTGACACATGCTTGCATGAAGCCTCAGTCATTTATTCAAATAGATTGGTTTATTAAGAGATCACAACCTACTGAAAGCAATTTATTCTGTCTGGAAAAATATGGCATCATTGAGATTCAGCTGATGGAGGAACTGCTTAAACCCTTTGGATGCTACAGACATCCAACACATTGAGATGGGATATGTCTCTAGAATCCAAGGGGTTAACTGTTACTTTTTTTGTATTGTCCTTACCTGAGGTTCTCTACTTAACAAGACATGTCTGGATCTGTGAGGGGTCAAGGATCTCTTTACAACAGCCCGATGATAGAAATGATAATAATCTCCAAATATCTAGGAAAGAAAGAGGAAGGACATTAATACAGAGACAAACCGGCCTGCACACATCACTACAGCATGGGAAATGGGAAGACATCTTTTGGTGGGACATGTTGCATAATTTTATTCAAAATTCCATAGGGATAATCCATTGTTTAACTCCAGGTGTTGGGGATTACAACACCAAACATCTTTATTAAGCACAAATTAGAGAGCATTGTATAGCCCCTAATGCATTGCAGACCCCTTTTACATCCAATGGTTTAACCATTTAAGAACCAAGGGGGTCTGATCCTTAAATGAGTGCCAACGGGGTATGCACCGCTGCATTGTGGACCTCTCTAGAACTCAAAGGGTTAAGGAAAGAAGGGGGCGGTGAGAGGTGTTCCAAGGAGCATGCATTTATATTAAAGGACAGGGTAAATGGATAGTGATTTCTTTTTTGTGATTAATAATAAAAACGTATCGCTGGGTTTTTCTTGCAGAACACAGCAAATTTACTTCTTTCAAAATCATAAGGTGGAACTGTCAAAACAACTTTAACCCCTTAACGAACCTTGACTGTCATGGTATGTCATGGGTCGATCTGAGTTAATGACCCAGGACATACTATGACCATCATGGAATTCCGCAGAGGTTAAGAGGTTAAAAGCCTCCTGCTAAGTTAAAACAGGGATGCTAACTCCTTGAATGCAAGATACCTCTCTGGTGTTCAAGAGGTTAAAATGCTCTATTCAAGAGTTAGGGAATTTAGGTTTTTTTTTTTGTTTGTTTGTTTTTTTAATTTGTCCTCTACGGTGCACACGTTTGTTTACAACGGCATAACTCCAGGTATTTTACTTTTATAAATATGGGCCAATGTTTTAAGGACTAATTACTCAGAGCTTAACTCTTTGAGCACCAGAGGTGCATTGCAAGAGAATATGCATGCAAACCTGGAGTCATTTTGAAGCTGCACAGCCCCATTATTATTATTTTTTTTTTTTTTTTTAAAGCCAGGTGAGACTTGTTAAAAGTGATAAATTATTGCCCTTTAAAGAGAAATGGACTACTACCACCACCACCCAAACCTCCCCTCATGCAATAAATAGTATTAAAGATACTAGATTTTCATAAAGTTGAATTATGTTCATAGTACAAAAGTAAACTAAATAATGCAAGTCCCGTTGCTAACCGTTGTCTAGTTTTCTAATTATATGCTTTTAAAGTCTCCCCCTCCCCAAACATCAGCACTCTAGCTGACTCAATTCTAGAAGTGAATACAGGGTGAAGCCTACCTTCCCTCCTTGTATCAAATCTTACTGAAGCTGATTGGCTAACTATTGACTAGATAGTAGAAGGGAAAGAAGACTCCTGTTAGCATGACCCCAAAGGACCCCCACAGTCTGCCAAAGGAGAGCCAAGCATGGTGCCTTGACAGGGTCAGAGACCAGTAACCTGTATGGACTAAGGTAAAAGGATTTAACAGGTAAGACTAAAATACTCTTATCTGGATGTCCAACCATAGAGTTTCCCAGAGGCGAAAAGTAAGGCAAGGACCAGGCGCAAGGCCCCCAAAGTCACCAGAGCAGATATGAACCATCAGATCAGAGATAGCACAACAAAAACAAATAAAGAGTCAACGGACACTGAACAGGGGTAACACCCCAGGAACGGTTACACAGCACTCTGAACTAGAGCCAACAGGGCTCAAGGGTGAAGGAAGCACCAAGAACCGAAGAAGATCCTAGACAGGCAAGACTGCCTCCAGGATCTTCCTCCCAAAACTGGCATCAGCCGATGCCAGCACATGAACATATTCGTGCTTCGAAAAGGTGTGCATAGACGACCAAGTGGCAGCCTTGTACAACTGATCAGCTGAGACCTGATTCTTGTAAGCCCAAGAAGCCCCAATAGATCTAGTAGAATGAGCCATGACCCGAATGAAAACAGGCTTCCTTCCTTCGCTCGTAAGCCTCACGAATAGTGGACTTCATCCAAGACGCAATAGTCACTTTGGAGGCAGGTCTTCCTGCCCTGGGGCCCTCAGGAATGACTAACAGCATGTAAGACTGTCTAATGGACTCCGTGCGATGTACATAAAACCTGAAACAATGCACCACATCTAACCAGTGGAGATACCTCTCCTTGTCAGGGCAGAAAGAAGGCACCACAATCTCCTGATTAAAGTGGAACTCAGAGACCACCTTCGGGAGAAACTACTGTGAAGTGCGAAGCACTGCCTTGACTTTGTGGACTACCAAAATGGGTGGTCTACAAGACAGATCATGTAACTCTGACACTGTGAACAGACATGATCGCCAGGAGAAAGGCCAATTTTCACGTCAGCAGGAGCAGACGAATAGTAGCCAAGATAGAAAGGTCGACCAGGCACGAAGGTAGGGCCTTAGAAGAAACAGGTTTGCAGGTACAGAGCAAAGTAGCCACCACCCCAGAAGAAAAACCTCTCTTCTTCAATACTGAGGATTCAATTTCCAAGCCGTCAAAGCCAGACAATGAACATCCTCCTTCCACAGGTAACCCTGTATAAGACGTTCCGGATGGCAAGGAAGCCAGAACGGCTCCGCCACTGACAGATCCAGAAGCTCTGGAAACTAAGCCTGTTGAGGCCAGTACGGAGCAATCAGACTGACTGGACAACGCTCAGTCTCAACTTCCGTAACACCTTGTGCAACATGGAAAGGGGAGGAAAGATGTAAGCCAGAGGAAATAACCAAGGAATGGACATGGCCCCAAACGCTAACAGATTAGACATTCTCACAGTGTCAAAATGTTTAAAGTATAAGGAATCACCCAAATACGGTGTGTAAGATCAAAATTTCACCCCAGAAATCTGACAGGCGAAGGGTTAATCTGCAGAGGAGAGAAGGAGAGTCCAAGCCCTGCATAGGATACTCGTTCAGGAAAAGGCACAAAATGGCTGCCGCTGCAGGAGCCAATCAGAAACGAGCGTGAAGCGCTCATGGGAAATTTATTTTTCCCAGAAAAAGTACCCCAACAGTGCCTGAAGCCCCCTGAGCCCCCCAACACACACAAAACATTAACTGGATGACAGAGCAAGGTCAGACAATTAAAATGAACCATCCCTGAAGTCGCTACATTGAGCGGTTGCAGAGATATATGTCCCAAACTGTACAATCCCGCAGAAGTGGACCAATGGCGTATATGCGGAAAAGCACAAAGTTTAAACTGTGAATTAAAATTACATGAAACATCACTAGAACATGTTAGCAGACCCAAAAAAACACTGAACCCAGTAGGGAAAGTGCCAATAAACCCCTAAAAGATGCAAAACCAGCAGCTAAAGGGTTAAGTTACCAGAGAAACTTCCTCCAAAACACCCAAAAGACATACAGATAAACCCAATGAGTGCAGGAGTGTGCAATAGGAACTCCAAGGAAAAACCCCTGTGCAGAAGGGCAACGTGGGACATGTGGACCTCCACACTCAAAGGGTTGCTCAACTTTCCTGCAGATCTTCTGTCTTCAAATTACCATGTATTAAGAAGAAGCCTCAGTGGGCAACTCCTGAGGAAAGAACCTGAACCCAAGATTTTCCCCCCAAGGCTTAAGGTCCACAAAAAAAGCACCTGGATACTGAGCTAGCCACATCTAGGGCATTGTCACTCATGGTAATCCACGTAATGATGGTATTCCATTTCTAACAGAAAAATAAAAACCTTTCTAAAACTACAGCAGAACTGTTCTCTTGCCTGTGTCTTCACCAAGGAACAAATCTTACTGGAGCTGGTTGGCTAGCTGCAGCCAAGGAGTGAAGGTAGGCTCCTCCCTCTGCATACAATTCTAGAACTGTTCCTGCCTACTTAAAGGGGGGGGGGGGAATTGCCTACCCAGAGTTACCAGTAAACTGTATTGGACGAAAGAGAAATTCCATTAGAGCTGTCTACAAAGGCAGGCACACTTTGTAGACCATTCTAATGAATTATTTCTTTGAAACCAACACTATTTCGGCTCTGCTGAAGAGCCATCCGGTCAAGTGCCCAGAATCTCTCTGTCAGCTAGAGCGCTGACGTCTGGGCAGAGGAAGACTTTAAAGGGATAGTAATACTTAAAAATTACTATCCCTCATCTTGTAGACAATAAAAAACAGAGTAAAACGACAAAAGCAGCATCTCTCAAACCTTTACGGTCTGAGAGATATCCGCTTTCAAAGTTCCCTCTCCCTGACGTCAGCATTCTAGCTGACAGCAAGGGAATCCGGTCCGGCGGCAGCTCTGCAGCAGTGCAGAGATCACGTTAAAGGGATAGTAATACTTAAAATGTTAAAAAAAAAATAAATAATATATATATATATATATATATATATATATATATATATATATATATATATATATATATATATATATATATATATATATATATATATATATATATATATATATATATAGTAGGGTTTATCCACCTGAGTAAAACAGTACTCCCACTGCTGAAAGGTGTTTCATTCAAAAGTTATTAATTTTCAAAGTTGAATTTTTTAGGTGCAATATAACAGTGGCCTAGAATTGTACAGTGGCGCTGTTGCTACACCATCCTATGGAGATTTATGGTCCCGGGACCAGAGCTGTCCATAGGATGGTGTAGCAACAGAGCCACTGTACAATATCAGGCCAATGTGATATTGCACCTAAAAAATTCAACTTTGAAAATTAATACCTTTGGAATGAAACACCTTTCAGCAGTGGGAGTACTCTTGTTTTACTCAGGGGGATAAACCCTACAACATATTTTTTACATTTTAAGTATTACTATCCCTTTAATAAAAAATAAATCCTTAACTTAAAAGGTCTTCCATGTATGCTTGCAAACCAAGCACACGTAGAAGACCATTTTAGTAAAGGATTTCTTTTTTATTAACGCGATCTCTGCACTGCTGCAGAGCCGCCAGCTGATCCCAGGTCAGGATTCCCCTGCTCTCAGATAGAATGCTGACGTCAGGGGAAAAGGCAACTTGCTGAACTTTAAAAGCGGATATCTCTCAAACCATAAAGCATTGCACACTCCTCTGGCACTCAAAGGTTTAGTATGCTTTACAACGGAGTGTACAAGTTCAATCCGCAAGAGCTACTAACAGTCCAGAATTTAAAAAGGTGATCAGTAAATGTTATGAAAGGGTATACGTTATAGTGCTTTTCCTGCAGAGTAAAACAAGGGTACTCCCACCACTAGCAGTTATATTCGTATGACAGGAGATAATTCAGATAATCAGGAAGTGAATTTACCACATGTTAAGTTTTAAAAGGGTAATAACTCTGGAAATATTCATGTCAGCAGTGGGAGTAACATTTCCCTCAACAGGAAAAAACCTACAATACATATTTATTGTAACCGTTAATCGCATCTTTAAGGATTTTGAGCACAGGTGGGCCAATCAAAATGAATGAGCCACTGATTACTTTCTTATGCTAAATTAGGGAAATCCTTAAATCCTGGCCGGTTGGTGGCTCTTTAAAAAAAAAAAAAAAAAAAAAAAAAAAAATAGATGGTCTCTGATCCTGTAGCTATTTTTTGTGGGAGTATTCAGAGAACTGGTAGGGCTTGGGAAGCAGGGAGAAAGCTGCAGTGTGCTTCGTGCAAGAACCTTTCCCCCTGCATTATGTCAAAACCACTCTGCTACAAAGAGGTGATGTGAGGCTTCTAAATAATAATAAAAAAAAAAAAAAACCCCAAAAAAAAACCAAAAAAAAAAAAACCCACAAACACACTGTATGAAGATCTGTAATAGCCTCAGACTTAATTCAGACCAGGTTAGAAGACACCAAGTGTCGCTTAATAGAGTGGTGAGCGATATCACTAGGGGGGGTGAGGCCACCATCCAAAGAGACGCCAGTGAGGATACAGAAGCTGTACATCAATGGTGATGAAAGGCGGCTCAGCAGTGTCAGAGGTGGGGAAACCTGCAGCCTGTCAAGACAGAGCTTTAATACTAAACCATGTTGTGTGGGAGTAACCCTTTAAAATATAGGATATTGTAAATTATGTGTTTCAACAGGATGGGAGAGGCCATTTTTCTTGCATTCTTCACATCCTGCTGTGACTTGTAGAGCATTCAGCTTCCTGAACAACCCACTGAAAAATAGCACATGCAATATCAGAACTTGTATTATGTCAATGTATGGAAAGGTTTAGGTCATCACATGCATCTGGTCATTGGCACCTTTTATACCCCTTTGATACTACAGACCTCTCAGATTCATTTCTTTACATTTGCTGGAATCGCTATCATACAGAGTAACGTGTTCAGAGATAATCCCAGTGCATTTTATGCACAGAGAGCTTTTGAAGGCATAGTAATGTTTCATAATAAAAGCAGCTCTAATTAATCATCATAGTATTTGGACTTTGGAGAGTGTTATTTCAATTCTGTCAGAGTTGTAGTTCAAGAGTAATTCAATGACAGAGTATCCCCCTCCTGCCCCTTTTACTGATGTAACACTGTTCAGCCAGAGCAGAAGGGAGGTGCCCAGGTAGATTGCAGAGAGGGACAATCTTCAATTAAGATAAGGCAAAAAGCTGAAAAGCTTGTCAAGGGGGGCAGGGATTTCATTGTTCTCATAGGAAGAAGCTTGTCCCCTGCTGTTATTTGTCTGGTCTATGGACTGCATTCCACATCTGAGAAGAGATGGCTTACACTAGGGAAAAGGGGCAGGAGGGGAAACTTTGCTTGTGAATATCTCTCACACCATAAAGGTTTGAGAGAAGACTTATATCGTTCATGTTTTTTAATGCCTACAAAATAAAATACAGATAAAACAAAGTATTACTATCCCTTTAAGAGCTTACAAATCTGAGCTAGAATAAATAAAGAGAACAGGCAACAGCTGCAGCTCCCTTATTTACCACAGCCACTCTGACCTTGCAGTGTACAAGGAAATAAAGGCACGAGCATCAGGGTCATCTTTCCCTCCCATAAAAGTACAGTTCAAAGAGCATGTTGTCAAATACACACTATGTCAGTTATCCAAAAAAAAAACAAAAAAACAGGAAGGTTCTACCTGCACAATTTCTCTGAACACACTGACTGCACAGAAATGCACTTCATACCCATTGGCCATGTGCTGGTTGGTGTTATATAGATATGGGACCAATTCATTGGGTTCTCTCACAAGTTCTGTGACACTCTGGTGGTAGAAGTGGGATTTAAACAAATACAAAAGGCATAGGGATGTCTTTAAGAGGGTGCAGAGAGTCTCGGGATGAGGATTTGGAGTTGTAGGCAATGGAAAAGGTCCAAAACATTCCAGTGCTGTGAGGATCCAACAAAATCAGATTTGTCAATTCATTGTAATCTGGAGTCAAATTCATTTTCACAATCTGTTTTAATGGAATTCTACCAAAATAAGAACCTTTCTGAATACAAGTGCAGTGGGCATTAAACATCAGCACAAACATTAAAAATAAATGCTTTCTGGAGAGGCTTTTCAAAAAAAAAAAAAAAAAAAAAAAAACTAAGTAGTAACAGGATAAGTTTTCACATATGTTAGTTATGATATTTATAGTTATATCTACCTTTTTTTTTTTTTTTTTTTAGTTTGTGTCCCCTTTAACATTATGGGATTGTTTACACAGGTGATATGAACATGGCAAAGCCGCTATATTCGTATCTGTGTCATATGCACTGCATTTTATGGGAGAGGCATGCACTTCAAAGCAGCCAGCCACACACACACACACCAGCCTCATTTGTGTACCTGACACCTCCCTGGGCCAACCAGTGATTGGATTCTTGCAAGAATTTAATCAACCAAATGGCTGCACACTGCCCCACAGGTTGCCATGCACATGTTCAAATAAGCTAAGCGGTGTTCACCCCATCACTGGAGTGGAGCGAAGCAAAAAACAATTGTGTAAGGAGCAACCATATTCTGCAATTGGCACATTAGGGAAGGAGTAGACAAAAATATATTTAAAGGGATAGTAATGGTTAATTTTAAGTTGATTTAATATTGTAGACATTAAAAAAAGATCAATGTAAATCTTATCTCTCAAACCTTTATGGTTTGAGATATAACTTGCTAAAGTTACCTTTTCCTGGCTGTTTCACTCAAGCCTGCCATCTAGCTGACAGCTGCAGATTCCAGTCCTTTGACCAGACAGAGGCTCTTCAGCAGAGCTGAAATCACGCTATTTAGAAAAATACTTAATTGTAATGGTCTACAAAGTGTGCTTGCAAGCCAGGCACACTTTGTAGACTGTTCCAAATTATGTATTTATCTTTAGATATCGTTACATTGGCGCTGCTGAAGAGCCACATCTGGTCAAGTGACCAGAATCTGCTTCTGACAGCTTTACAGCACAAACAGAAAGGGGAGGGACCAGAGAACTTTAGTTTCCTATATCTCTCAAACCATAACGGTTTGAGAGATACGAAGTGCAAGTACTCTTAATTGTGTATACCATATAGTTAATACTTTTTTTCTGACATTACTATCCCTTTAAAAACACACATTTAGTAGTCATATAAAATGTAAGAGCCAACTATGAATATTAGGCGCCAGTGCAGGAGGTGCAGGTTTATTATACGCATGTGTATATTACATATGTAATCATACATACACACACAATCTTCCCAAACATATGAGGAAGAAGTAACATTTCTATAGCCACAGCTTCCTGGATTTTTACACACCTGCCATGAGGTGCATGTGTCCTACCTTTGGGTGACTCACCACTTGAGCGCCAGAGAAGATTAATTTAAGTCACAGAACTCTCTGCATAGCAGCACATAATACACAGTAACCAAATGGCTGTGCCCCCCACTGACACGCTCTTGAGTGGTTAGGGAGCTCAGCAGTAGAAGAGAAAAGAAAACTGAGAAAGGAGTGAGGCAGCTCAGTGAATTTATGTGCATAAAGCACACTGTTTATACTCTGATCAAAACACCACAAGGGCACAGTGAGCCAGAGGAGTAAGAACTGCAGCAATTCAAGAACAAACCAACTATACAGGCCAAATTAGAATTCCGTTTGATTTAAATGAGGCTTTACCCATTGTATGGTCTCTCCAGCAATCAAGGAATTGACAGACCTATTTATATCAATTATTTTTATTTCATCTCCAAGGTTTAGTTAGTTCCAAAATGGATCCAGGCTATTCGTATATCAGTCTCACTGGCTTACAGTTGTTCCTATTCCACATAAAGTAGAAAAAAAACGTAGAAAAAAAAAAAATTAATATGGTAGGGGCAAGGGGACTATACCAGCAGAAGTGAGCAACAGGTGGCTATCCAGCCATTACTGATCATTGGAATTGTTTAACATGTGAAGAACAGGCTACACAACCCTGTAAGAGGCTTTTCCATAGGAAGAAATTAGAAATCCTTTAGTAAAAAAAAACAAAAAAAAAAACCATGCAACCACAATGTAATTAATTAATACTTATAATGAAATTAACCTCACCAACTCTCCTATAGGGGAATAAAGGGAGACCTGGATATTGCATTAGGCACTAGTGGCTGTTTTCCCCATGTAGAGAGCAGTTCACTAACGTGCATGGAAGGATCAGAGCTGTCAGCCGATCAAAGCTCTGCACCCATGTATTTATGTGCCTACAGATAAACAAGAGCACACAGCACGGATTGCAATGAACAGAATGTGAAAAGGGTAAAAAACAATGGGGGATGTGACATTTATTTTTAGATGTACAATATCCTTTTAGTTTTAATCAGAAATGCTTTTTACATTCCAAGAGGCCATAACCTCTTTCAAACACTCATGCAGAAGGCAGCAAGTCGGATGGCTCCAGAACGTTAGAGCACCCTTCATCCATCAGGATTCAGAGTATTAGTACCGCTCACATCTGTTAATAAGCAAAGTATTCTACCTCCACGTGTGTTTGAAAAGAAACACATGAAAATGAAAAGGGGTCATATCTCTTTATTATAACTGCACAAAGCCTCAAAAGGGGCAATTCTAGAATAAACCAACTGCATTGTAGAAGGGGGGGGGGATTCCTACTGATTTAAATAGGGCTTTTTTGACCCTTGGAGTGCTAGAAAGGTCGCAAATGCATTGTTCTGCAAGGAGTTTGAGAGTTTCTAGCATTCAAGAGGTTAAAAACCCAATTAAAATCAATGGGAATTTGAAGGATTTTCCACACCTGTGGTACTTGTTGCTCCAAGTTCTCACCTCTTGGTGACCCTTAGAGTCAACCTTTCGTGCAGGAACCTTGAAGACAGACTAATAAGGCAACCAACATGAAACAAGTAGAAAGTGTACATGTCCAAGCTCAGTGTTACTAGATACAGGCATCTACTCCTACATCTGGGACTAGCAACATTATGGGCCTTTTGTATCAACAGAAAATGAAGCAATAATGAGACAAGCCAACTGCACAACAAGAAAAACTCTAAAGGGATAGTAAAGTCTTAATTATATAAAAAGTAATATTGGAGACCATAAAATAAGAAATCCATCGATGCAATTCCTCTCTCTCAAACCTGAAAGTTGACAGCAGGAGTTCCTGGTCCAGGGACTGATAGGCAGCTCTTCAGCAGAGCCAAAAGATCTCGATTTAAAAAGAAATACTTAACTGGAACGGTCTACAATGTGTGCTTAGTTTGCAAGAACACTTTTTAGACTGTTCCAAAGTAGTATTTCTTTTTAAATTGTGTTATTGCAGTTCTGCTGAAGAGCCTCCTCGTGTTGGCCAACACAGATTTCCTTCTGTCAGCTTTACAGCTGACATCATAAAATATGGAGAACAGAAGAACCAGAGGGCCCTGCTCATGAGAGCTTACAGTCTAGAGCAATAGTGTCTTAAACCTGGGTAAAAATTATAATAAGTATTTTATAGTGCAAACTACTCACATTCAGTAGTTTTCACAAGTCTGCACACATCGAACACATCTCTTGAAGAATAAGTTGTGGGGATCTTAACTGGATGGGAAACAGCAGTGGCAATAGATCACCTATAGAGATGCCAGAGAACTCAGCTGTGATGGATGACAGTGATCACGTATACCTGTATTCATTTGGTAAGAATATGCCACCTATGACCGCTACCGAGCGTTCGTTCGCACTATAAAATGCTTATTATTGTTATACCCAGATTCAAAGACTATTGGCGCCCCCTCAGATTTTTTTTTGTTCTGTGAGTCTTCCTGTCATTGTGTGATTAACACTGTCCGAGAGCAGTTAGTAGCCAGTGCTTAACAGAACAGGTTAATGATCCTGGGGAAACCACAGGAATTTAATGGAGGCAGCTTTAATTTTTTTTCCGAACAGTGCAGGGTATAGAGGTAGGATATAGGGGTTGTGCATGTATTGTCATGTGGCACAAGGTGGGGGTAGATAATATGATCCAATCAGCTGTTTGCAGAAGAAAAAAGTGTGCAGAAAAATAATTTACTTTACCCTGGCTATGAGGTAATAAACCCTACTTACACAGAAGACAGAATAAGGGTTGTTCGTAATGGAGGATGGGATTTTAAATTGGACCATTGTAAAGAGCACAAACGTGCTAATAGCATCATTTTGGGAAGGGGGAGAGAAAAAAAAAAAAAAAAAAAAAAAAGGAGGCATATGGAGTTACATTTAAGTAACTAAAAACTTCTGAACAATGTATGGAATTCTTTGCCTCAGGATGTTGTGCTTGCAGATAATGCAATTGCATTCAAAAAAGCACTGGATGCCCATCTAGCACAGAACAATACTGAAAATTATGGCAGATGGCTTCAAAGCAGATAGGATATTGATCCGGGGAATTATTTGACTACCAATTGGAACACACACACACACACACACACACACACACACACACACACACACACACGTGTCCTATGGGGCATTTTACATAGGCAACATGTGCTATGATTGTCACAGAAGTTCAGACAATGCCACTATAAATGTGAAACCTTAACTGGCTTCCATGCGACTGCAGAGCTCAAACATTCTTAGAACAGTCAAAAATAGAGCTGAACAATGTCACCTGTGTGAAAAAGCTCTAAATGTATTTAGTCACTGGTTCTCTGCATGGCTACCTAAGCTACACAAACTAGTGTGACCCCTAGTCATGGCTATGACACTGAAGTACAAAAAGGTAACCAGCAAACACCCATTTCTTTGTTTATTTGGGAGAAGCAGCAAATTATTGGATAAAATCTACAGAAATAAGGCAAGTAGTAGCAGATGCTGCTGCTGCTCTGTAGCTCTGGGCTAAATAACAAAACACGACTTGTTAATAACGCTTTAGAAATGAAATTTAAATCCGTCAATTACACCATTTTAGACTTTTTACTACTAAGTGCAACAAATTACTGATCCTTTATACACAAACTTAAGCGTGTTTTAGTTTTCAGCTTAAATTTTTAATAAGCCACTTAACTAAAAAGGGAAAGTATAACTCATTTTTAGCAGTTACTTTCTAGTCAGCATCTGAAAAAAATATTTGTAATTCAGAAGCACAGCTATAAGAACTGGTCATAGATGACCTTGTGTAAAACAGTGATTGCAGAATATAGTTTAGCTATGCAAACTGCATACATCTCCACTGTCCCTGTATAGACCAGAACCATCAGACAGCAATGCACCTTTTACCAGATAACACTCTCCAATGAAGCTGCCAAGCCAGACTTTTCCTGGCTCATCAGCAGGGGCTTGTTAAGAAAGGTCAGGTAAAGCACTCTGCTGCTCACATTTACACATAATCTCTATATAAAGTACATATTAAGACAAACAATGCTAACAAGGGATGGGGGACTGTAAGCAGTGCTCCCACTGGTATCTTCCAATCTCAATATCACAGACTTAAAGGGTATCTGTCATCCCTAAACAAGTTTGTCTTAATATGTACTTTATATAGTGATTATGTGTAATTTTGCATTTTTTTTTTTTTTGTTTAGTTATTTGAGTGAAATTTAAGAATACGGTCCTGAGCCCTACTTCTATATAGACTGCAGGTAGAGCTCTGTACCTGCAGTCTATCACTCTGCCTCTGGTCCCCTCCCTCTATCCAGCCTCCTATAACAACGGAGGCTTTCTGCCTGCAAGCTGAAGCACTCTCATTGGCTAGATATCGATCTCTTAAAAGGAGACCGCTCCAGCTTACAGACCGAAGCCTCCATCAGAGAAGGCTGGATAGAGGGAGGAGAGCAGAGTCAGAGTGACTGACTGCAGTTACAGATTTCACACAAATAACAATAAAATAAATGCAATATTACACAGTCTCTATATAAAGTACATATTAAGACAAACTTGTTTAGGGGTGATAGAAACTTAAAGGGGATACATCTCTGAAGTGGTATTCCATTGCTGCTTGGTCGCACAAACCTCTGGAGCCTGGCACGGGAATGGGGGGGGGGGGGGAGAGATAGAATTAATGGAAACTGGGCTGACCAGAGATAGTGTGCTCCTATAAAGACAACAACCAGCCAGAGCACTTGAGAGGTGTCTATTATGGGATGGGCCTAGACTTCAGACAGGCTCTGATGTCCCCTTTTTGTTGTACTAAAGAATTGTACTTTACTAGCGAGCTTCAGCTCAATCCAGAGGTGGTTTTCTGCCATAGATTCACAAAAAGCTTCTGATTTGCTCCAATGCCAGGGCAAGCTTCTCAAAAAGTCACCAGAGAAGATATGAACCATCAGATCAGAAATAGCCCAACAACAATAAAGTGTCAACAGACACTGAACAGGTGTAAGAACACCCCAAACTGTTACACAGCACACTGCACTAGAGCTAACAGGGAAGCACCAGGAACCAAAGAAAATCCTAGACATGCAAAACTGCCTCAAGGGACGAAAAAACCAGTTACGCTTGAGAGGAGGTTTCTTCCTGGGGACCAAGAGCAGATGAGTACGCTTACCCCCAGTGATCTCACTAATCATATCCTTAAGATATGGCCCAAATAAGGATGTACCCTGAAAAAGCAAGGACAGTAAGGCTTTCTTAGAAGCAGTGCCAGCAACCCAGCTCTTGAGCCAAAGAGCTGGTCTGGCAACCACAGACATGGTGGAAACCCTTGACACTAGACAGATAGCATCAAATAAGGTAGCAGAAACAAACATAGTGCTGGGCCTCAGATATGTTGGCAAGAAGCCGCAACATATCCGAAGATGAATCGCCCCAACGTACAGCTAGGGTGAGTTGTTCAGTCCAGACCACAATGGCCTGGTTAACCCATGCCGCAGCAAATGCTGGACGCATGGCAGTACCAGCAGTGGCAAAAGTGGACTTGAGGGAAACCTCAAGCTTCTCGTCAGTTCAGTCCTTCAGAGAGGATGCATCAGAAACTGGTAAGGCGGTAGACTTAGATAGCCTTGAGACAGGAGTGTCCACCTTAGGGGGATGAATCCATTGAGCAAGCATTGCCTCAGAAAAAGGATAAAGCTTGGCAAATTTCTTAGAGACAGGTTTCCTGTCCGGAGACTCTTCAGACACAAGGCAGTCAAGAGTAGGGTTAGGTGGAAAGCAAGTAAGAGGGCTTTTTAGGCTCCTGAAATACATCAGAAGGAACCTCCTTCACTAAGGGAATATTTAGGGTATCTAAAACAGCCCTGATCAGGCCCTCAGCCGAGGGCTCAGGATCAGCCTCAAAAGGGTCCCCAAAAAAAACCTGAGAGGAGCCCACCGTAGAACATTCCTCAATGTCTGAATCTACAAGCAGTTCCTCCTCAGAGGAATCTGACACGTCAGGTACTCCCTGAGGCTTTGGCAGGGAAGACTTGACGGAGGAGGGGGTTGGCCATGAATGAAAGACCCCCTGTAACTGGGATGGAAAGAGTTGCAAAGTGGACCTAAGGGTCCCTAGTAGCAGCCTTGAACTCTTGCACCCAGACTGGCTCTTATGCATGGCTGGAGGTCCCTGGGAGACTCTCAGGGACATCAGAACATGCTGGGCATAAATGACCTGAGCATTCTCTAGGTAAGCCTGACTGACAGGAAGAGCAATGGGCAATAGGGAATACAGAGACCCTAGCATCCTTAGTTTTAAGTCTGGCCCCAAGCTCCAATGGTATAGACATTCTCACAATGTCAAATAACCTTACTGTGTAAGAAATCACCCAATTACAGTGTGTAGGATTAAAGTTTCACCCCAGAAATCACTTAAATAAACTTATCTGGCAGGCGAAGGGTTAATCAGCAAAGGAGAGTCCAAGCCCTGCATAGGATACTCGTTCTGGAAATAGCACAAAATGGCTGCCGTGGCAAGAGTCAATCAGAAACGAGCTTGCGAAGCAAGCACACATGGGGAATGTAGTTTTCCCAGAAATGTACCCCAAACAGTACCTGAAGCCCCCTGAGCTCCCCGACACACTAGAAACATGAACCGGATGATAGAGCAAGGGCAGACAAATAAAATGAGCCATCAAAGTCGCTAGGTTAAATGGTTGCAGAGATATGCCCCAAACGGTACAGTCCCATAGGAGTGAATGGAGGAATGGCGCCTATGTGGTAAAGTTCGCCTTTAACTCAAATTTTACAAAACTGAAAGTGTATATCTAAAAGACATGAAACACTAGAACATGTTAGGATACCCAAAAAACACTGAGCAAACCCCCCAAGGAATGCAAAACCAGCAGCTGAAGGGTTAAGTACCACACAAACCTGCTCCAAACACCCAACAGACAAAGACAGACCCAATGAGTGCAGGAGTGTGTAATAGGAACTCCAAATGAAAAACCCCTGTGCGGAGGGGTACTGTGGGACATGTGGACCTGCAGCACTCAAAGGGTTGCTCACCTTTCCTGCAGATCTTCTGTCTTCAGATTACCATGTTTTAAGAAGCAGCCTCGGTGGGCAACTCCTGAGGAAAGAACTTGTAGCCAAGGTTTTCCCTCCAGGGCTTAAGGTCCACAAAAAGCAACTGGTCATTAAGCTAGCCACATCTAAGGGCATGGTCAGTTATGGTAATCCGGTTATGGTATTCCATTTCTAACAAAAATAAACTTCTAAAGCTGTAGCAGAACTGTTCTCTTGCCTGTGTTATCTTCACCAAGGAACAAATCTTTCTGGAAATGGTTGGCTAGCTGCAGCCAAGGAGGTAAGGTAGGCTCCACCCCCTGCATACAATTCTACAATTGTTCTTGTCTACAATTAAAGGGGCAGATCGCCTACCCAGAGTTACCAGTAACCTGTATTGGAGGACAGAGAAATTGCCTTGGGCCTCACACTGTTTCAAAGCAATGGCTAACAGCTTTGCTGGCAAAGGATGATGAGTTGTATTCCAACATCAGCTGCAGTGACTCATGATACCCACCGCTGATCTATACATTAGCACATTACTGCCTATATCTATGGTCCTATATGCAACTAAAGTGGCACAACTCAGAGGCAAGCCAACTGCACTATAGGGGGACAATTACAACTTCCAGTGCATTGCAATCGAGAACACTAACATCCAAGGGGTTACAGGCCCCAATTTGAAATCCATGTGAATTTTAAATTTCTCTCCATGTTGCATCTGGTTTACCCTAGAATTGCAGCAATTTTCATTTCAACAGCAACAGCAACCAGAGAACAAGAACAGTGTCCTAAACTAAATGGGCAAACAGATCTCATTCCAGTCCTGGATTAGAGAACACAAAGATTTCAAGGGAAAGGCAGATTAGACAACTGTAGAGAGCTCAGATAAGGAGGAAAGGAGATAGCACAGGACACAATGCAGCAGAGTCGGGTAGACACAATGGCAAAAGTGAACCAACAGATACAGATTCCCAAAATCCCCATCATTTTTTTTTTTTTTTTTTTTTTTAATGGCCCTTTAACTCCTTTAGTGGACCCTGGTTGAGAGGATACATAGCATACCAACTGCATCATAAAAAATAATAATTTAAATACATCTGAAGGGTTAAAAGCCCCATTAACAAAAAACAGTGGAAAGGTTTGGCCTGTAGGACCTGTGGTTTGCTCCAGAACTTAGTACATCAGTCTCCCCCCCCCATACCTCCCAAGTGTCCCTCTTTCCCACCCTGAGGTCCCTCTTTTTAGGAGTGTATACAAGTGTATCACAGCACTCCACAGTAATAAAACCCTTCAATGTTTAATCCTTTTGAGTGCCAGAGTGGAACGCAACATATTGCAAAGCTTACCCTCCGGCACTCAAACCCTGTGTTTATACATTTGTGTGTGTAAATAATACTTTGGTCTTGTTCTAAATCATTTATTCAGGAGGGAGGACTCCCATGGATTCAAAAAGGATATAGTGTATATAAAAAAATCTAACTTTATGGTTCTCTGTCCTCCAGGTCCAGGGCAGCAGAGGAAGAGACTGCATGAAACTAGCAAATCACTACAGGGCAGTGATGCCTGTGCCTTCAGTCTCTTCTTGGTACCTTATGTTACAATGCAACGCCTCCTAGAGGAGAATGGGACGGACCGCACAGGTGCACAGATGTCTCTTTGGCAAGATTTCTGCTAGGATGCCTGCCTGTTCGTCTCAGATGGAGTTCAATTTCTCAATACTGGAATTATTCAGGACTAGTATGAAAGTCCGTATACACAGGCTAAAGTGCACCCAGCGGCTCCAGCTGCTGCCCCAGAGTCGGGAGCAGAGACGGGCGGTTAGCCGACCGGAGCTTCCCGCTCCAGATCAGTGCGTTCAGCGATGAACGCGCTGATCCTTTGCGGGGAGCTCCAGACGGCTCACAGGGAAGCGCTGTGTGTGCAAAACAACACATGCACAGCAGTCTCTACTGCACATGTGCAGTTACTCTCACGGGGAGCAACGCATTCTACCACTTTATGCTATAAGGATAATACTAGTAACCATATGCATATCATTATGTGCAAAATGATTTGGGGGTAAATAAATTGTGTGAAAGTTCCGCTTTAAAATCCACTGATATTTACTCATACTCCACATTTTTTTTTTTTTACTTGGGTACAAAAGTTCTAAAAGCTTTCAAAATGAAAAGTTTACGTGGCTATAGCTCTAAAAACTGGGACCACCATATACAATGATAATTTTTTTGATAATAGAACCTACCCAGATCGATTCACTAAAACCCTTGGCTGTTATTTGTTTACCTCAGTTTTTGCATAAACTGCCCTTATTAATTTGTATTTAAAATAAAAAACAAAGGCTAAATGATCCCACAGACTCTCTCTCATGTGAATAAGAAAAGCATGTTAATAATAGACTTGAAGGCTTATGCAGCCAAGATATTTTTATGATTGATGACTAGTACTACCAAAAGGGGTATTATCCTTGGGTAACACTGGCCCATATTTCTAAATGCTGGAGTTATTTTGGAGTAAACCAACTGCACCATAGGGGACAAATAAAATTCCCAGTTACTTGAGTAGAGTTTTTCTTTTAACCCCCTTGAAAGACAGCGGTCTAACAGTGCACTGGAAATCTCTACCATTAAAGGGGTTAAAAGCCCAATTTATGTTAACAGGAATTTGTATCGGTCCCATATGGTGCAGCTGGTTTACTTCAGGAAAAACAGCTCTATTATATAAGCATGGGCAATGTATCTTTAAACAGGGCTTTTAAATCTGTGAATGCTAGACAGGTTACCAAGCAATGCATTGGGGATCTAACATTCGAAGATGTAAAATCCACTATTAAATCAAACAGGAATGCTTATTTATCCCCATATGCTGAATTTGGTTTGCTCCAGTTCTTAGTATACAAATGTGATTCTCTGCACCAGGAGGAAGAGAAAGGTTGCATGCTATGGTCACACAGTCCAACTTTCTGAGCATGATTTAAAAAAAAAAAAAAAAAAAAGTGTCACAAGCCTACACAAATCAGTGACATCTCTCTATGTCCCACACACCTTCATCAGCTTCCACAGAGGTGTGAGGAAAGTACCACACCTCTGCACTTTCATCATGTCTGCCACCTGAAACTGAAGAGAGGTTTTATACAGGACTAGTGTAAAAGCTTGTGTACACTGGCCAAGGTCCGGGTGATGCTAACCCTTTGAGTGCCAGTGGGGTACACAACACATTGCTTTCGTACCCCTCTGGCACTCAAAGGGTTAAGAGACCGGTCCTGCTCTGTGTCCTGCCACCGACGTAGTCATGCACTGTAGAGATTGACCGAAAGCAAAGAACGCTCCCAGCATTCCTACAACTCCCAGCATTCTGTGCGTTCGGGCAGTCTCTACTGCGCATTATGGCTTCTGACAAACATCCTAGCAAATTACTATACAGGATAGGATAGGGTGCGGTTTCCTAGAAAGGCTGGTGTTTTTCCACCTGCGTTCAGCTGCAGAACCCAATTTGACCTGGTCTTTCTGGGGAGCAACTAAAACAGTGGAGAGGAAGAATCAGACTTCACCAGTTTATTTTTGTTTTGTTTAATTAAAATAACATTTTTATTTTTTAACCATTTAAGAAGCAGAAGGGTAAACATTTTAAAAAGTCTTAAAACAATACACACCATTCCTAATGTAGACAGCTGGAGAGAACAATGTAACTTGTGGCTTACAGTCTAGCAGCGAGACTGAAGGAGGGTAATCATTGTAAGTGCATGCCTGGTACCTTGGCACACAAGTAGAACTCAGAGTAGCAAAACGTACATGCCA
This sequence comes from Rhinophrynus dorsalis, assembly GCA_037306005.1. Taxonomy (NCBI): domain Eukaryota; kingdom Metazoa; phylum Chordata; class Amphibia; order Anura; family Rhinophrynidae; genus Rhinophrynus; species Rhinophrynus dorsalis. Next base: position 416,987,117 of record CM074721.1, on the reverse strand, counting down.
ATTGATTTAACCCTTTGAGTGCAAGAGTGGTATCCAACAAATTGTGATTGATTCATCTGGCACTCAAAGGATTAAATTGTGTTTTTTGCACTATGGACATTTGTGTACTGTCCCAAATGAGTAACCTTGATGTGCTTAGGAGCCAACAAGCAGCCAATTCTAACCCTCTTTCCTCTCCTACATAGACTACCAACCACTCGAGTGCCAGAGGGATGTGGAATCCGAAAGCTCAAAGCAGATAGCTCTGCCTAATCACTGAGGCCGATAACCTAATGTGGGTAAATAAAGCAAGATGCTGTTCTCACCTGGGAAGGATAGGTCACTCCTCAAAATTGACTTTACATGTTCAAGTTTTTTTTTTTTGTAACACTTCTGTGCCTTACAGCATGGTCAATGAAATTCTATTTGCAAAGTTTTTGGTTCAGTAGACTATCACCGCGGAACGCAATACAATGTTACACTGCAGCCCTAAAAATCCTGTGTGATATTTACATCTACACCTGCTTTCATGTTCCTGACAGAAAGCCCTCTGCAAAAAAGATCCAGGAGCTCATTATCAGGGACATGTTTAAAGAGAAAATAGGGAATTTAACTTTATATATTGTACAAGTGCAGAATGTGTAAAAGTCAAAATAAAGGGCCACTATTCCTTTACGAGATGAACAGCGTGACTTCAAACTATTCTGCTCAATGCATCTGCCATTGTTTTGGGGGCTAGAACATCTGCAAAAGTATACCTAAAACTGTTTTCCAGGCATAGTCCCTTGTTTTAGCCCACTGCCTTAGCTTTTAAAATAGAATTTTAACCCGCATGTTCACTATGAAATGGCCATTGGAAGGTTAATAAGATGAGTTAATGCACAGGATTCCATATCACATTTTGATTATCAGCTTACAAGTGTAATGCAAAGTGTGTTTTTGAGGAGTGTCTCTTAGCATATGCTACATGGTACCATGGACCACTAGTGACTGTCATGACTGCTAAGGGGAAAGTGCCCCTTGAATTAGGATTTTACTTATTTTCACAATTATGTAAATTATGTTGTTTACATGCAACATTAGAGTGATCTTACTGGATGGGTTTGGACAAAAACAAACCACAAGTTAGGCATCATGGCATCTTGAAGCTTAACATTCACAGCTATCATAGCACATTTTTTGCTGATGGCACATTTTCTCAAAGGCCCTGTTCACTGTAGTGGTAAATGGCTCTGAGATGCATTAAAGTTCAATACACCTGATTGGTGAATGCTACTTTCCTTCAATCTCCTGCATTCCCCTGAGGTGTATTTAGAAGCGTGGCAGGAGTGCGACTGACTGGGCCATGTCACCATCAGCCAGCCATATACGTCTGGCCGATATCCACATTGGTTGGCTATCCGATTGTAAGAAGCCTCAACCTCCAAATGTCACCTGAGTGAATGATCTGCACAGATGTTCTAGAGGACTGTCATGCAGATGTGGCATGCTGCAACTTCCACACATTCAATGCAAGTACATCCAAGTTGCCCATGTGAATAGTCCACAGACAGTGTTAAATTACTATTAACACCACAACTGATTAGCATACCTTCAAGTTTGTATTTCAACAGATTCACAATGAAATCTCACAACGTCCAAGTACGGATATGATCTATTGCTACAGTCCTTCACTCTTAGGGACTATTTACAGATAGAAATATCCCTTCATCACAGTGTTCCAATAGCTCTCTCCTTCTCTATTACACATATATCAGGAGATGTAACATTTTAGAAATGCAGCCGTGCTATGCGCCGTGTGCCCTTCTGTCATTGTAATGCATATATATATTTGTTCTCTGAGCTGCTGGATGTGAGCAGTTTAACCCATTAAGGCCGAACGGGGAGTGCAACACTGCTTCACAGTTCACATCCCTCTGAACCATTAAGGGTTAAGCGAATCCTAAACTGTAGCCTGTAACTGCACTGGAAGCAACACCTGCACCTAAAGAGGATTTTAGTCTGTTAAATCATTTTCTCTTAGTCCATACAGGTTACTGGTAACTTTCGGTAGGTGATCAGCCCCTTTAAGTAGGCAGGAACAATTCTCCTTAGCTTACAGCTAGCCAATCCCCATCCAGTAAATATTTGAAACCAACTATTGGCTAGGTAGTAAGAAGGTAAAGGAAGACTCCTGTGAGCATGAACCTGAAAGGACCCCCACATTCTGCCACAGGAGAGCCAAGCATGGTCCCTTGACAGGGTGAGAGACCAGTAACCTGTATGGACTAAAGGATTTAACAGGTAAGACTAAAATTCTATTTTCTCTGTCATCCAATACAGGTTACTGGTAACTTTGGGATGTCCAAATAATAAGTTCCCCAGTACGGGAAGGAAGGCAAGGACCAGGAGCAGGCCCCCAAAGTCACCAGGGCACCAATGAACAAACAGACCATAAATAGCTCAACAACAACTGCAGAGTGCCAACGGACACCGAACAGGGGTAAAACAGACCCCAGGAACTGTTGCACTGAACTACAGCCAACAATGCTCAAAAGTGAAACAGTACCAAGAGACTAACGAAATCCTAAACAGGCAAGGCTGCCTCCCGGATCTTCCAACCAAAACTAGCATCAGCCAATGCCAGCACATCCACACGGTAGTGTTTCGAGAAGGTATGCACAGACGACCAAGTGGCCGCCTTGCACAACTGATCAGTTAAGGCCTGATTCTTGTAGGCCCAAGATGCCCCAACAGACCTCGTAGAATGAGCTGTGACCCGAAAGGGAACAGGCTTCTTCCCAAATTCGTAAGCCTTATGAATAATGGACTTTATCCAAGAAGCAATGGTTACTTTGGAAGCAGGCTTCCCTGCCCTGGGACCCACAGGAATGACAAATAGTGTGTCAGACTGCCTTAATGGCTCAGTGCGATGCACACAGAACTTGAGGCAGTGCACAACACCCAACAGGTGAAGATCCTTCTTGTCGGAAGTAGGGTCAGGGTACAAAGAAGGAACCACAATCTCCAGATTAATGTGGAACTCAGACACCACGTTTGGGAGAAACCCTTGTCCTTGTGAAACCCCAAAAAGGGTGACCTACAAGACAGGGCATGCAGCTCGGCAACAGTGAACAGACAATTGCCAGGAGAAAGACGCAAAGGAATAGTTACCAAGGACTCAAAGGTAGGGTGCTGAAGGACGCCCAAAACAAAGTTAAGGTCCCATTGAGAAGCAGGAGTCTTAAACACAGGACAGGTATGACCACCACCTTGGAAGAAAACCTTGACATCAGGAAGAATTGCAAGGCGCCTCTGAAAGAAAACAGAGACCAGAAGTCTAAACCTTAAGAGAACGCAGACTGAGCCCCTTAGCCACACCATCCTGGAGGAAGGAAAGGACCGTAGGAAGATCAGAATCCTGAGACAGGTCCCTATCAGTACACCAAGATAGAAAGGTAGACCAAACTCGATGGTAGGCCTTAGAGGAAACCCGCTTATTGGCGCCAAGCATAGTAGCAACCACACCAGAAGAAAATACCTTCTTCAAAATTGAGGATTCAATCCCCATGCCGTCAAAGCCAGACGAAGAACATCCTCCTTCCACAGGTAACCCTGTAGAAGATCCTGACGGGAGGGGAGCCAAAGAGGTTCCGCCACCGAGAGATTCAGTAGCTCTGGAAACCAAGCCTGCCAAGGCCAGTACGGAGCAATCAAAATGACTGGGCAGCACTCCAGTTGCAGTTTCTGTATCACCATGTGCAACAGTGGAACGGGAGGAAAGCAGTATGCCAGAGGTAAATTCCACGGGATTGACAAGGCATCCACTGCTAGAGCCAGGTGATCCACACAGCTATAGCAGGACGTTGGAACCTCTTGTCTCTTGTTGCCATCAGGTCGATGCACAGAAAACCCCACAGCTGGACAATGAGGTTGAACACCTCTTGATGCAGTTCCCACTCTCCGCTGTCCACTGTGTGTCGACTAAGGAAGTCTGCGAGAACGTTGTCTATGCCAGGAATATGAACTGAGACAATGGCAGGGACATGCTCCTCTGCCCAAAGATAAAATAGCCTTGACCTCTAGCCAAGCTGCGAGACTTCTTGTGCCGTCTTGCTTATTGATGTAGGCTACCACACCACTGTGGCGGCAGTCCAGACCAGGCAATCCTCCAGTTGTCGTGTCCAGTGTCGCAGGGCACAAAATATCGCCCGAAGCTCACTTGTCAAAAATGGCACCATGAATGGCCTGCCTTTCAGCAGATTTTTCAGGTTGAGCTATGACGAGAGACTCAGCTCCACGTGAAGAGGGAGAGAAAAAGGACCTCTCCAGGAGATCCAGCCAACCCCTGCATGCAAGGATTAGAAACCTCTGAAGGTCTCTGGTATGAGCCATGGCAAACGGAACAGCCTGTATGGTGGAAATTTACTTCCCCATCAGGGATGACAACTTCTTGGCTGGAAGCGGATCCCAATTCAGAACAGCCTGGACCCTCAGTGCAATCTGATGAGCCACTGTCCATGAAGAAAACCATCCCTCTGAGTGTCTAAGAGGATGCCCAGAAAGACCATCCTCTGAGAAGGAACAAGGTCTGACTTGTACAGATAGAAGATCCATCCGTGACGGGACAGAGCATGAAAGCAATCCTACACTTGCTGATGAAGGAGTTCTGGAGAAGAGGCCTTCAGAAGGAGGTCATCCATGTACGGGGTGACTCTGGTGCCATCTCGATGTAGGACGGAAATAAAGGCTCCATGTGCTCTGTTGACTTGAGGAGCCGTGATCAGGCCAAAGGGGAGGGCAGAAAACTGGAAGTGCCCTCGGTCACAGGCAAAGCGGAGATATTGAGAGTCTCTGGGTGAATGGTAATGTGCAAATATGCATCCCGAAGATCCAGAGAAGCTAGAAATTCCCCAGGGGACATGGCAGCTATCACTGTGCGTAGAGACTCCTGGCAATACTGGGACCTGGCCACAAAGGAGTTGAGATCCTTCAAATGTAAAATGGGACTACAGCCACCATCCTTCTTGGAAACCACAAAGAGGTTGGAGTAGAATCCCAAACCCTTTCCTGAGGAGGAACTGGTTCCAAGACTGCCTTGTCCAGAAGGGCCTGAATGGCTCCCTCGAAAAGGCAGTGCTTTTCTGCTCCCAGAGGAGAGCAAGAAGAGAAGGTCCGGGAAGGAGGGAGGGATGTGAAGGGGATCCTGTACCCCACAGTCACCACCTGCAAAACCCATGGGTCCGCCACAGAGGCTACCCAAGCCAAGAGGTAGTGGCATAAGCAGCCACCCGGATTCGGCAAGTCATGCAGAAGCCTAGGGCTTAGCGGAGGACTTAGGCCTCCATTGCTGCTTAGGCTGGGACGAGGCACGTGGAGCCTGAGACACAGCCTGAGGCGTCGCCTGGCGAGATTCAGCCTGAAAGGGACGAAAAAAAAACCCCAATTCAGCTTGACAGGAGTCTTCTTCCACTGGACCACTGGCAGATGAGAACTCTTCCCTCCAGTGGCTTCACTGATCAGATCCTTAAGGTCAGGACCTAACAGTGAGGTGCCCAAAAAGGGCAAAGACAGGAGAGCCCTCTTGGAGGCAGCGTCAGCAGACCAGATCTTGAGCCAAAGAGCACGTCTGGCTACCACAGACATGGTGGATGCCCTGGCTACCATGCACGCAGCGTCAAACAGGGCAGCAGAAATATAATGCTAAGCCTCACAGATGGTGGCGAGAAGCCGCAACATGTCAGCAGTAGGAGCTCCCTGATGGACATCTGAAGTGAGCAGTTCAGTCCAAACAGCCACGGCTCTATTCATCTACACTGCAGCAAATGCGGAGAGCAGGGCAGAACCAGCCGTCGCAAAAATGGTCTTGAGAGAGGTCTCAAGCTTCTTGTCAATCCAGTCTTTGAGAGCAGATGCATCAGCCACAGGCAAGGCAGTGGACTTAGAAAGCCTGGAAACATGGGCATCTACCTAGTGAGGATAAACCCACTGAGCTAGGGCCGCTTCAGAGAACGGGTAAAGCTTGGCAAACTTCCTAGAGACAGACTGTTTTCTGCCTGGAAACTTCCACTCCTCAGACACCAAGTGGTCCAGGGTGGGGTTAGGTGGAAAACAAGTATGGGGCCCAACAGGCTCCTGGAGTACATCAGAGGGGTCAGATAAAACCTTCTGTACCAAGGCAATATTCAGGGTGTCCAAAACAGGATCAGCCTCAAAGGGGTCCCCAAAAAACTGAGAGGAAGGGACAGCAGAACAGTCTTAATCATCAGAATCCACCAATAATTCCTCCTCAGAGGAATTAGATACATCAGGTACACCCAGCAGTTTAAGCAGGGAAGGGGTGGTGGCCTGCCACAAGTGGAAAACCCCCTGCACAGTGGATGGAAGGAGTTGTAAAGTGGACAGGAGGTCCCTGGTAGTAGCCTTAAACTCTTGCATCCAGACTGGCTCTAGTGCATGGTTGGAAGTCCCTGCAGGGGACTCAGGGGCAGAAGTGCATGCTGGGCAAACATGACCTGAGTATTCTCTAGGTAACCCTGAGTGACATGAGGAGCAATGAGGGACAGAGACACCCCAGTGTCCTCCGTTTTAGGTCTAGCCTCATGGTCTAACGGAATAGACATGCTCACAGTGTCAAACGGTCAAAGTATCAGAAAAACCCACAATACAGTGTGTATGATAATAGAAATCACCCCAGAAACCCTAAAATAGACTTATCTGGCAGACAAAGGGTTAAACTGCTGAGAAGGAGAGTCCAAGCTGCGCTGCGGGAGCCAATCAGAAACAAGCACGCAAAGCAAGCGCTCATAGGAATTGTAGTTTTTTTTTTTTGTTTGTTTGTTTTTGAGAAAAGTACCCAAACAGTGCCCGAAGCCCCCTGAGCCCCCCAACATGCCCAGAACATTGACTGGACAACAGAGCAAGGGCAGACCAACACAATAAGCAACCTCTGACCTCACTATGTGGAGCGGTTGCAGAGATACGTCCCAAACTGTGAAGTCCCATAGAAGTGAATGGAGCAATGGCATCTATGGGGGTAAATGAGAGCCTTAAAGGCGCGGAACACAAATTTTACATTAAAACCAAATGCAAAAACCACTCAAAAGCCCACTAGAACATGTCAGTAGACCCAATAAACACTGGTCCCAGAATGGAAAGTGACAACGCCCCAAAAGATGCTAACCAGCAGCAAAAGGGTTAAGTTACAACAGAAACTTGCTCCAAACACCCCACAGACATACAGAATAAACCCAATGAGTGCATGAGTATGTAATAGGAACTCCAAATGAGGCCCCTGTGCAGAGGGGAAGCGTGGGACATGTGGACCTCGGCACTCAAAGGGTGCTCACCTTTTTCAGCAGGTCTTCTGTCTTCAGATTACCATATATGAAGAAGAAGAAGAAGCCTCAGTGGCAACTCCTGGGAAAAGAACTAGCAGCCAAGATTTCACCCCCAGGGGTTAAGTCCACAAAAGCACCTGGTTAACCGAGCTATCCACATTTGGGTGATGGGAATAGTCAGATGGTAATCCACCTAATGGTGATATTCCATATCAAACAGAAAAATAATAAAGAAGCTAAAACTATAGCAGAACTGTTCTCTTGCCTTGTGTCTTGACCAAGGAACAAATCTTACTGGATGGGGATTGGTTAGCTGCAAACTAAGGAGAGGAGGTAAGCTCCACCCAGCAGTCACTTATCAGAATTGTTCCTGTCTACTTAAAGGGATAGTAATACTTCGTTTTATCTTTATTTTATTTTGTAGGCATTAAAAAAAACATGAAGAATGATATAAAAAAGTCTTATGTCTCAAACCTTTATGGTTTAAGAGATATTCACAAGCAAAGTATCCCCCCCCTGTTCAGCCAGATAAGAAGGGAAGTGCCCAGGTAGACTGCAGAGAGGGACAATCTTCAATTAAGATAAGGAAAAAAGCTGAAAAACTTGTCAAGGGGGGAAGGGCTTTCATTCTTTTCATACAAAGAAGATTGTCCCCTTCTGTTATCTGTCTGGTCATACAACCAGATTCACATCTGAGAAGAGATGGCTTACACTAGGAAAAAGGGGCGGGAGGGGGAAACTTTGCTTGTGAATATCTCTTAAACCATAAATGTTTGAGACATAAGACTTGTATCGTTCTTCATGTTTTTTTAATGCCTACAAAATAAAATATAGTTAAAACGAAGTATTACTATCCCTTTAAAGGGGCTGATTGCCTACCAAAGTTACCAGTAACCTGTACTGGACGACAGAGAAATCAGAATAGCATTCTGTACATTTAACCCTTTGAGTGCCAGAGATGTATTCAACTCAGAGTTAAACTACGCTTCGAAGTAGAAAACATTAACCCTTTGAGTGCCAGATGGGTACGCAACAATGCGTTGTGTACCCCTCTGGCACTCAAAAGGGTTAAAATAAATCCAGGTCCATTTATGCCCTGTTTGTCCTAGAAGTAGGCAAATGTTGGCTCTCCCATAGCTTCAGACTACAACTCCAATCAAGACCTGCAAGAAAATAATGTTGGCCTCTGTGAACAGGATATACAGTATCAATTAAAGGAGCAGTAAACTTTTTTTATGAAAAAATATATATTGTAGGGATTTTCCTATTGAGTAAAATAAGTGTACTCCCACTGCCGAGAGATTTTTATTTCCAGCGTTATCACACTTTAAACCCATGTTTTTTTACATTAGCACTGCCCTCTAGTGGTCAAATTCTAATTAGATTTCCTGTTAGATTCTAATGGAGAGGAAAGTCAGAAAAGTCAGAGACATAACAGTTCTCCATAGAATGAGATAGAAACTGCCTGTCACTTCCTGTCAGTTAGAACTATCAGGAAGTAAACACAGTAAATTCACTTCCTGATTATTTAAACTGCTATAAATTTTAAATAAAACATCTGACAGCGATGAGAGTGACCTTGTTTTATTCAGCAGGAAATGCTCTGTAAAATATGTGTTTTCATAAAAAAAGTTTACTGCTCCTTTAAGATTAGTATGGGGGAACCAATCCATGCATTTATACTGGCAATTTTGGATTTTTTCCCAGAATAAAATGTAACCTGGGTTTATTAGTTAGTGTTTTTTTAAATGGGCAAAGATTTCTAGAAAGACCTCGAGAATCACAGCTCCAGATTTGCAGAGACTATAGAGGATGGGGGTTAAAGCAGCAATGCTCACATCCGTATATAACACAAAATAAATAAATAAATATTCAGGTGCTGCGGAGGAGGATTGAAATCAGAGTATCAAATCAAACACTCCTCGTCTGCTGACCCCAAGTGCATTACAATGTCAAACATTATGAAATATCAGACACTTCCTATTTCCTAGCATATCCCCACAGCTGTGCCTGCTGACTTTCAATCACCCGGCACTAACAGCAGAGCAGCCAGATTACCGCTTGAGACTTTACAGCTAAAAAAGTTATTACTTGGAGAAAATGGAAAGTTTCACATCAGCAGATGTGCTCGTTTCTGTGCAGAGACATCAGTCCCATTTACACAACAAAGAGTTTCTTCTACTATGAATGCAATCTACATGTGTATGTGGCAACTCTACATCAAAAAGGTCATAACACCAATTAGTTATCAATCAATAGATCACGCCATGTTTAGTAAAGCAAACATTTTCTTAACATCCCTTGTCCAACTAGAAATGTATCTAGCATTCAAAAGGTTAAATGGAAATTTTTATAATCATTTTCTTTTAAATGGATATCAACACTTAATATGTAAAAAAGGATTGACACGCCTGAGTAAAACCAGCATTACTTGCTTTGAGGGGTTTTATTCAAAAAGGTATTACAGCTCAAAGTTTTTTTTTTTTCTTTTTTTTTTTTTTTAAATATTCAAAAGTTAGCAGCAGCGGGTGTACCCTTGTTTTATTGGAGGATAAAACCCTATGCATTTTAAGTATTACTATCCCTTTAAACTTTTGAGTGCCAGAGATATCTAATGCATAGCCTTCAAAGGGTTAAACCTTTAAGTGCAAGAGGAAATAAGATTTGTTAAAGATTAAAGGTTACTAGATCAGTGGTTCTTAACGAAGGGGGAGGGGGGGGGGTGCATTACCTTGTGTGCAATGGACACCAGCTGAGGATGTTCCACTTTTTTTCTATGAAATCTTTGACAAGTGTTGAGTTTCTAAGGTATAATTTATTCAATTTATCGTTTGTGTACTGCAGATATGGCAGGAACGTGGTGTTCTGCCCAGGACAAAATAGCCTTGACCTCTAACCAAGCGGTGAGACTTCTTGTTCCGCCCTGCTTATTGTTGTAAGCCACAGCCGTGGTGTTGTCTGAGACTGGGCATACGTTCAGCTGGGGAGTCCAGTGATGAAGGGCATGGAATATCGTCCGAAGCTCCAACACGTTAATGGGAAGGAGAGATTCTTCCGGAGACCACCGACCTTGAAGTCAGGCGACCCAGGACTGCTCCCCATCCAGAGAGGCTGGCAACTGTCGTCACCGTGGTCCAGAAGGAAACTAGGAAGGACTTGCCCTTCAGCAGAATGGAGAGGTCGAACCACCAGGACTAACTCAGTTTCACATGAAGAGGAACTGACACAGACGTCTTCAGAAGGTCCGGCTGACCCCTGCACACCTGGATCACAAACCACTGGAGTTCCCTGGTGTGCACCATGGCAAACGGTACCGCCTCTATGGTGGAAATGAATTTACCCACGAGAGATGACAGCTTCTTGGCTGGGACTGGATCTTGAGGCAGTATCGCAGAAACCCTGTGGGAGATCTGGTGAGCCAAGTTGCAGAGAAACACCATGTTCTTCTGGGTGTCAAAAAGGATGCCCACAAAGACCAGACACTGGGATGGAACAAGATCTGGTTTGTCCAAGTTCATGATCCATCCGTGATGAGTGAGAGCATGAATGCATTTCTGAACCTGCTGATGAAGAAGGTCCGCAGAAGGGGCTTTGAGAAGCAGGTCGTCCATGTATGGAGTAACTCTGATAAAGTCCCGGTGGAGGACTGACACTAAGGCTCCCAGGACATGGTAGAAGACTTGAGTAGCTGTAGTCAGACCAAAAGGGAAGATCTGAAATCTAAAAATGTCCCCGGTCGCAGGCAAATCAGAGGTACTGCTGGCTCTCTGGATGAATGGCAAATGGCAATGTGTAAGTACGCATCCTTTAGATCCACAGATGCAAGGAATTCCCCCTGGGACATGGCAGTGATCACCATTCATAGAGACTCCTGGTGATGAGTACAGATCACAAAGGAATTGAGATCCTTCAAATCCAAAATGGGACGTCAACCGCCGTCCTTCTTGGAGACCACAAAGAGGTTCGAGTAAAAACCCATACCTCTGGACTGAACTGGAACCGGCTCTAGAACATCCTTGTCCAGAAGAGCCTGAATAGTGCCCTCGAACAGACTGTTTCTATGCGCCCTGAGGCGTATGAGAAGGAAAGAGGAGAAAGGGAGGAAGAGAGACAAAAGGGATCCTGTACCCTTCTGTCACCACTGGGTCCACCACTGAATCCACCCAAATGCTGTGATCGTGATGCAGACAACCACCCACAGCAGAGTGTGGACCCGGGTTCGGTAAGTCATGCCGAAGGCAGCTTGGAAGCCTTGGGTTTGGAGGATACCTTGGGCTTCCATTGCTGTTTGGGCTTGGAGGAGGTACGTGGAGCTGAGGGAACAGTCTGGTTCACCAGACGGACATGTCTCATTCTGAATGGAACGAAAATACAGGTTACGCTTAAGCGGTGTTTTCTTCCTAGGAACCAATGGCAGAAGGGTACTCTTACCCCCTGTGGCCCCACTGATCAGATCCTTAAGATCTGGCCCAAACAAAGAAGTGCCTTGAAAAGGTAAGGCGAGCAATGCTTTCTTGGAAGCAGTGTCAGCAGACCAGATCTTGAGCCAAAGAGTCCGTCTGGCAACCACAGACCTGGTGGGAACCCTAGCCACCAAACGGATGGCATCAAATAAGGCAAAAATGTTGGCAAGGAGGTGCAAAATATCCAAAGTAGGAGCACCCTGACGGACAGCAAGGGTGAGCTGTTCAGTCTAGACCGCAATGGCCCAGTTCACCCATGCTGCAGCAAAAGCTGGATGCATGGCAGTACCAGCAGTGACAAAGATGGACTTGAAGGAGACCATGTTTCTTGTCAGTCCAGTCCTTTAGAGCAGAAGCATCAGACATGTGCAAGGCAATAGACTTGGATAGCCTGGAGATAGGAGCATCCACTTTAGAGGATGAATCCACTAAGCAAGCGCCTCCTCAGAGAAGGGATAAAGCTTGGAAAATTTCTTGTCTGGAGACTTCCAATCTTCAGACACAAGACTGTCAAGAGTAGGGTTAGGTGGAAAGAAAGTAAAGGGCTTTTTAGGCTCCTGAAATACATCAGAAGGAACCTCCTTCACCAAGGGAATATTTAGGGTATTTAAAGACAGCCCTGATCAGGCCCTCAGCCGAGGGCTCAGGATCAGCCTCAAAAGGGTCCCCAAAAAAAACTGAGAGGAGTCCACCGTAGAACATTCAACGTCTGAATCTACAAGCAGTTCCTCCTCAGAGGAATCTGACACGTCAGGTACTCCCTGAGGCTTTGGCAAGGAAGACTTGACAGAGGAGGGGGTCTGCCAAGAATGAAAGACCCCTGTAACTGGGATGGAAAGAGTTGCAAAGTGGACCCAAGGTCCATAATAGCAGCCTTGAACTCTTGCACCCAAACTGGCTCTCATGCATGGCTTGAGGTGCCTGGAAGACTCTCAGGGACATCAGAACATGCTGGGCATAAATGACCTGAGAATTCTCTAGGTAACCCTGAATGATAGGAAGAGCAATGCGCAATAGGGAATACAGAGACCCCAGCATCCTTGGTCTTAGGTCTGGCCCCAAGCTCCAATAATTTAGACATTCTCACAGTGTCAAACATTACTGTATAAGAAATCACCCAATTACAGTGTGTAGGATTAAAGTTTCACCCTAGAAATCACTAAAATAGATTTATCTGGCAGACGAAAGGTTAATCAGCAGAGGAGATAAGGAAAGTCCAAGCCCTGTGTAGGATACTTGTTCTGAAAATAGCACAAAATGGCTGCAGCGGTAGGAGCCAATCAGAAACAAGCGCATTAAGCAAGGGCTCATGGTTAATGTAGTTTTCCCAAAAAAGTACCCCAAACAGTGCCCAAAGCCCCCTGAGCCCCCCCCCAACACACTAGAAACATGAACCGGATGATAGAACAAGGGCAGACAAGTAAAACGAGCCATCTCTGAAGTCGCTAGGTTAATCGGTTGCAGAGATATGTCCCAGACTGTATAGTCCCATAGGAATGAATGGAGCAAAGGCGCCTATGCGGTAAAGCGTGCGGAACTCAAATTTTACAAGATTGAAAGTGTAAAACTAAGACATGAAACATCAATAGAACATGTTAGGATACAAAAAATAAAACAAAAAAAACTGAACCAGTAGGAAGTGTCAGCAACCCCCCCAATGAATGCAAAACCACATAAACCTGCTCCAAAACACCCAACAGACATATAGATAGACCCAGTGAGTGCAGGAGTGTGTAATAGGAACTCCAAATGAAAACCCTGTGAGACATGTGGACCTGCAGCACTCAAAGGGTTGCTCACCTTTCCTGCAGATCTTCGGTCTTCAGATTACCAGGTTTTAAGAAGAAGCCTCGGTGGGCAACTCCTGAGGAAAGAACCTGTAGCCAATATTTCCCCCCCCCACAGCTTAAGGTCCACAAAAAGCACCTCGTCACTGTGCTAGCCGCATCTAACGGCACTGTCAGTTATGGTAATCCGCCTCATGGTGGTATTCCATTTCTAACAGAAAAATAAAGAAACTTCTAAAGCTATAGCAGAACTGTTCTCTTGCCTGTGTTATCTTCACCAAGGAACAAATATTTCTGGAGCTGTTTGGCTAGCTGCAGCCAAGGAGGGAAGGTAGGCTCCACCCCCTGCATACAATTCTAGAATTGTTCCTGCCTACAATTAAAGGGCGGATAGCCTACCCAGAGTTACCAGTAACCTGATTGGACGACAGAGAAAGGACTTTTAATCTTGTTACTCACTTGGGAAATTATCACAAGTGAAAAAAAGCTAACTCAGGTTGCTGCAACTTTGAGATCAATGCAGCAGGCAGGGAAATTACAGTATGACATACATGTCTGAAAGCCATGTAGTCAATTCACAAGGATGTAACTGGTGGTTATCATGTACTTTGCATGTACTTTGCATGTACTTTGCAAACTCCAGTGAAGGGCTGACCAACATGAGCGTCAATCATGTGTCACCAATGTATGGCAATCAATTACATACCTCTAGCAAAGGCATCGATGGGGTAATACAGAGATACACCCTTATTAATACACTGTTAGAACAAGAACCCTAATCTGAAACATAAGATGGATGATGGGAAAAGCAAGGTAAGTTTCAAAACATGTATACCTATGTTTCATAGCACTTTTTACCATGGTCTAACAGTCAAAGGCCTTGCTGTAGTCTAACACGAGTGTTCCAGAACATTTGTCAATATTTATCAGCCACTTGTATGATCATCAAAAGGCAAGTGTGGACCAAAGTTTGAGAGTTGTTTACCATCAAAAGACGTGAGACAAGGATGTAGCCATCACCATATCTTTTCAACATGTATGCAGAGTACACCATGTAAAACATGGGAGTAGATGAGATGTCAGCAGGTATCAGGATAGCAGTACAGATCATCAATATCAGATATGCAGACAGTAACATTACTGGCTGTAACAACTGCGCCTTGAAGAGATTTTATGGAAAGTAACGACTAAACAGACTAAAATCTATTTGGAGGGAGGGAGGGGGGAAAAAAAAAAATATATATAAAAAAAAAAAAAAAAAAAAGGAATAGGAGAAGAAGGCAGTGTACAAGATGGATTGATGGAATCCAGAAGGCTACAGGCGATACGCAAGAACATCCCAGAACGTGCAAAGTGTAGAGCTCTAATCTGTCAGATTCCTTAAAAGTCAAAGACTACTTGATGGAGTAATGCAGATGAAGCCATCTCCCATGTGATTGGTCTTACAATTTCTTTTATGTTACATTGTTAGCCTGAAGGAACATATTTAAAGTTGATCAGGAGGAAGCAGATGCAAGCTGCTTGATTATAAAGATACGGCAGAATTTTTTTCCCCATACAAAAATATATTATACAAAAATATACAAGTAAACATTTCCATAAAGGGATAGTAAAATACTTTTTAAAAATGTTTAACATTCTAGAGATTAACAGTAGAAGTAGAATAACCTACCTTCCATGTCTCAAAATGTTACAGTTTGCGAGTTTGTAGCATTTAAAGTAGCCCCCCTCCTCTGATGTCAGCACTCTATGGGACAGAAGCGGATCCTGGTCATATGACCAGCAGGCGGTTCTTCAGCAGAGGTGAGATAGCATATTTAGAATGAAATACTTCATTGGAACGGTCCATCTTGGCTCTGCTGAAGAGCAGCCTGCTGGCCAAATGACCAGAAGCTCCGAAATCAGGGAAAGGGGGGGGGGCAGACTTTAAATGCTATCAACTCTCAAACTATAATGTTTTGAGACATGGGAGGTAGGTTATTCTACTTCTACTGTTAATCTTGACAATTTTAGAAATTTTTAAACATAAAAGTATTTCTATCCCTATAAGTAAAACTGATATTTCTGGTGGTTTTCCCAGGCAGGCTGATCACTTCTAGCTCAAGAGGCTGTATGCTACAAAAGCATCCTCTTACTCAACCAAATCCTCAGGGGCATCCAACAGGCCATATATTTAGGATTTCCATGCTTGTCCACAGGGGAGGTTAAAGTGAATGACAGCCTCTTAGGATTTTCCTGCTTCAGAAAAAGTTGAAGACGTGGTCTGTTAGGTGCCCCTGAGGACAGGGCTGTGAACCACTCCCCTAGTCTAGCTTTTATTTAGGAAGCACTATCTGCCCAAAAGAAATCTATTAACAAAACCAAGCACAAATTGAGCACTCCATGTTAATGGACAAAATAAAAGATACTACCAAGTGCGCTAGTGGTGCGCATGTCTGAGTAATATCAAGGGCACACGCATACATCAGCACACCTAAACTCAATAAGGCACAAAACAAAGTACAGAATACCAAAGTTAAATACAATAAAATGGCTATAATAAAACAAAGCTATCTAAAATAGGTATTATACACAATATATGTGTGTGAACTAAACAACCCCAGGCAGTACAATGCCAAAAAATATATAGATGCTATATATTAAGGAGTCCTTGATCTTGTGTGGAATAGATGCATCCACTCCGTGTAAGGAGACTGAACAAATAGTCTGGCAATGATGAAATGAATGAAAGCCAGCAAATGCTATTTGGTGGTGGAACAGCTGGCACTAGTACAGCGGGCAAAGGCAGTACTTCTGCAGCAGCTCTCTTGGGGTGAAAGCCCCAAACTGGTGAACAGTCCACCAGGATAGTACGGTCTCTTGCTTCAAATCATTATATATATATATATATATATATATATATTTGTTGCAACAAGCCTCAATTATAGTCTGATAGAGGTATATTAGACTGCCATAGCTTGATATAACAAATCTTTCTCAAACACATTTGTACAATACCTGAACAAGTATGGACTTCTGATAATATTGAGGAACAGTCCATTTATTCAGTCTCATTATACTGAGTGGATAAATATATACCACACAGGATCACAGACTTTCCTATTCAGCCTCTATATATTTTTTGGGGTTGTTTTAGGTTACACATATTGTGTATATTACCTATTTTAGATAGCTCCGTATGTTTTATTATATCCTTTTTATTTCATTAAACTTTGATATACTGTACTTTGTTTTTGTGCCTTACATGTGCTTGTGTATGTGCGTGCCCTTGATATTACTCAGGGACATGGTCACCACTAGCACACTTAGTAGTATCTATAATTTTGTTCATTAATATAGCACTCTCCTTTTGCTTTTTCCCCCCCATTTTTGTTTTCCAGTGACACTAAGGCATTTGGGAAATTGCTTGAAACTAGGAAAAGTCTGGGTTCGGTTGCATTTGAAAACTATTCAACTCTTCTCAAAATAGTTTACACAGACTTTATAAAAACAGATTTTGAAAGCAGGTAAGAACCAAAATTGGACCTCCTAGACTGCACATTTTCATACCTAGATAAAATAGTCTCATTTTTCAGAATAAATTTTGTCTATCCAAAGTACAGTATTTTTTTTTTTTTTTGTGTTATCTTGTTGTATTAGCCAGTAGCACGTCTGCTGGTAAACTGTTCCATGAATCTTAGACTTTGCGGAAAGTAGTACTTGCTTCTGATTTTTCCACTCTCTAGCTTTAGGTCATGTCCCCATATAATTTAAAAGGTCTATCCTATCACCACTTTCTCACTCTTACAAGTTACACATATTAAAGGGGAACTAACACCCCTATACAACTTTGGCTAAAAGGTAATTTTATACAGCAACTACTTGCAATAGTAGTGCATAAAAGATCCTGTTGCTTCCTTCCTGACAGACTGGGGGTACACAGCTCTGCACCACAGTCATTTTGCCTCTGCTCCCCTCCCACATAGAATCTGGATTCAACCTCTTGTAAGCTGGAGCGCTCTCATTGGCCAGAGAGCACTCCAGCTTACAAGAGGCAGGATCCAAACACTACATGGGAGGGAAGCAGAGGAACAGTGACAGACTGCAGTGCAGAGGTGGACCAGCAGTCTGTCCGGAAGGAAGGCACAGTATGTTTAAACATTTAATTTTGGCCAAGCAAGGAATTTTAAAGAGACTAGTTTTGCAGCTAGTCACTCTATAAAGTTACTTTTTACCCAAAGTTGTATAGGGATGATAGTTCCCCTTTAAAGGCCTGAACCTTTATTGGTATGTTTCCCATAAATACCTGGTACCATTTCTGTCTGCAATTGATTGATGCCCTTTGGGAGAACTGTACACCACACTCCAGGTTAGACCTTACCAGTGATCTATAAAGTGGCTTTAACCTCTTACTTCTTCCTATATAGCCTACTACTAAATAAACTCCCAAGTCCCATTCAACTAATGTTCTTCTTCCCAAAAGACAATTAATTATGTATACCACCTCTGGATTGCTGTGCCTATAATGAATTAAACACTCTACAGTATTAGATCCAATATTCTTGTCTATTCCTCCAATTTTCCTAAATCACAATGCATTTGGCTTAATCCCCATGGAGTGTCAACATAGTTGCAGATCTTTATGCAATCTACAAATAGGCACACTTTATCTGGAATAATCTTAACAGATCTTGCAAGTCACTAAACCTCAGATATGCCACAATCCTCTCTTTAATCAAATCCCCATTTTCCCCAATTACTGATGTTACACAAGTCTGCCTGTTACTACTTTTTTTGTGAAGGTGGTACTACAATTTTCCAGTCTGGAATCACTACTGCTAACAATGACGGATTAAAAAGCTCAGCTAAGGGTCGTGCTTTTACAGATATAACTTGTTAATTATCTTGTTTGAGCCTCAACTGGACCAACTGATTTGTACACTTTTAATTTTGATATTACCAACAAAACAGCAATTGTAGTAACACGCCTGTTTCCACCAGTTTAAGGAGGATCTATCACCCCTATACAAGTTAGTCTTAACAGGTAGTTTATATAGCGAATATATAGTATTTTCGCTCTTTTGGCTGAAATTTAATAATTAAATACTGCCCTGAGGCCTATTCCCGCATAGACTGCAGTTATCTGCTCTGTACCACAGTCTGTCACTCTTGCTCTGATCCCCTCCCGCTGTCCAGACTCCTCAAATGACGGAGGCTTTCTGCCTGTAAGTTGGAGCAATCTCTGGCCAATATTACATAAATTCACTATATAACCAGTGAAGACACAGAAGGTTAAACTTTCATGTCCCTGTGATCTAGAACTGTGGGATTACATGGACATTACAGCAATACATCTGCTATGGACACTTCCTATCTCAAGTCCTTTCAACTCAACCTCGCCATCTTTTGGTTGAATCTTGCATTGCACCATTGTGCTATGCACTGCCATCTATTGGTTGGTGACATACATTGCAGCATTGTTGTGTCCCATGTGAGTATGCAAATATGTCACTGTTGCATTCTGGTACCTCCAGTTTCTCTGCAATGTTTTAATTATATTCCCCCATCCTACACCCCAAAATTGTGATACTCTTATGTTTGTTGTAGGTTTTGTCTTCTGTGTATTGTGATATTGTTCTTTTCATGTCGGCGCAAGTTAATCGTATGCTGTGAAAAATCTGGTATTCAGTTTCAATAAACCTAGATGTGTGTTTCCACCCCTGAAGCAGAGGTTTAGGCTCTGTTATTGGGAGTGGGGATTGATGATAACTAAATTTGAATATGACTGCACCGAAAGAAAACAAAACTCAGAGGGTTGATAAAAACACCAATTTTGGTGCGGTCATATGCAAATTCAGATGTCTTCGTTAGGGCAAAAAGAGCCCTAGACCAGCACATTGCGAGTACACTCTCATGGTTATAATGATGTGGTGCTGCAGTTAACCATTTGGATACTTTATTGAATATTGAAGTTCCATTGATACACTGGAGCCGCTTATTTCATACGATGTTACGGGATTGCTGATAAGCCAGTGTAGCCAAAAGCGCATTGTTAAAGGCGGTGTCGTTTTACCAGGGCAGAGGGGCTACTTCCTGCCTGGAAGAGGCGGAGGCATTGTCGCAGAGGGGACTGAACCTGTTCCCTAGAACAAGGCAGAGGGGTTAGTGCCTGCCTAGAGGAGACTTTGCAGCATAGGGGATGATACCTACTCTGCAGTGACCTGTTCCAGTGGGTAGAAGTGTGAGTCCTTACCCAGGTCACTGCTGTCCATTGGGCTGGCTGCACCTGGAGATCCAGTGGCAAACGGCCCAGGTATGTCAGGTGGTCCTCTGAGGTCGGTCCAGTGTAAATTACCTGGTAGGTACCCCCCCCCCCCCCCAACGCTACAGGGGCGGGTGCCTTGCGGGGCCATCACATAACCTACCTATTAAGGCTAACTTGTATAGAGGTGATAGTGCCCCTTTAAAAGTAAAGGAAAAGTAATGCCACCTAACAATCCTCTCCCACTTATCTTATGATAGACAGAAAATCCTAAAAGCCACTAAGAATTTTGCAAAACTGCCATGAACAGTCATGTCCTCCTCCATGGACATGACTTCTGAACTAACTGAAGACGTTAGCTCTTGAACAAAGGCAAAATTCATAGCAGGGGGGATTTCGGGTTTACTGCCCATAGTTAGGCAAGGGGAATATCATTAGGAGGTGTTCCTCTTCTTTCACATGTTTGGGGGGAGCGGGGCCCACCTCTTCAGAGTCTTTTGTAAATCCAGAGCAGAAAGAATTTAATTTAATCTGATACATCCTTCTCTAACTGCCCATATCTACCCATTTCTTTCTTTAACCTTATTATGGCTCCTTTTTTTTTTTCTCTGTTCACAACATACCTAAAGGAAAGGGGTCACATACACAGCATTATAATATATAAACACAGACTTCGCTGTTTTCTCCTCTGCTTGGGATTTGGCACATCTTAGAATGTGCTTATCCTTCCTCTGTTTAACCATCTAAAACCTCTCCATAAGTCTGACAGTACTTCGGTTTGCATACTGTTTATCCTTTAGAATACCTGTCATCACTCTAGAGAACCAAATCTTTTTTCCCCTTTGTTCAAAAGCCCGATACATAATTTGATTGCAGATAAGTGCATGTTTTAGTAGCATTGTCCCAATTGTTCCTGCACACAATGAAGCAGTCTCCTCTCTGCTTTTGTGTTTACCTATAATAGAAAAATCTGCCTTTTTAAGACTTTTGTTTTACTGTGGTTACACACCAACATTAACAGTATACTAAACTACACTGAATAGTAGTCATGGGTCCCTTACCTCTCACTGATACATTTCACACTGTCAGTATTTATGAGCAGCAAATCTAGCGTTTTCTTACTAGTCAGCTCATTCACAAACCGTATAAACGGATACGCATAGCAAGGAAAGACATTAATCTAATATGCATCTACTTCGATGTTACGCCAACAGGAACCTACCATTCCATAATTATTACATCTCATGGTCATCTTTTATTTCCTCCAATGATACTTTATTGCTTCATCTTGTCCTGGATGTTTATACATTTCTCCTATCCAAATAACCCTCAGTTTTAATAGTTACCCAAAACGCGGTCTAATTTTTCCTCTATTCCCATTACTAAATGTACTCTAATATTGACCTTCACATAAAGAGCAACTTACCATCCCTTCTCTCCTCAGCTGTATCTTTTCTATTCTCAGGGATAACCAAGTCCTAGTTGAGGCACTGTACTAAAACTGGGAAGTTTATCTCCTAAAACTATGGAAATCTGTAGAATGCTATATAGATCATTTCTATTGTTTTCAAACTACATTCTAGTTCATCTACCTTATACCCGATTTAATTATTGTTCTTAACACCTTACCATCAGAGGATGTACTTTTACGTCCTGAGCGGATGTCCCAGGTGGACAGAGGACGTACGTGTACGTCCCCCGGAAGTCATTTAAAACAATGAAAAACAAAATGTTCGGTGGGCGTTAAGTGCCAGCTGAGGGGGGGATTAAAGCTAGGTCAACAATCCTTTGCTACATTACCAGACTAAAATTATCACCTGATTGGAGGCATGTGGTTTATTATAAATTTTTGGCTGTAAATTCCTGACTTCACTCGAGTTTCCCTGCTAGAGAGGTGTAAAAGATGTCAAAAATAGTCCATCATACCAAAAAGGCTACCGTGACCAATAAATCCATTTTCTCAATGAGAATCTTATATAAAACCAACTTTCTAACAAACAATCTAGGACAACGTTGTGTGAAAGTATGGATATGGAGTGATAGATTTCCTCCATATCTGGGATACAGTCATGTGTTAACCACCTGAATACTAGAAATGCATTCAATACACTGCTTTGTGCCAATATACATTGTCATTTAACCCTTTGAGTGCCAGATGGGTAAGGAATGCATTGCAAAGCAATGCAGTCTGTACGCCTCTAGCACTGAAAGTTAAAAATTTGAGTACCAGAGGGTTGCTCAACACCTTGAGAAGCAACATGTTGCTATGTGTGACAAGGCAATAGACACTCAAAAGGGTTATTTAAAAAAAAAAAAAAAAAAAAAAAAAAGTGTAGGGGAGGGGATAAAGTAAATGCTATACAAGGTTTACAAGCAAAATATTTTTTTCAGTATGATTTTAGTGTCAACAGACCCAAAGTGTACAAGCTTGGGCTAAAAATCGCACACTCACACAAATTATTGGTATTGTTTAATGGCTCAGTCAAACAGGAAGAGCTGCCAAGGAGAAATGTAATTTATACAAGTTTGCAGTCTAGTAATCTAGCAGAGCTATGTATTTAGTGCTCCAAAGAGACAGAGGAGAGATGCATGCAATTACATGTGGTTATTCACATCCTTAATGGTGCAAGGCTTCACATGCAAATTTAATATGAGATGAAGTATTAAAAAATGTCATTTTACTGGAAATAACACACTGGGACAGCGATTAGGAGAGATTGAAATGGGGAACATTTCTGATTTCCTGCTTTGCAGTTAACAAAGATTTGTGGTTCTTACAGTGCAATTTAGCTTAATGCCAAGTGCATCCACATTCATACAGAGGCTCCATGGGAATGTTTTACAATACTCATTCTGATCGAAAATTGTTCATTAGCAGAGTAGCACTTAAAATGTGACATTGTAAGCTCCTGTAGAAGAGGTTAACTGCTCCTGAGAATGACTGCTCCTTGTTACCCTTTAGGCCTTTAAAGAACAACTGCCATCATTTTATTGTATGGGTTCCAGTTTAAAAAAAAAAAAAAAAAAAAAAAAAATGTAAATGGATGTATATCATTAGGCCTTCTATATAAAAGCAAAATAGAATAATTCTGGAGTAAACCAACTGCACTATAGGGTACAAATAAAATCCCCCATAGATTTGTGTTTAACCACTTGAATGCTAGAGAGGTCCCTAATGCATTTTGAAGCTAGGAGGTAAAAAGCCTTTCCCCTAATGGAAGTTTGGGGAATGTATATTTATATCTCATGGTGCACTTTGAAACCACAGAACGCCATTGCACTTTTAGACACAACAGCCATGTTACTGGTTAGATATCCATTTAAGTGCACCATCTGAAGTTCAACAAAACTCCCATCATTGGTTAGCTGAGGAAGGAGGAACTTTTAGTCCGATATCAGATTGGCCACAACAGGTTACCTATCCCTGCACTAGGTCCTGAAACAAAAAAAGTTAATATAGACAACTAGTTGCTGAAAGAGGTAAAAATCATTGATGTAGCGGCTGCCTACATACTTGCAGATTATCTTAAAATATGATGTTGCTATGGGCTCAAGCCCCAGGTCTCATGTTAAGGAATACTTAATATATAGCTCAGCCTTGAATTTAGGTGCATGATCATAGTGGTGAAATTGTACAGTAGTGCTGTTGCTACACAGTTCTATGGGGATTTATGGTCAACTGACCAGAGCCATCCTATGGATGGTGTACACCAGTATCCATGTACAATTTCAGCCCAATGTGATACTGCACTTAAAAAAAAAAAAAAAAAAAAAAAAAAAATCATGTTTGAGCTGTAAACTTGAGTAAAACAACTTTCAGCAGTGAGAGTCTTTTTATCACTCAGGGAGAAAACCCCTACAATCTTTTATCACATCAAGTATTACTATCCGTTTAACGATTTAAGTGCCAGAGGAGTACGCAACTCAAAGGGTTAAAGCTCACACTTTATACCAGCCTAGAACAGCAGTAGGCAAAATAACAAAACCCCTCTCCCCCCACCAACTGCTGCCAGACCACAAATCCCATCATCCCACACAAGACCCACACTATTGCCGGAGGAAAGCATAATTCTGGGGGTGGATGTGGTTATTTCTTTTCATTGATAAATGCTCCATATGTGGATCAAAACACTGACTGGATATCTACTAAATAAACTTTTATTTTGGTAAATTTCCTTAAGTGCTCTAAGGTTTTAGGATTTGGATATTCCTGCAAGTGCCAACAATCCTTAATGGGGATGCATTACCCCTATACAAGTTAGCCTGAATAGTTACATTATATAGCGAATATGTGTAAAGATTTATTAATTTTTTATTTTTTTAAAGCTCTAGTTGGTCGGAAATTAAGTTATAAACTCTGCCCTGCACCTACTTCCGCATAGACTGCGGTTACCTGCTCTGTAACCACAGTCTGTCACTCTGCCCCTGCTCCCCTCCCTCTATCCAGTCTCCTCCAATGACGGAGGCTTTCTGCCTGTACGGTGGAGCTCTCTCACTGGCTAGAGATTGAGCTCTGAAAATGAGACCGCTTCAGCTTACAGACAGAAAGCCTCCGGACAGACTGCTGCACAATGTGTTAGACTTTTTTTTTTTTTTTTTTTTTTAACCCTTTGAGTACCAAAGCATAGGGGACCCAATTAAGTACTTGTGAACCTTCTTGTCCCAAAAGGATGCATTAAAGTCTGTTGGTGGGAGTGCCCAAAAGATGTAATTTGCACCACAATGTAGACAGCGCTTGATTGGGGTGGGCAGGGCTGGAGGAAGGGAAGTTAGGGAAAGTGGGAAGAACAGGACGGAATGACTGGAGCTGCCAATGAAGAAGGCAGTTACAAGGGCATTCACCAAGCCCTGAGAATATGCATCTCAGACACTGTAATTAAGGATTAGAGAGTCTCTGGGTCAGATCTAGAAAATGTCCAGCTATACCGATCTAGCATTCAAGATGTTAAAAACCAATTGAAGAGATTTTTTTTTTTTTTTTTTTAATTTATTCCCTATTGAGAACTTTGTTTTCGCCAAAATGGCTTAACATTTCTTTGAGCATATGGCCCTAATGATAAGGCGATCAGCAATTCATTCTGCCTATAACAGTTGCCATCACTACTGTATACAGGAAGCTTTCTGTACTTGCCATTTCCTAATTGTTCTCCATCATTATGCCCATTTAGATATTCCCCCACCTAGAACATGAACATGGAGTGCACTTATAACTGTACATTCTAGCTCTATATAAGTAAACATGTAGGATTCCGTTAGCCGAGGCACTGACTGAGGCAGTCAACAATGGCAGATTCCAAACTTGTGTAAATGCACTGAACATTTCCTTCAGTCAATGTTAGCCATGTTATGGCTCTTGCTGGTAGCAAGCCAGGAAAGTCTGAGTGTTTGCTTTCTGATGTTACTAAATGAATGGGAGAAGATAATAAACTTGGACACAGAATTATGTACTCTTACCGTCCCTGAACACGCACTGAAAGAAAAGGCCGATAAACAAAGCATGGCCAGAAAGTAGCATTTGGGATAATGCAATATAAGAGGATAATAACCTTTTGAGAGTCACAAGTGTGCAATTCACTGCACACACCTTTAGCATTCAAAGGGTTAGGCTGTTTTTGCGCGAGCTAAACAAACCAGTACTAATTGAGACCTTGCATAAACAGTCTCTGCGTATCCTGGGCAATGAAGATTAGATTTTATGCTCTGGATAGGCAGGCTTTATATCAGCAACATTCTGAGCATGCACTGCTGATGCTCATTACTGTATGAAATCTATATTAGTAACACTGCCAATCAAGTTCAGTAAAAAGGGAAATCTAAGTGTTTGCAAACACTGAGAATTTCCATTCTCAATGGGATTCTGCAACACTTAACGTCTTTGGTTAAATGGAAATCATCACACAAAATTAAAATGAGCAATATAGTTTTAAAGGGATAGTAACATGTTATTTTGATGATACATATTCAGCAAGTACACAACATTCAAACTTCAGAGGGCTAGAAGGCTGCCCAACGAATTGCAAAGCAGTGCATAGGGCACCTTTCTGGCACTCAAAAGGTTAAAGTCAAAACGCCTACACTTTTTTCTGCTCAAGACATCCCTAACATGCAAATCTTTTATTCTTCAGGGTATCCTAACATTTTATATGTACTATTTCAATGACTTAACCCTTTCAGTGCCAGAGGGGTACTCAACGGATTGTAATGATGTTGCATACCCCTCTGGGACTCAAAGGGTTAATGAAGGGAACATCCATAGGTCTTATAGTCAGAATGACAAAACATTTGGCGCATCATGCCCATAAACAAATTAGAAACTCAACTTTAAAAAGGGACAGTAATGACCCAAACTTTTTTTTTTTTTTTTACATTTATGTACAGTTTAAAATATTAATCAAATCACTCCAAACCCTCTCTCTTAAACCGCTATGGTTTGAGAGATATTGGGATTCAAAGTCCCCCCTCCCTCCCCTTCTCCTGATGTCAGCTGTAAAGCCAACAGCAGGAGAATAAAGACGTACGACTCAAGGAGGCTCTGCAGCAGAGCCCGAATCGTGTTACTTAAAAATAATTAATTCATTGGAAAGGTCTAAAAAGTATGCCTGGTTTGCAAGCACACTTTGTAGATCTTTCCAATGAATTATTTTTAAGTACCGCGATTTCGGCTCTGTTGTAGAGTCACCTGTTGGTCCCCAGTCCGGCATCTCCTGCTGTCAGATAGATGCGGACATCAGGAGAAGGGGAGAGAGATGGGGGACTTTGAATCCCTATATCTCTCAAACCATATAGGTTTGAGAGATAGGGTTTGGAGCAATTTGATTAATATTTTAAACTCTACATAACTTTAAAAAAAGTTTTGGGGCATTACTGTCCCTTTAATATTTTTGTTATGTCTTCATGGAAAAAGCAAGGAACACTGAGCTAGCGCCCACAGCACAAAGACCCACTGCACCCTGGTGGTGAACCAATGCTTTAAGAGATCATTTAGCGTTGTCAGTCCCTGCATATTAGATAGTACTGGATGGCACTGTACGGAGAGGCAGATAGCAACATTCCACTCTGTCCCTCCCTTCATACCAGAAAGTACTGGCTAATTTGAGCAACAATTGAAATAAAGTGAAATATCTCAAACTATACTAAGAAATTGCCAGCATAAACATGTGTACTTTTGAAATCTCTTTTCAAAATCACCCAACTCCTTATAAAAAGTTTCATTTCACTTTAAACAGCTGCGCAGAGGTACACATTCATTCTTTGTGCAGAACCCTAGGACTCCATTAGCACCGCACCCTTGACACATTCGACTTCAGTTAATGCTGTATTGTCTGTAAACTGCCTGACTTGTCAGCCTTTCAGGAAAGAAAATCAGTGGGTACCAATCTCAAAAATGGAAAAAACTTAAAACAAAAATTTGATAGTAAATGTTTCAGTTAGAGAAAGGTTACAATCCTTCCATGTAGTGCATAGGACTGACCCGATATTTTAGCAATTCTGAAATCACTCTATATACTCTGAAATATTATAAATTGTCCCCCTCCTGCCCCTTATATTTAATCTTTGTGCCTCAGGAACTGGAAGTGGATCATGAGGAGGTAATATGTTTCACCATAAACGGAAAACCTTGACGAAGGAGGGCAGGTTTTAATTATACTGAATGAAGGGAGATTTGTCCCTCGTTTCGATCTGTCCGGTCAAGCGATCAGATTTCAGATCTCAGGGGATGTGGCCTAGCATAATAAATAGAGGCATGAGGGGGAGAAGTTATAATATTTCAGAGAATAAAGAGCAATTTCAGCATAACCAAAGTAAGGGATCAGTAGTATGCACTACAAGGAAGGATTGCAGATTTGCTCACACCGAAACATTAGTATCCTTTTATAATATTTCCAGATACACTTAAACCACCACAAAATCATCCACACAAGGAAGAAAAAAAGTTTTGATTACATTTTATGGATTTAGATTTTTTTATTTTTAAACTAATGTTAGGCTGGAGTACCAGGTACTAAAATTCATTTCATTTGTGTTAGTATTCCTTTAAGTCATCTTTTGACACAACTTTGTTGTGAAGATTTAGCATAGTATTTTATTGGTTAAGTGACTGTATGGAAAGGAACCATTTATCTTTCGAAACTAAAATCACACAAACAAATGAGATTAAAGACAAGACACTATGTCAACCAATTCATCAAACACTCACCCTCATACTAACCCTTTAATGACCACAGGGGTGTGGGATACTTATATGCAGTGTGTTACACTCCTCCATGCCCATAAAGGGTTAAGAGGAGGGTTTATTTTTAAGTTCCCTAGAATTACAAGTATGTGTTCGTAAGAATGACAAGTATGTGTTCATAGGCAAGGTCATGTTTTAACTCAATGACATCTAAACTAAAGGACTAGAGCAATTTACACCCCCACTACTAGTTAAATCAAATGTGTCTTGTGAAATAATGATCCTCATTTGAGATTTTACATAAATACACTGTTTAGCAAAAACATAAAAAGGTAGCTTGTTGGCCCAGCTACGATAATTTTATTAATTCAGTTAGGCAATTAAAAAAAAAAATCCCTTTTACTCTACCAATCTCCTGCTTTCTCATTGGCTAGAAGAGTACTACCTTCTCCTTCATTTCTGTCAGCATAGTTACCTTTAGGGCCCTTACACAAAGGAGACTCATTGTGAATTGTGTGCTAGGAGGCATTTTACACAGGCAATAAGTGCTGTTATTGCTGCAGAGATGCTGAAAGTTTCCAGCGACAATGCAGCGACACATACATGTTGCATGTGTTTCAATGGAATTGCACTGAAATTGCACAGCTACTGCAGTTAGTGTTTTTTTTTTTTCCTTGCAAGGGTCACTATATTGTGAGAATGGGACACAGAGAATACCTTGCTACCTTTTAGTAATAAATCCACAGCACCATTTTCAGTTGCTACAAAGACGTCCTGATAGAAAGAAGCTTTAAGTGTCACCTCTGTCACCTTAGGGTTCTTTCAGTCCAGTGACAGAACTATAGCAGCCCTCTGCTACAGCTGTGTCCCACATTGTTTCACAACACGTGTGTTCCACAGCAGACCCAGAAGGAGGATTGTCTGACAGCTGGTCCATGGAATTGTGCCAACCATTTATTACTGATTGTAGTCCACGCGGGTCAGCCTTTCATTGAAGGTTTGAGTGGGCATCACAACCTCAAGTAAGGTTTGTTTGAAAGGTCTGCAGGTAGCACCACAGGCCTACATGTGGACTTTCTTTGTTGCATCCCTGAGGGAATACAGGAAATATGCAGTATGCTGAACTTCTGAGTATTTCCATTAGGCAAAGCACTCAAAAAGGTACTCTGCTGGGCTATGGTGACTGCTCATGTTAAAGGCATTACGTTATTTTGAAGTATTTGGTCTTCTCAAATTCCACCCCTTGAGAAACAGTTAACAGTTTGGACACTCCATTGTCCAACTACCCCTCGTACCCCTTTAGCATACTGAAAGCTAGTGAGGTCTCCAGCTCTTTGATATTCAAGGAATTAGGAAGCGGGTTTTTTTTTTTTTTTTGTCTCCAATCACAGGGTAAAGATCTCCTCCTAATTCAAAGGCATACAGGCGATCTCAAGCTTTGAGCCCAGATTTCAGGATCTCATGGTGAAAGAACAAATAGTCAGGGTAAGTGAGTTAACACAAGTAGGGATATATTTTATAAAGCCTATATTATGGGGAACTTTTAGGGTTACTGCTTCAAAGATCTCAGGATCAGTCTGTTTTGAACTTCCCAGTTATGAGGGATAGGCAATCTTTGGCTCATTAGCTGTTGTGACTACAACTTATTGCCTGCTAACACTGGCAGGCATATCTACAATCCATTACTTTTAACACCTTTATTTTCATGTGCTTTTTTCCCTACCAGTACACTCTCATTTGGCAAAGTGTATACAAGTACACATTGACAACATTCAGATATAAGTACCAATCTGTAATATTCACAAAAACATAGCAGTATGTTCAAAAGAAAGTGGAGTAGATCAGTGGCAAGCCATTAACACTATAGAAAGAGCCAAAAATTCTGATTTAAATGCGGGATTTAATCCCTTAAATGCTAGAATGGTATCAAACACATTGCAAAGCAATGTGTCGGACACCTCTGTAGCATGCAAGGTGTTAAACTAACAAACTGAAGTCAATGGGACTTTTTAGTTCTACCCTATAGTGCAAATGGTTCGCCCCGGAGCCACTTTCTTTTGAACATACAGCTGTTTTTGTGAATATTGCAGACTGGCACTTATCTAAATGCAGCCGATGTGTACTTGTATACACTTTGCTAAATGAGTGTGTACTGGTACTGAGAAAAGCACATGAAAATAAAGGTGTTAACCCTTTGAATGCCAATGGGGTCTGTACCCCTCTGGTACAGTGTTAAAAGTCATGGATGTTAGAGATGTTGCCCATGTGTTAGCAGGCAACAAATTGGAGACGTCTCTAGGAATATATTGGGGTTACACTTTTTTCAGCACAAAAAAAAAAAAAAAAAATGGGCATCCAACCCACTGCAAAGTGTTAAAAAAAAAAAATTATCCGAAATCCAAAGTTTCATAAAAAATTCCCCAATGTAAACAGCCATGTGGATAGGCATGCATATGGGATATTATGTCCCCTTGGATGCTAGAGACTTCTGCAATGCCTTTGAGACATGTTAAGCACCAACAAGGGTTGAATGAATATAATAAGGAAACATAAAAAGGAGGTAGAAAGAAGCAGCCAATTTAAATGAAAAACAACATGAATTCCACAGTTAAACAGTTGCACATCTCTGGAGTTTTAGAATTTGACAGACAGAAGGAGTAATCATTTTACTTTTACGAAAGATTTTAATTAGGTCTTGGCTTCTGTATATAGTAGCATCTTGGGTGTTCGGCTACTTTCAAGGAATAAAAAAGAAAAAAAAAAAAAAAATCTTTATTTACTACAGGATGCAAAAAGCAGTGATGCGGAACAGAGTAATTCTATCTGAAATGAGGACTGGATGTTCAAATAGAGCCAGCAAAGTTGTTTTCTCTTAGATTATTGAGTCCCACGCAGTTACATCCAGGCCGAGCTGTCACATCATGAAATCCAATATTAAATGGAGACTGTGCCTTCATAATAAGTGGTTCATAATCTTAACAGTAGGACGTACAAGGGTAAGAAAAGGTTTCCTTTAACCCTTTGAGTGCCAGAGGGGTATCCAAAGATACCTCCTCTGGCACTCCATGTTAAAACAAAAAATAATCCCCCCCCCCCCCCCAATATTTTTATTGTTTGCATTTTCGTCTTAGGTGTAGTCTATGGCTTGTTTCAGTTTAACCCTTGGAGTACCACAAAAGTGTCCAATGGATACCTCTCTGGCAATGAAGGGGTTAAAGACAAGTGATTATTAGGTGTCATTTAGCTCTATTGAAGACCACCGTTTGTTGAGAGGTAGTGTTCCCTAGAGGCAGACTTCTAAGATTACTCTGCACAGGAAAACGAAAAATAATTTATATTATATATACACACACAAAATATATATAATTTATTTTATATGTGTACACACACACACACACACACACACACACACACACACACACAGATACATATCCATCTATACAGAAATTGCTAGTCTCTGACGCTCCCTGTGTGCGTAAACACACACGTGCAGCAGAGACTGCCAGAAAGATGCAGTCATGCACGGTAGAGACCGTTCGAATGCACTGATCCGAAGCAGGGCGCTCCAAACGGCCCACCACCTGTCTCTGCTCCTGGGTCCGGGGCAGCAGCAGAGGCCACTGGGTGGCATTTTAGCCCATGTATACAGGTGTATATATATATATATATATATATATATATATATATATATATATATATATATATATATATATATATATATATATATATATATATATATATATATATATAAATTTAGACGATTATACCAGCTTTATGCTTAAATGGACAATATTTTACCATTTGATGGACGTTTGTCTTTTTTCGACCTAATTTACTGTTACTATGTATTTAAACATGTCCTCCATTTAACATAATAAAAAGGAATAAGAAGGGAGGGGGATAAATAAACTTAAAACATGAACAAATGTTTCAAGGACAAGACAAAAAGGTCTAAAATTCACTTCTCACGAAGGAGCAAATCCAATTCACCTCTCTACCACCTGCAGTACAAGTGCAGCTCTATAAAGCTGTGATTCATGATGGGAATTCTGTAGGTACATTACCCTTGTCCTTGCCACACCTTTGGGTAAAGAACCATTTAACCTCTTAAGGACCAGAGTGGTGCATAACAAATTGCGAAGAAACACGTTTCATACCCCACTGCTCCTTAAGGGGTTAAGATCATATTATATATATATATATATATATATATATATATATATATATATATATATATTTTTTTTTTTTAATTTTAGACTTAAAATTAGACTTACTACGGTTACCTCGATAAAGAGACTGAGATCTACTAGCTTTGCATATTCTATATTAGTTATTGGAAGCACAAGCACACAGATATGGGAAGTAGGAAATGGATTCCCACCCAGGGAGCTGAGGTACAGTAGTTTACCTCTTCATTACAACACTAGCAGGCCTTAATAAAAGAAACCGGGCTTTAACTTATTTCTAACATATTCCCCTACCCATCTTACTCTTAACAGGCAAATACACTCCATCATCCATAAATACACAATTTGAACAATTGAAGGTTGTATTCATCTATTCAAAAAACTTTGCCAATTTAAAAAACGTTCCAAGATTCAAAAATCTAATCTGATCAAGTGCCACTCCCACCCTTGGAGAAAGTACAGCACATTGCTTCTCAGGGAGATACACACAGAGACACAGACAGAGGTTTAAACCACTTTACCTGTCCTACGGTAGTGTTAGATAACAGATGGCTGTCCAGCGGTTGGGGACTACAACTCCTGTCTTGATAAGAGTTAGACCCACTGCTGTTTATAATCACAGCAATCCGCTACTTTTTCTTAGAAATCCTCAAATAAAGATGCAGTATGCCAAAGAGTGGGTCTTTCCCAGACAGAAAAGGCGTGAATGATCACACAGTCATAAAAGGACCAATTCTGGAGCAAACACACAAGGAAAAGAAAGTTCAAATTAAAACAGCTTCCCTGATCTGCTGGAGAAAAATAAATAAATAAATCAATCAATCAATCAATCAATCAATATGCATCATTACAAAGTGTTATCAAAGCATGGAAACCGTTATACATGTATATATTACACCATCCTCTCTTCTAACAGAGCAATTTGTATTTCAGAATTAATGTTCTTTTAAACACACAGTAAAATGTTTAGAATTGGCATGAGGAAAATGCAATATTGACATCAGAAGTGCCAACTATTTAAGGAGTGGTAGGGCCTGGGCAGCCTTACGCTCTAACAGATTATATGATCGTTACTCAAAGCAATTACAACGTGAAGGCTCTTGTCCCGGATCCAGAAAAGGAAGTACATACATTCATTAACCCCTTGGATGCTAGAGATCTTGTACACCTTGTATAGTCTCTAGAATCCAAGGGGTTAAAGGGTTACAAGAAGAAAATGCTGGATGCGCAATCTTGGCAAGTTATTCTAAAGGTTAATCTTTTCACAGATGTCAAGTGCAGTACATTTTTTTCCACCTTTGAGTGTCAGAAGGGTACACAACACATTGGCATTCAAAGGGTTAAAAATTCAGGATGATGAATATATAAATGTAAATGCCTCCGCTAGACTGTAAGCTCTCACGAGCAGGGCCCTCGGAGCCCTTCTGTTCTCCTCATTTGATTTGTACTATTTAAATATCTCTGTATGTCTATTCCCTATTGTACAAAGCGGCAGAATTAGTTTGAACTATATAAACTAGTGTAAAAGCCCTTGCACACGGGCCAAGGTCTGGGTAATGTTAAACCTTTGAGTGCCAGAGGGGTACGCAACCAATGTGTTGTGTACTCCTCTAGCACTCAAAGGGGTAAGAGGCCGCTACCTCACTGCTCCATGCAATGCAGTCTTGCGTCGCCTCACTCTCGAGATGCAATCATGAGCAGTAGAGACTGCCCGAAAGCAGGCTGTCTACTGCGGGATGACTGCATCGTGATAAACATCCTAGCGAATTCTATAGGTTAATAATTATAATGCACAAAGCCCCGTCACCGAGGCTTATGTACAAGAAATTGGTCCAGTTCTGGGGGAAACAAAATGCACCATATTCCCTCTGATTTTTATGGGGCTTTTAAAGGGGAACTTTCACCCCGCAATAACTTAAGGCTAACTTATTGCACACCTGGCGACTAGCTGCTTAGTAGCGCTAGTCGCCAGCAATATTACCCGGTTCTTCAGATATCGGCGTTTTACAGGAGCAGGAAGCACGGACGTCTCTTCACAGTGACGTCCGTGCGCCTGCGCTGTCAGTCCCTTTTGCACCGTATGGTGCAAAAGGGACTGACAGCGCAGGCGCACGGACGTCACTGTGAAGAGACGTCCGTGCTTCCTGCTCCTGTAAAACGCCGATATCTGAAGAACCGGGTAATATTGCTGGCGACTAGCGCTACTAAGCAGCTAGTCGCCAGGTGTGCAATAAGTTAGCCTTAAGTTATTGCGGGGTGAAAGTTCCCCTTTAACCATTTAAATGCTAGTAGAAATTGAGACCTTTCATTCAAAGGTGTTTAAAAGCCCCATTCAAATCAAAAGGAGTTTTTAATTTGTCCATTATGGTAAATTTTTGCTGCTTCAGAACCGCACCAGTTTCTACACAAGTCTGTGTCATGGATTTAAATATACTTATTTGCCTTTTATTTACTCTGCATACCTGGGAGCTTTCAAAGTAAGCCGATCACGAGATCCAAAATATTAACCCGTAATGTAGACTCTTTGTAACCCTGTGGTGCTCCGATCAGTCTTCAAGGAATCTAGAATATGCTACAAATTAAAGCTTACACTGTCTGTACACACGTTTTTGCCTCATTTTTTCAGTGTGAATACTTACTATAGTAATTGTAACATTTTATAGATTACGTCCTTCAGTTACCTTTATGAATGAGTATTAGGTTGAGTGTTTGTCACAACTGATAAATTACTAACCATTATAGAATTGTACATAAAATAGACACCATGGATTAACTCAACGTTACGCAGTATTGCACCAATGAACAGCCTTGCAGGTAGATATCCATGAAAGTTTGTGTGACTGAATAAAATTGCTGGCTGTCACCTACATCCTTATTGTAGGATGGAGCTTATTTCTGCCCTAGAAGTGGGTTTGCAACAGGTATATATGTCTAAGCTGGTGCAGATGAGATGGCTCATTTGTTAAATGCACTAGCTACCTAATCTGTTACCTCAGGGTCACATGTGCAGGCAAGGTCAACTCATGTTCTCTACCTCAGGAGGCTGAAAAGCTGAGTACTCATCTCAATGTATCCTCCCTGACTAACAGAGTTGCATTAATCTTCAAGGTTTTTTTTTTTTTTTGGTTTTTTTTTTTTTTTTGCTGTATCCAATATTTAAAATAGGGGTTTTTGCAAGCTAGATGTTCTTTTGCTCTAGAAGGCATAATAGTAAGACTTCTCTTCATTCATTAAGCCTATATGTATCTCATCTCTTACACTATTCTGTTAGGTTTTTTTAATTCCTGATTAAGAGAGGTTTTATTCAATGCTTTCCAAGTGTATAAATGTTAATGGGTGATCAGAGTTCATACAGGGAGAGTGCGCTTGCATTTTCTAATTGCACGAAAAGCACCACTTTCTATTTATAAGACCTCCCTACTTATACTTGCTTACTAGTAATACTGGCACTGCTTTGCTTGTGCAGTTAATAAAACAATGACTGTTTTAATGACTGGATTGTTGAATTTTCAGGTCTTAGACTTTTCAGTTCCAATAAGGCGTGCAGCGAATTGCGTTACACAACTCTTCATCAGCGTGCATGTGAGTATGTGTTTGCATGTTTTGCCAATTGTGTGCATGTGAGTATGTGTTTGCATGTTTTGCCAATTGTGTGTGTTTTGTGTGTATTGCCTTTTACTTGTACCGAGTTTTGCCTATAGCATTGTGTGTGTATTGTGCATATTAGGTACAGCATTTTGCTTATTGCACATAGTTTTGAGTATAGTGTTTTGCCTATTGTATACAGCATTTTGCCTATCTCATATTGTGTTTTTAGTGTAACGCTATACGTAGAGTTTATTGCATTTGGAGTATAGCGTTGTGATAAAATTTTGATTATACTGTATTCCATATGGCGTATAGTGTGTGAATAGCTTTGAGCATATAGCGTTTGGTGTATAACATTTGTCCTATAGGATATTACATTTTGTGCATTGCATTTTGCGCATTGTGCATAACGTGTGTATGGTGTATAGTGTGTTTTGTATATAGCAATGCATGTATATCGTTGTGCATCACATTTGCCGTATCGCGCATAGCATTTTACATACGTTTTGCATGTAGTGTTGAGTTTGGTGAATTATGTATGGCATGTACCGTCTGGCATAGATTGTTTGGAGAACAGTGTTTTACTTAGAGCACTTGAGGTATAATGCTTGGCATATATTGTATTGCAATTTGAATATAACACTTTGTGTATTGCAAGTAGTGTTAACGTGTAGTGTTGTGTATGTTTACAGCATATGTTAAGCATATAGCGTTGTGTGTGTAATGAATAGTATTTTGCATGTAGCGTTTGGAGTATAGCATATACCAATATTCCATATTGTGTTTTGCAGGTAGTGTTTGGAGAACTGTGTAGCGTGCATTACGTTTAGTGTATAGGGATTGTCGTTTAGCTTTTGGAGTATAGAATTTACATATTGTGTACAGTGTTTTGCACATTGTATCTTGCGTATGTGATTGTGTATATTGTGTCTGGTGTTTGTATTGTGTACACTGTGTTACAGGTGTTGTGTTTGTGTGTGTTCATTGTAGCCACTGGCCACTCCTGTCAGAATCACACCCCCATGAATAACTCCTCCTTACTGCTGCCCCTGGGTCTGCTCACCAGCACTGCAGAATTTTGGTCACATGACCTCTTCTTTTATTAGTATAGATAAAAGAGGTTAAAGTGTAGACGGAGTTTCTTCTTTACAGCTTTAGAAAAAAACAACTGAATCATAGCAAGCCTACTGTATGTGGGTGTATTAAAAAAAAAAAATTTCCTTCCTGATTCCAAATGACAATCAGATATTTGCCTGGATCAACACCATATCTACTTTGAAAAAGTCATATTTCTCAATTTTGTTCTAAGATAGAAAGGTGTCCATTGTAAACTACAGTATCTGCAAGCACAGTGTCCCAAAGCAAAGAATAGTTCCTTAGACAGTTCTTTGCCATTTACAAAAAACACAAAGATATTCAAGGTCAATGTAATCATATCACCCCTTAGGCATCTCTTCTCTATTGTAAAATGCAGTTTGGCTAGTCTCTTCACAACACAGTTTATGTTTTGATGAACGTCTCTGCACTTTTCAGTCCAATAATGTATTCAAAAACTGGTGCCCAAAACCGTGATCCATATTCTAGATCAGGCCCAACCAAGGATTAATATAGAGGTAGAATTATATTCCCATCCTGTGTACAACCCTTTTTATGCAGGATCGTACCCAAATGATCTATTGCACCAGCTGAGTGACACAATATACTACTGAGACGTCTATTGTTTCAGTATTAATAAAGCTTTCGCTAACTAGCAGTTTCCCATTTAGCGTATGTGTAGCGTATGCACTCGCATGTGCATGCATCTGCAGCCTTAACCCATAACCTTACATTCATCTATATTAAATCTCACCAGCCACTTTTTCAACCTCTCAGTTTATCCAAATCTTTACACAGGGAAAACAAACCATCCTGCTCTGTACGCATTTCCTTACACAGTTTAGGGTCATCAACTGACATTACTTTCAATGCCGACTTCTATAGCATTAGTAAGCAAGTTAAAGAGCATTGGGCCCAGGACCGAACTTTGTGGCACCCCACTTACCTTTTCAAGTTGACCAAAATGTTCCATTTACAACAACTCTCTGCCATCAGTTAGCCAGTTTAAATCAAAGTACACTTACATCAACAGCAGCTCCCTTGTCCAAATTACCACTTACATTTTCATAATGTATGCCAGAGACCTCTCTGCCATTCAAGAGACTAAAAACCCAGTGGGAGTCTTGAGTGCTTTTATTTGCCCCTTACGGTGCAGTTTGTTTGTCCCACAGAGCCATCTTTTGATTTCTGCTCAAAGTCCTTTAGTGCAGGGCTCAAAATTTCCACTCACCACTAGCCAATGGCGAGTGAAAATTTAACCCTGGCGAGTAGAAATTCAGCCCTGGTGGGTATGTTATGTCTTGCAGTGGCGAGTAACTTTTCAGGTCTGGCTAGTAGCAAAGGACTTAAATTATAAGCCCTGCTTTAGTGTGTTGGCTGTGATAAAAAACATCCCAATGAATTCCTTCTACTTTCTATGCTGGATCAGCTGTCTAGGAAAGTCTGTCCATAAACTGCCCCGAGTATGATACGGACACACAAACAGACCATTCCCCCTGCCCCCCCTCTTAACGTACACACCAGATAGGGACACGTTTTAAGCTATCTCAGATGACTTTTTATTAAAAAAAGGATATCCAGACCAGAAGTAATGCTATATGAGTGAATAGATTGCATGACAAGCACAAGGAGGTGGAGGAGGAGAAAAGGGTACAGTTACCTCAAAACCACAGAGTTTATTCAGAATGCAGTCACAGAGCAGGAA
Organism: Rhinophrynus dorsalis; assembly: GCA_037306005.1. NCBI lineage: Eukaryota > Metazoa > Chordata > Amphibia > Anura > Rhinophrynidae > Rhinophrynus > Rhinophrynus dorsalis. The sequence goes on along the minus strand of CM074721.1, from coordinate 416,948,580 downwards.
GCCTTAACCCCTTCCATTGCCTAATGGTGTTCAACCACCAGTGGATGGGGGGGGGGAATAGATGTGGAAGAAGGGGACCAAATAAGACTGATTCAACAGAGTGCCAGAGGGGTAAGCAACAATGCATTGGATTTGGTTTTGCTGCTCAATAGTAGTAATAACAAAATGAGCAAATCTGGAGGCAACCAACTGCAACTGGCAGGGGGAAATACTACAGAATAAAATTCTTAGTACCAGATGTAATGGCAGCCCATTCAGATGCGAAGGAAATCTTAACTTTATCATGTCCCATTACTTCTTTACCATCTGGATGTTAGGAAAGTGTCTAACACATTACAAAGAAATGCATGTTCAGAAGAAAAGGGGAGGAGTTCTGGGGAACACCATGTGCACTATATAGAGGAGAGCAAAAACATTCCTATTGGATTCAAATGGGAATTTTAACAGCTTGAATGCTGGAAAGGTCTCCAATACATTGTTTTGCAATGAGGTGGAGACCTCTAGCATTCAAGGTGTTAAAATCCCCATATATTTAAAAAAAAAAAAAAAAAAAAAAAAGGAAATTTAGTGGTCCCCTATAGTGCACGTAGCCCCAGAACTCCTCCACTCTTCTTTGGACATAAGGGTCTTATGACAGAAGCGAAATAAATGAAATTCTGCAGCATGTCAACTGTACCAGACGACAACAATACCCCCAATAGATTTAAATATGGCTTTAAACAAAATAAATAAATTATAATAATCATACAAGCCCTAAAATGTCTGCTAGACATGTTCTTCCTATGGATGTATAAGCAGCTATGCCTGACTGACCCCAGTTTGCTTATGCAAGCAAGTAATGAGTGACAGAGCAATACTTGTCATAATAAAGGTAAACTGGCAAGCAGAGAACAGCTCTGAAAATAAAGAGAAGGATTGTAATCACTGATAAAAGCTAAAGATAATAAATACATCAAAATGTTAATTACAGGATTGTTCCAGCTCTTTAAAAAAAAAAAAGGCTCTTCACAGATGACCCTGTAGAGCAACCAATACTACAGGTTTTCTGGCTACCCCAGAATGAACAAAGGTAGACCAGTTAAATTTGCCTCATAACCCAGTGACATGAGAACTGTATGGCTAGCCTGCTACCAAATAAGGTAGTCTTTATCAGACCTTCCTGATCTGCCTACTGATAAACAGTATAACTATGTATGTTCCCTTTTGAAAGAAATGTATCTAATCTGCTCTTGAATGTATACATTGTATCTGCCATAACCACCTCCTTGGGCAAAGAATTTCACAATTTAACAGACCTTACTGTAAAAAAAACCCTTCCTCTGCTGAAGTCTAAACCTCCTTTCCTCTAATTTCGAGGGGTGCCCCCTGGTCAGGCCTTGGAATAAATAGCTCACCGCAGAGATCCTCATATTGACCTCTCACATTTGTACAATGTGATAAGGTCTCCTCTTAGTCGTCTTTTCTCTACAGCAAATAAAGTTTGTCTAGTCGTTACTCATATGTCAAGTCCTTCATTCCCTTAATTTTGTTGCTCTTCGCTGTACCCTCTCTAGTTCTAGTATTTCCTGTTTCAGAACAGGTGCCCAAAACTGCACTGCATACTCAAGGTGAAGTCGACTATAGGGGAGAAAAAAAAAAAAAAAAAAAAAATTTATATATTATAACTAGCAATGTGGGACGGCGTTGCCCGTCAGGATATATAGGGAATTAATGCACACACACGGATGCGAGACAAACACAGAGACACACGCAAATGCACACGCATGCACTGAGATGCTTAAAGAGCGACAGTCATACACACATACATGCAGACACATACAGTGTGATACAGACATGCAACACACACAGTGAGAAACACACAGGCACACACAGAGACACACACACACACACACAGAAGTGAGTCATAAGGGGTTGACTTATGTGTCATTGTAATGAGTTTGTGTTTGTACTTATGCCTCCACTGTGGCATTCATTCATATAGTTGAAATGCATGTGGTAATTGCACATACTATGGTGGAAGGGGGATCGTGCTGGCTCCCGGGATGTGAGTGACTGGCATTCATTCATGTAATTGAAATGCATGTGGTAATTGCACATACTATGGTGGAAGGTGGATCATGCTGGCTCCAGGGGTGTGATTACGTGTGAGTGATTGCGTTTGAGTGCGAGATTGAGTGATTGCGTGTGAGTGATTGAGTGAGTGTGTTAGTGAGTGTGTGTGATTGAGTGAGTGTGTTAGTGAGTGTGTGTGATTGAGTAAGAATGTGTGAGTGAGAGTGTGTATGATAGTGAGAGGGTGTGAGTGATTGAGGGTGTGAGTGATTGAGGGTGTGAGTGATTGAGGGTGAGAGTGTGGTTGAGTGTGAGTGTGTGATTGTGATTGAGTGTGAGACTGTGATTGAGTGATTGAGTGTGAGAGTGAGACTGTGTGAGAGTGTGATTGAATGAGACTGTGAGAGTGTGATTGAGAGTGAGAGTGTGTGAGTGTGATTGAGTGAGTGAGAGTGTGTGAGTGAGAGTTGTGTGAGACTGAGAGTGAGATGAGTGTGTGAGTGTGAGAGAGAGATGTGTGAGACTGAGAGTGTGAGAGTGTGAGTTGTGAGAGTGTGTGAGACTGACAGTGTGAGAATGTGAGTGAGAGTGTGACGAGAGTGTGAGACTGTGAGACTGTGAGAGAGAGACTGAGACTGTGAGACTGAGAGTGTGAGAGACTGTGAGACTGAGAGTGTGAGAGACTGAGACTGAGAGTGTGAGAGACTGAGACTGTGAGACTGAGAGTGTGAGAGACTGTGAGACTGAGAGTGTGAGAGACTGAGACTGTGAGACTGAGAGTGTGAGAGACTATGAGAGTGAGAGTGTGAGAGACTGTGAGACTGAGAGTGTGAGAGACTGTGAGACTGAGAGTGTGAGAGACTGAGACTGAGAGTGTGAGAGACTGAGACTGTGAGACTGAGAGTGTGAGAGACTGTGAGACTGAGAGTGTGAGAGACTGAGACTGTGAGACTGAGAGTGTGAGAGACTATGAGAGTGAGAGTGTGAGAGACTGTGAGACTGAGAGTGTGAGAGACTGAGACTGTGAGACTGAGAGTGTGAGAGACTGTGAGACTGAGAGTGTGAGAGACTGAGAGTGTGAGAGACTGTGAGACTGAGAGTGTGAGAGACTGAGAGTGTGAGAGACTGAGAGTGTGAGACACTGTGAGACTGAGACTGTGAGACTGAGACTGTGAGAGAGACTGTGAGAGAGACTGTGAGAGAGAGTGAGACTGTGAGAGAGAGTGAGACTGAGAGAGTGTGAGACTGAGAGAGTGTGAGAGAGTGTGAGACTGTGAGAGTGTGAGAGTGTGAGAGCGTGAGACTGTGAGAGTGTGAGACTGTGAAAGTGTGAGAGAGTGTGAGACTGTGAGAGTGTGAGAGAGACTGTGAGAGTGTGAGAGAGACTGTGAGAGAGACTGTGTGTGTGAGAGTGTGTGAGAGTGTGAGAGCATGTGAGACTGAGAGCATGTGAGACTGAGAGCATGTGAGACTGAGAGAGTGCGAGACTGAGAGAGTGCGAGTGTGTGAGACTGAGAGTGTGAATGAGTGAGACTGAGAGTGTGGATGAGTGAGACAGTGTGAGAGAGAGACTGTGAGAGTGTGAGACTGTGAGAGTGTGAGACTGTGAGAGTGTGAGAGCGTGTGAGACTGAGAGTGTGAATGAGTGAGAGACTGAGAGTGAGAGAGTGAGACTGTGAGAGTGTGAGAGCGTGTGAGACTGAGAGTGTGAATGAGTGAGAGACTGTGAAAGTGAGAGAGTGAGACTGTGAGAGTGTGAGACTGTGAGAGTGTGAGACTGTGAGAGTGTGAGAGCGTGTGAGACTGAGAGCATGCGAGACTGAGAGCGTGCAAGACTGAGAGACTGTGTGTGTGAGAGAGACTGTGTGAGAGACTGTGTGTGAGAGAGACTGTGTGTGAGACTGTGTGAGTGTGAGACAGAGAGTGCGAGACTGAGAGTATGTGAGTGTGTGAGAGTGAGAGAGTGAGACTGTGTGATAGTGAGACTGTGTGAGAGTGAGACTGTGTGAGAGTGAGACTGTGTGAGAGTGAGAGACTATGTGAGAGTGAGAGAGAGAGACTATGTGAGAGTGAGAGAGAGAGAGAGACTATGTGAGTGAGAGAGAGCGACTACGTGAGAGTGAGAGACTGTGAGAGTGTGAGAGAGAGACAGTGAGAGAGAGACTGTGAGAGTAAGACACTGTGAGACTGTGTGAGAGTGAGAGAGAGAGACTATGTGAGAGTGAGAGAGAGAGACTATGTGAGAGTGAGAGACTGAGTGTGAGAGAGACTGTGAGAGTGTGAGAGAGAAACTGTGAGAGTGAGAGAGAGACTGTGAGAGTAAGAGACTGTGAGACTGTGTGAGAGTGAGAGAGAGAGACTGTGTGAGAGTGAGAGACTATGTGAGAGTTAGAGACTATGTGAGAGTGAGAGAGAGAGACTATGTGAGAGTGAGAGACTGAGTGTGAGAGAGAGACTGTGAGAGTGTGAGAGAGAGACTGTGAGTGTGAGAGAGAGACTGTGAGTGTGAGAGAGAGACTGTGAGAGTGAGACTGGGTGAGACTGTGTGAGACTGTGTGTGAGTGTGAGACTGTGTGTGAGTGTGAGACTGTGTGTGAGTGTGAGACTGTGTGTGTGTGAGAGACTGTGCGAGACTGTGAGTGCGAGACTGTGTGTGTGTGAGAGACTGTGCGAGACTGTGTGAGTGCGAGACTGTGTGAGTGCGAGACTGTGTGAGTGCGAGACTGTGAGTGCGACAGTGTGAGAGAGAGAGACTGTGAGACTGAGAGTGTGTGTGAGACTGAGAGTGTGTGTGAGACTGAGAGTGTGTGTGTGTGAGACTGAGAGTGTGAGAGTGTGTGAGAGTGTGTGAGAGTGTGTGAGAGTGTGTGAGAGTGTGTGAGAGTGTGTGAGAGTGTGTGAGAGTGTGTGAGAGTGTGTGAGAGTGTGTGAGAGTGTGTGAGAGTGTGTGAGAGTGTGTGAGAGTGTGTGAGAGTGTGTGAGAGTGTGTGAGAGTGTGTGAGAGAGAGTGAGAGAGAGTGTGTGAGAGTGAGAGACTGTGAGAGTGTGAGAGAGAGAGACTGAGAGTAAGAGACTGTGAGGCAGTGTGAGACTGTGTGAGTGTGAGACTGTGTTTGAGAGTGAGACTGTGTTTGAGAGTGAGACTGTGTGTGAGAGTGAGACTGTGTGTGAGACTGTGACTGTGTGAGACTGTGTGTGAGACTGTGTGTGAGACTGTGTGAGACTGTGTGAGACTGTGTGTGAGACTGTGTGTGAGACAGAGTGAGAGACTGTGAGAGAGTGTGAGAGAGTGTGAGAGAGTGAGAGTGTGAGAGTGAGAGACTGTGAGAGTGAGACTGCGTGAGACTGTGTGTGAGTGTGAGACTGTGTGAGTGTGAGACTGTGTGTGTGTGAGAGACTGTGTGTGTGTGAGAGACTGTGTGACTGTGTGAGACTGTGTGACTGTGCGAGACTGTGACTGTGCGAGACTGAGTGCGAGACTGTGAGTGCGAGACTGTGAGTGCGAGACTGTGAGTGCAAGACTGTGAGTGCAAGACTGAGAGTGTGTGAGACTGAGAGTGTGTGAGACTGAGTGTGTGAGACTGAGAGTGTGAGAGAGTGTGAGAGAGTGTGTGAGAGTGTGTGAGAGTGAGAGAGAGAGACTGTGAGAGTGAGAGAGAGAGACTGTGAGAGTGTGAGAGAGAGAGACAGTGTGAGACTGTGTTTGAGAGTGAGACTGTGTTTGAGAGTGAGACTGTGTGTGAGACTGTGTGTGAGACTGTGTGTGAGACTGTGTGTGAGAGTGTGTGAGACTGTGACTGTGTGAGACTGTGTGTGAGAGTGTGAGACTGTGTGTGAGACTGTGAGAAACTGTGAGTGAGACTGTGAGTGAGACTGTGAGTGAGACTGTGAGAGACTGTGTGTGAGACTGTGTGTGAGACTGTGTGTGAGACTGTGTGTGAGAATGTGTGAGACTGTGTGAGACTGTGTGAGTGAGAGAGAGAGACTGTGAGACTGAGTGAGAGAGAGAGACTGTGTGAGTGTGAGACTGTGTTAGTGTGAGACTGTGAGACTGTGTGTGAGACTGTGTGTGAGACTGTGTGTGAGACTGAGAGTGAGAGAATGAGAGACTGTGAGAGACTGTGAGAGTGTGAGAGAGAGTGTGAGACTGAGAGAGTGTGTGAGAGAGAGTGTGAGACTGTGTGTGAGACTGTGTGTGAGAGTGTGAGACTGTGTGTGAGAGTGTGACTGAGAGTGTGAGAGAGACTGTGAGAGTGTGAGACTGTGTGAGAGTGTGAGACTGTGTGAGAGTGTGAGACTGTGTAAGAGTGAGACTGAGAGAGTGTGAGAGAGAGTGTGAGACTGAGACAGAGAGTGTGAGAGAGAGTGTGAGACTGTGTGTGAGAGTGTGAGACTGTGTGTGAGACTGTGAGAGAGAGTGAGAGACTGTGAGAGTGAGAGACTGTGAGAGTGAGAGACTGTGAGAGAGTGTGAGACTGTGTGTGAGTGTGAGACTGCATGTGTGAGAGAGTGTGTGAGACTGTGTGAGAGTGAGACTGTGTGAGAGTGTGAGAGTGAGAGAGAGAGACTGTGAGACTGAGTGAGAGAGAGAGACTGTGAGACTGTGTGAGTGTGAGACGGTGTGAGACTGTGTGAGTGTGAGACTGTGTGTGAGACTGTGTGTGAGAGAGTGAGAGACTGTGTGTGAGACTGTGTGTGAGAGAGTGAGAGACTGTGTGTGAGACTGTGTGTGAGAGAGTGAGAGACTGTGAGAGAGAGTGTGAGAGACTGTGAGAGTGTGAGAGAGAGTGTGAGACTGTGAGAGTGTGAGAGAGAGTGTGAGACTGTGTGTGAGTGTGTGTGAGAGTGTGTGTGAGAGTGTGAGACTGTGTGTGAGAGTGTGAGAGAGACTGTGTGTGAGACTGTGTGTGAGAGAGAGACTGTGAGAGTGTGAGACTGTGTGTGAGAGTGTGAGACTGTGTGAGAGTGTGAGACTGTGTGAGACTGTGTGAGAGTGTGAGACTGTGTGAGACTGTGTGAGACTGTGTGTGAGACTGTGTGTGAGACTGTGTGTGAGAGTGTGTGTGAGAGTGTGTGTGAGAGTGTGAGACTGTGAGAGAGTGTGAGAGAGTGTGAGAGTGAGAGACTGTGAGAGAGCGTGAGAGTGAAAGACTGTGAGAGTGAGAGAGTGTGAGACTGTGTGTGAGTGTGAGACTGTGTGTGAGTGTGAGACTGTGTGTGAGTGTGAGACTGTGCGTGTGTGAGAGAGTGTGAGAGACTGTGAGAGTGTGAGAGACTGTGTCAGTGTGAGGGACTGTGTGAGACTGTGTGAGACTGTGAGAGTGTGAGACTGAGACTGTGTGAGACTGCGAGAGTGTGAGACTGTGTGAGACTGTGACTGTGTGAGAGACTGTGTGAGACGGTGTGTGAGAGACTGTGAGAGTGTAAGAGACTGTGAGAGTGTGAGAGACTGTGTGAGACTGCGAGAGAGACTGTGTGAGACTGCGAGAGAGACTGTGTGAGATTGTGAGAGTGTGAGACTGAGAGTGTGAGACTGTGTGAAAGTGTGAGACTGTGTGAGAGTGTGAGAGACTGTGAGACTGCGAGAGAGACTGTGTTAGACTGCGAGTGTGTGAGACTGCGAGTGTGTGAGACTGAGAGTGTGTGAGACTGAGAGTGTGTGAGACTGTGAGAGTGTGTGAGACTGTGAGAGTGTGTGAGACTGTGAGAGTGTGTGAGACTGTGAGAGTGTGAGGGACTGTGAGACTGCGAGAGAGACTGTGAGAGACTGAGAGTGTGAGACTGAGAGTGTGAGACTGAGAGTGTGTGAGACTGAGAGTGTGTGAGACTGAGAGTGTGTGAGACTGAGAGTGTGTGAGACTGAGAGTGTGTGAGACAGAGTGTGAGAGACTGTGTCAGTGTGAGGGACTGTGTGAGACTGTGTGAGACTGTGAGAGTGTGAGACTGAGACTGTGTGAGACTGCGAGAGTGTGAGACTGTGTGAGACTGTGACTGTGTGAGAGACTGTGTGAGACGGTGTGTGAGAGACTGTGAGAGTGTGAGAGTGTGAGAGACTGTGTGAGACTGCGAGAGAGACTGTGTGAGACTGCGAGAGAGACTGTGTGAGATTGTGAGAGTGTGAGACTGAGAGTGTGAGACTGTGTGAAAGTGTGAGACTGTGTGAGAGTGTGAGAGACTGTGAGACTGCGAGAGAGACTGTGTTAGACTGCGAGTGTGTGAGACTGAGAGTGTGTGAGACTGAGAGTGTGTGAGACTGAGAGTGTGTGAGACTGAGAGTGTGTGAGACTGAGAGTGTGTGAGACTGTGAGAGTGTGTGAGACTGTGAGAGTGTGAGGGACTGTGAGACTGCGAGAGAGACTGTGAGAGACTGAGAGTGTGAGACTGAGAGTGTGAGACTGAGAGTGTGAGACTGAGAGTGTGAGACTGAGAGTGTGAGACTGAGAGTGTGTGAGACTGAGAGTGTGTGAGACAGAGTGTGTGAGACTGCGAGTGTGTGAGACTGCGAGTGTGTGAGACTGCAAGAGTGTGAGACTGTGTGAGACTGTGACTGTGTGAGAGACTGTGTGAGACGGTGTGTGAGAGAGTGTAAGAGACGGTGTGAGAGAGACTGTGTGAGACTGCGAGAGAGACTGTGTGAGACTGCAAGAGAGACTGTGAGTGTGAGACTGAGTGTGAGACTGCGAGAGAGACTGTGTGAGACTGCGAGAGAGACTGTGAGTGTGAGACTGTGAGTGAGACTGTGTGAGACTGCGAGAGAGACTGTGTGAGACTGCGAGAGAGACTGTGTGAGACTGCGAGAGAGAGTGTGAGACTGCGAGAGAGAGTGTGAGACTGAGAGTGTGAGACTGAGAGTGTGAGACTGAGAGTGTGAGAGTGTGAGACTGTGTGAGACTGTGAGACTGTGTGTGAGACTGTGTGTGAGACTGTGTGTGAGACTGTGTGTGAGAGTGTGAGACTGTGCGTGAGAGTGTGAGACTGTGTGTGAGACTGTGAGACTGTGTGTGAGACTGTGAGAGAGTGTGAGAGTGAGAGACTGTGAGAGTGAGAGAGTGTGAGACTGTGTGTGAGTGTGAGACTGTGTGTGAGTGTGAGACTGTGTGTGAGTGTGAGACTGTGCGTGTGTGAGAGAGTGTGAGAGACTGTGAGAGTGTGAGAGACTGTGAGAGTGTGAGAGACTGTGAGAGTGTGAGAGACTGTGAGAGACTGTGAGAGACTATGTCAGTCTGAGGGACTGTGTGAGACTGTGTGAGACTGCGAGAGTGTGAGACTGTGTGAGACTGTGACTGTGTGAGAGACTGTGTGAGACGGTGTGTGAGAGAGTGTGAGAGTGTAAGAGACTGTAAGAGTGAGAGGGACTGTGAGAGTGTGAGAGACTGTGTGAGACTGCGAGAGAGACTGTGTGAGACTGCGAGAGAGACTGTGTGAGATTGTGAGAGTGTGAGACTGACAGTGTGAGACTGAGAGTGTGAGACTGTGTGAAAGTGTTTGACTGTGTGAGAGTGTGAGAGACTGTGAGACTGCGAGAGAGACTGTGTGAGACTGAGAGTGTGTGAGACTGAGAGTGTGTGAGACTGTTAGAGTGTGTGAGACTGTGAGAGTGTGTGAGACTGTGAGAGTGTGTGAGACTGTGAGAGTGTGTGAGACTGTGAGAGTGTGTGAGACTGTGAGAGTGTGAGGGACTGTGAGACTGCGAGAGAGACTGTGAGAGACTGAGAGTGTGAGACTGCGAGTGTGTGAGACTGCGAGTGTGTGAGACTGCGAGAGAGACTGTGAGTGTGAGACTGTGAGTGTGAGACTGTGAGTGTGAGACTGTGTGAGACTGCGAGAGAGACTGTGTGAGACTGCGAGAGAGACTGTGAGAGACTGTGAGAGTGTGAGACTGCGACTGTGTGAGACTGCGAGAGTGTGAGACTGTGTGAGACTGTGACTGTGTGAGAGAGTGTAAGAGACTGTGAGAGAGACTGTGTGAGACTGCGAGAGAGACTGTGTGAGACTGCGAGAGAGACTGTGAGTGTGAGACTGTGAGTGTGAGACTGTGAGTGTGAGACTGTGTGAGACTGCGAGAGAGACTGTGTGAGACTGCGAGAGAGACTGTGAGAGACTGTGAGAGTGTGAGACTGCGACTGTGTGAGACTGCGAGAGTGTGAGACTGTGTGAGACTGTGACTGTGTGAGAGAGTGTAAGAGACTGTGAGAGAGACTGTGTGAGACTGTGAGAGAGACTGTGTGAGACTGCGAGAGAGACTGTGAGTGTGAGACTGTGAGTGTGAGACTGTGTGAGACTGCGAGAGAGACTGTGTGAGACTGCGAGAGAGACTGTGTGAGACTGCGAGAGAGACTGTGAGTGTGAGACTGTGAGTGAGACTGTGTGAGACTGTGAGTGAGACTGTGTGAGACTGCGAGAGAGACTGTGCAAGACTGCGAGAGAGACTGTGCGAGACTGCGAGAGAGACTGTGCGAGACTGCGAGAGAAAGTGTGAGACTTAGAGTGTGAGACTGAGAGTGTGTGAGACTGTTAGAGTGTGTGAGACTGTGAGAGTGTGTGAGACTGTGAGAGTGTGAGGGACTGTGAGACTGCGAGAGAGACTGTGTGAGACCGAGAGTGTGAGACCGAGAGTGTGAGACCGAGAGTGTGTGAGACCGAGAGTGTGTGAGACCGAGAGTGTGTGAGACCGAGAGTGTGTGAGACCGAGAGTGTGTGAGACTGAGAGTGTGTGAGACTGCGAGTGTGTGAGACTGCGAGAGAGACTGTGTGAGACTGAGACTGTGAGACTGTGTGAAAGTGTGAGACTGTGTGAGACTGCGAGAGAGACTGTGAGAGACTGAGAGTGTGTGAGACTGAGAGTGTGTGAGACTGAGAGTGTGTGAGACTGAGAGTGTGAGGGACTGAGAGTGTGAGGGATTGTGTGAGACTGGGAAAGAGACTGTGTGAGACTGCGAGAGAGACTGCGAGTGTGAGACTGCGAGTGTGAGACTGTGAGTGTGAGACTGTGAGAGTGTGAGACTGAGTGTGTGAGACTGAGAGTGTGAGACTGTGAGAGTGTGAGAGACTGCTAGAGAGACTGTGTGAGACTGCTAGAGAGACTGTGTGAGACTGCGGGAGAGACTGTGAGAGACTGTGAGAGTGTGAGACTGCGAGAGTGTGAGACTGTGTGAAACTGTGACTGTGTGAGAGAGTGTAAGAGACTGTGAGAGAGACTGTGTGAGACTGCGAGAGAGACTGTGTGAGACTGCGAGAGAGACTGTGAGTGTGAGACTCTGAGTGTGAGACTGTGTGAGACTGCTAGAGAGACTGTGTGAGACTGCAAGAGAGACTGTGAGTGTGAGACTGTGAGTGAGACTGTGTGAGACTGCGAGAGAGACTGTGAGTGTGAGACTGTGAGTGAGACTGTGTGAGACTGCGAGAGAGACTGTGTGAGACTGCGAGAGAGACTGTGTGAGACTGCGAGAGAGACTGTGTGAGACTGCGAGAGAGACTGTGAGAGACTGTGAGAGTGTGAGACTGCGACTGTGTGAGACTGCGAGAGTGTGAGACTGTGTGAGACTGTGACTGTGTGAGAGAGTGTAAGAGACTGTGAGAGAGACTGTGTGAGACTGCGAGAGAGACTGTGTGAGACTGCGAGAGAGACTGTGAGTGTGAGACTGTGAGTGTGAGACTGTGTGAGACTGCGAGAGAGACTGTGTGAGACTGCGAGAGAGACTGTGTGAGACTGCGAGAGAGACTGTGAGTGTGAGACTGTGAGTGAGACTGTGTGAGACTGTGAGTGAGACTGTGTGAGACTGCGAGAGAGACTGTGCAAGACTGCGAGAGAGACTGTGCGAGACTGCGAGAGAGACTGTGCGAGACTGCGAGAGAAAGTGTGAGACTTAGAGTGTGAGACTGAGAGTGTGTGAGACTGAGAGTGTGTGAGACTGTTAGAGTGTGTGAGACTGTGAGAGTGTGTGAGACTGTGAGAGTGTGAGGGACTGTGAGACTGCGAGAGAGACTGTGTGAGACCGAGAGTGTGAGACAGAGAGTGTGAGACCGAGAGTGTGTGAGACCGAGAGTGTGTGAGACTGAGAGTGTGTGAGACTGCGAGTGTGTGAGACTGCGAGAGAGACTGTGTGAGACTGAGAGTGTGAGACTGTGTGAAAGTGTGAGACTGTGTGAGACTGCGAGAGAGACTGTGAGAGACTGAGAGTGTGTGAGACTGAGAGTGTGTGAGACTGAGAGTGTGTGAGACTGAGAGTGTGAGGGACTGAGAGTGTGAGGGATTGTGTGAGACTGGGAAAGAGACTGTGTGAGACTGCGAGAGAGACTGCGAGTGTGAGACTGCGAGTGTGAGACTGTGAGTGTGAGACTGTGAGAGTGTGAGACTGAGTGTGTGAGACTGAGAGTGTGAGACTGTGAGAGTGTGAGAGACTGCTAGAGAGACTGTGTGAGACTGCTAGAGAGACTGTGTGAGACTGCGGGAGAGACTGTGTGAGACTGCGAGAGAGACTGTGAGAGACTGTGAGAGTGTGAGACTGCGAGAGTGTGAGACTGTGTGAAACTGTGACTGTGTGAGAGAGTGTAAGAGACTGTGAGAGAGACTGTGTGAGACTGCGAGAGAGACTGTGTGAGACTGCGAGAGAGACTGTGAGTGTGAGACTCTGAGTGTGAGACTGTGTGAGACTGCTAGAGAGACTGTGTGAGACTGCAAGAGAGACTGTGAGTGTGAGACTGTGAGTGAGACTGTGTGAGACTGCGAGAGAGACTGTGAGTGTGAGACTGTGAGTGAGACTGTGTGAGACTGCGAGAGAGACTGTGTGAGACTGCGAGAGAGACTGTGTGAGACTGCGAGAGAGACTGTGAGAGACTGTGAGAGTGTGAGACTGCGACTGTGTGAGACTGCAAGAGTGTGAGACTGTGTGAGACTATGACTGTGTGAGAGAGTGTAAGAGACTGTGAGAGAGACTGTGTGAGACTGCGAGAGAGACTGTGTGAGACTGCGAGAGAGACTGTGTGAGACTGTGAGTGAGACTGTGTGAGACTGTGAGTGAGACTGCGTGAGACTGCAAGAGAGACGCGTGAGACTGCGAGAGAGAGTGTGAGAGTGAGAGTGTGAGACTGTGAGAGTGTGAGACTGTGAGAGTGTGAGACTGTGAGACTGAGTGTGTGAGACTGAGTGTGTGAGACTGAGTGTGTGAGACTGTGAGAGTGTGAGAGAGTGTGTGAGACTGCTAGAGAGACTGTGTGAGACTGCGAGAGAGACTGTGTGAGACTGCGAGATAGACTGTGAGAGACTGTGAGAGACTGTGAGAGTGTGAGACTGCGACTGTGTGAGACTGCGAGAGTGTGAAACTGTGTGAGACTGTGACTGTGTGAGAGAGTGTAAGAGACTGTGAGAGAGACTGTGTGAGACTGCGAGAGAGACTGTGTGAGACTGCGAGAGAGACTGTGAGTGTGAGACTGTGAGTGTGAGACTGTGTGAGACTGCGAGAGAGACTGTGTGAGACTGCGAGAGAGACTGTGCGAGACTGCGAGAGAGAGAGTGTGAGACTGAGAGTGTGAGAGTGTGAGATTGTGAGACTGTGAGAGAGTGTGAGAGACTGCTAGAGAGACTGTGTGAGACTGCGAGAGAGACTGAGAGTGTGTGGGACTGAGAGTGTGTGGGACTGAGAGTGTGTGTGGGACTGTGAGAGTGTGTGGGACTGTGAGAGTGTGAGGGACTGTGAGAGTGTGAGGGACTGTGAGAGACTGCGAGAGAGACTGTGAGAGACTGCGAGAGAGACTGTGTGAGACTGAGAGTGTAAGACTGTGTGAGAGTGTGAGACTGAGAGTGTGAGAGTGTGTGAGAGTGTGAGACTGAGAGTGTGAGACTGTGTGAGAGTGTGAGACTGAGTGTGAGAGACTGTGTGAGAGTGTGAGACTGTGTGCGACTGTGAGACTGAGAGTGTGTGCGACTGTGAGACTGAGAGTGTGTGCGACTGTGAGACTGCGACTGTGTGAGAGACTGTGTGAGAGTGTGAGAGTGTGAGACAGAATGTGTGCTTTGCAATGCGTTGCTTACCCCTCTGGCACTCAAAGGGTTAAGTTGAGCTAACATAGCAATATAACACACGGTGGCTCTTCAGTTGAGGCAATGTAGCAATATGCTGAGGTATCAAATAGAAAGTGGTGTTTGAGGCCTGCCCACTGTAAAATACACCAAAGCATCTCTCTCCCTTTAAGGAGAAAGGGTGGGAATCAGGAAGCAGGAAGTGGAGGAGTGACAGTTGAGACTGTGAGGTGACTGAAGAGATGATGAGTTAAATAAGAGTTGCTATTAAGTTTGTATTTTATGGGAACATTACACCCTCATACTGAAACAGAGTGCATGGAGGGTTACAGTTGTCTGTGGGAGGTGAAACAGTGTGTTTGTGGGGTCACGATCCTGAGTGAGAGTGTGAGTGGACCGGGAGAAGTTGCTGATATCCCTACCTCAGGAGCGAGTGGCAGTTATATATTTTTATTTTTTGTCAGTTGGATACTGGTGGGCGGGCTGGAGGGGGCGGGCCAACTCCCTGTATGATAAACACGCCCCCATTGAATCACCCAATGAGAGCAGTAAAGTCCCCATTCAATCACCCAATAGGAGTTGTGTCTCCCAATGAGACATAAATTATGTAATTAGACATTCTGTTCAATGCGAGTTTCTTTTCTGAGGAGACATAAATTATGTTGTGTGTGTGGGGTACCATAAATTATGCAATGAGGCTTATTCTTTTATATATATAGATATCTATATATCTATATATATATTTTTCACAATGCGGTAGAGGCCAATAGCATTCAAGGGGTTAAAAATCACCATTTAAAATAGCTGTGAATTTTTAGTTCTCCCCTACAGGAACAAATGTTCGGCCCCAGAACTCCACTTCTCTTTTGAACATATGGCCAATATGCATGATAAGAGTAGCAATTCTGGAGAAAACCAAAAGCACTATAAATGGTACAAATGAAAATTCCTTTTGGTTTTAACAAGGCTTTTACCCCAACTTGTTAACTCAGGATTGAACATCAGTAGTAATTACAGAAACTCACTTGCCCCCTTTATTGCAGTTCATTTCTTCCAGGATCTGCTCTATATTTTTTCTGTATATGACCCTAATATTACAGGATAGGAAATAATTTATGCAACACTGTCCCACCCAAAAAAAAAAAAACACAACTGGATCCAATAGGAACTTGCAACATCAACACCTTTTTGACCAAGATATGGCACACAACACAATGGCCCATGTAACCGCCATTATATCACTTAGTTACTGTAAGTAAAGGATTTAAGAAAGGTAAATTCCCATAAATAAGGGCAATGTTACTTTAATAAATATCAATTTTGTTCTCCAGTCACTCAGATTTCAGACAGGAAAGATTGTTTGATTTCTGCATTTTTCACCACTGTACAGAGAAGTTTGTCTTCCTGTAGACCAGTAAAGTCTGGACTCTGCAAAAACCCTTTAAACAGCTTATCCTGTATAAATCAGTCCTCCCCCCTTCCCCTTCAATTCAAGGAAGCCATAGAAACAAAATACATAAATTCAAGTGTCAAAGGGCTAGTAATACTTCATTTTTGGATGCTCTAATATTGTAGGTATTAAATAAATATACCAAAACATCTATGTATTTTTGCAATAAAAATAGTTAAAGAGTATTCTCGATCTAAAGTTTACCCTCTCGCTCCTTTTAGCTACGTCACCGCTCTATCAGATTTAGATACTAGTCTACGAACTGGGCAGAGCATCTGGAGAGACAAAACTGGATTGGCTACAAAGGAAATCTTCATGACAACAGAATATATCAAACCATGCCCACTTTGTAGACCGCTGTCATGAAGATTTCCTTTGTATCCACTCCTATTTCGGCTCTACAGACGCTGTCTGGTCCGCAGACCAGCATCCAAGTCTGACAGAGCGATGACCTAAGTATGCAATATTATTATATACACACACACACATTTATTTATATATATATATATATATACACATACATATATACATACATATATACATACATATATACATACATATATACACACACACACACACACACACACACTCTGAGAGATGCATATTTCCAGAGTTACTGCGGTTTAAACACCCCCCCCCCCCGTTTTTTCTTCTTTTTTGTAGTAGTGGCCTCTGATGGTCAAATTTCAACTAGTTATTCTGTTACATTCTAATAGAGAGGAGAGGAAAGCCTGCGACAGTTCTCCATAGAACGTGATAGAAAGTACCGAGTCACTTCCTGTGAAATCAGGACCTTAATGCACAGTACATTTACTTCCTAATTATTCAGAGTTATAAATGTTGAATAAAACCGACCATGATGGATGTGCCCTTGTTTTGATGCTCCTTTAACGACTGCCCGATCCAGTAAGCTAGTGGCCGTTGAGGACCACTGAGTTTTTTTTTTTTTGTTTTTTTTTGCGCAATTTGAATTCTGGGGCACCATCCCAGAATTCAATGACATGCCAGGACTGGCATGATGGGCCCTTAACCCCCCCCCCTTCGCGTCCACTGACGTGCCAGGACCGTCACTGCTGTCCGGCACTTAAGGACCAGTGACGGTCCTGGCATGTCACACTTTTTACTCACTGCGCTCCTGTAGGAGAGCAGTTAGTAATAGTGGGGACTAAAATTGATCGCTCCAAGACCGGAGCAATCTCTTTCAAGGTCCCGTGTTCAGCATGCCGGCACATATGACCAGTCACGTGGGTCGGCACAAACTTTTCTATCTTGTCCTTAAAGAACCACACACCCTGGGACCGCTGGTCCTTAAGGGGTTAAAAAAAAAACAAAAACAAAAAAAAAAACACTATCACCTAAACTTTTAGGATTCTAAAGAGCTTTAAAAAATAAACTGTTGTATTAGCCATTTAAAATACATTTGAGTTTAGAGTTCTAGATTATGCTAATGAAACATGACATTCCGGCACTTCCTGTCTGCTTGGTGACACTGCTCAGTAATGCATCCCCCCCCCATGCATTGTAGGTTATTTTGAACATTCTTTCAAAAGTCATCCAAGTATTTAAGTGATTGTGTCCGTTTAAATTGAGTATTTTAACCCACTCCATGATAGAGAGGTATTTGGTACATTGCTTCACACTGGAAACCTCTAATATTCAGGTGTTAATTCCCCCCCACAAACACACACATCCATTTGTTGCAGCTAGTTTGCACCAGAATTAATTCACTTTTTTCTAAGCTTAAGGCCCTGAAATTTAAATTAAACACTTTACTAGGAAAGTCCTTTCAACTGGTAATGCCCAACGCCTGCCCAGATCAGTAATCAATACTGGAGCCATGCACACTATTGAACCACTTATATGTACAGAAGTTAAGACGACAGACAGCATTATAAATATGGTCAGTGTGTGTTTAGAAGCATGCACACAACCGTTCTACCAGAGCATACAAAGAATATGTAACATAATATTGACTTATATTGCAGCAGCATTTGGAAACCATAATAATACAATTAAACAATGTTTGTATGCAGTAAATACAGAGAGATAATGTAACAGAATCACTTAACCCTTTGGTGCTAGAGAGGTAACGCAGATTCACTGCTTGACAATGTAATTGCATACCCCCTCTGGCACTCAAAGGGTTAAAAAGAAAAAAAAAAAAAACACCCCACACATTTAAAAAGTTGGTGTAAACAGCGTGTGAAGGTTTGTCAGGTTATAGACTTCCATATACACATTGAATTCAATACTTTTCCAAAGCACAGTTTCCAGCATTCAAACAGTTTTTATCATAGAAATTAAGTCACCCTAAATTAACAATTGTGTGCTTAACAGAAGTACGTACCTAGGAAAGGGTTCTTCCAGTATAAGGGAGGTATATGTATTTTAGGGATAGAGAGAAAAATGAATCAATAACCCCTCCCTCTTCTTACTGGCCAGGTGGCTTCTATGTTTTATAAATGTTTATCACCCAATTTATTTAATTTTCTTTGGCATAGTATCAGCACTACACCATTTATTTTCACTTCCACACAAAAACCATAGATCAGTGCTGGTGAGCCAATGGAATGAGTGCCACCACTGGAACTCAGAGGCCTTTACGATGGCACACTGTATACTCAAAACAGGTGTGGCCTCTAATAAAAGACAGGCACCTGCCTTACCAGCATGACCTAGGCCCGAGCTAGTCACCCAGTGTGCAACTTACTACAGATCATCTTGCTTTGTGCCTGGACTTCCTGGCATGGTTGCTCTACTTCTAGACTGGGACAAGCAGAGTTACTTGTCCTTATTGCACCCCAATACATTGAGCAATCTTTTCAGTGCTGTCTCATATCACATATAACCTACATGATGCTACCAGCTAAAATGGGCTTTTACAGAATCAAACAGCACCCGATATTCACTTTCCTCTCATCATTTAATATTAGGTGCTGTGGCATCTATCACTCCCTCTAGCTTCTCATGGATTTTAACCCCTAGCAAGGTCCCTCTTATCATTCTCTGTGAGCTTGTTATTCAAACACACTGTATGCAGTGTCCCTTAGATAAATATATAATGCCAAATTCCACAGTTTTCTAAGAGACAACACAAGAAACATAGTGCATTATATTTACACCAGTTCATTTAGTGCACCAGCCTTTTCTTACAAAAAAAGAAGCAAAAACAGGACAGTGGATTCAACACAATGCTAATTCTAATGGATGAGCTTTCCATAAGTTATAACCTTTTAATTAAAGCTAATTCAGACTAGTTAAAATGTGCATTTGTTAGTACTGCATAATCAATGAATAGGTTTATTTATACAACGCCACAAGTGTACACAGCGCTTTACAATTTAAGGGTTTAGAGAATACAATGTTACAAGTGCTATGTATCGTGTAACAGTGGAAGTGAGGTTCCTACCAGAAAGCTTACACTCTAAAGTGGTAATGGGAGACAGAGTACCTAAGGGGCAGGTGCTAGAGTTCTGGGTCAGGAGGGATTCATGTTACCTTATCAGGCGCTTTTAAAGGATCACTGTGCAGTGGGTATTTTAAATAGAAGATTTTATATTACAGCTCCTGCATGACGTCTGTTCACTCTGTGCAGCACTAGCCGTCCAGAACAGAGAACAGTAGAATCCCTCATCAACATTAGATTAACTCCCCCAAGCCTGCCCTCCTCCTTTCCATACCTCATGGGCACCGTTCAGGTGACTGAAATGAATGCGCCAAAAATATGCCCCATTAAGAAAGGGACAGATTCCCAACAATGATTGGCACCCGAACAGCATCCTCTTGCGCAGCATGTAGCCAAGATGGCATTGTTCAAATGCTAAAAAAAAACACAGACTTTTACAGATACATTTTAATATGGAAAATGGCCACCACTAATACTTTCTTGAACATTATTACACTACTTTGGAGCAGACAACACTATACACCATAGGTTATGAATACATGACCGTTCAGCTGATTTTTACTTAGACTGAGCATCTATCAGTGCTGGGCAACCCAAAGCCCCCCAGCTGTTGTGGATTGTAACCCATCTCCTTATCCACCACCAACAGCTGGCCGTGGATGATAGGAGTTGTAATCCACAACAGCTGAAGGGCATCATGTTGCCTACCACTGATCTATACCAGGGCTGACCAAGTTCAAGTCCTCAAGGACCAGCAACAGGCCAGGATGTAAGGATTTCCCCAATTAACCCTTTGAATGCCAGAGATACACAATGCATTGCTCTGCAATACGTTGTGTACCCCTCTGGCACTAAAAAGATTAAGCACAGTTGAGTTAATTGAGTTAATGACTCATTCATTTTGACTGACCCATCAGTGCTTAATCAGGGAAATACTTATATCCTGGCCTGTTGGTAGCCATTGAGGACTGAACTTTGTCAGCTGTGATCTATACTACAAAACTAGTACAGCCACACTTGATCCCACCCCCCCCACCCCCACTAGGATGCTGTGACCAGGATGGCTATCACCACCTTTTCAACCCGGTGTATGGCAAGTGGATCTTCAAAGCCCACTCGCATCATGTGGGTCTTGAAGGTCCTCTCACTAAACCACAGCATTCATAGAACACAGTGCTGAGGAGCTTGATGAAGAGGGAAACAGGTGATCGCCTTCCTGGTTGCAACATTGACACGCCCCCTGCCAAACAAATAGTGCGTGATCAAGATATCCTGCAGAATAGTATATATTTTAAAGTGTTCAATTCTGCCCTACAACATAGGGAATCTCCTTCACTACATGCAGGGCAAGTTTTCTGGGCGCATGGTCCCAATTTTTAGTCGCCATGGTGATCTGGCACCTGGGGTTTGTGGAGTCCTGACCGATGCAGCTTTTAATTCAGATAAATGTACCTATTCAACCTGCCAAAACATTGGATTTTTGTTTAAATAGTATCTTGTAGCTGGCGATGCAAACAGAGGCGGATGTAGAGAGGAACTGGAGCCATTCTGGGACAAAATAACTGCAC
>CM074721.1:416507898-416927885 GCA_037306005.1 Rhinophrynus dorsalis | reverse complement strand
TAGGGGGAGAGAGAGAGAGAGAGAGAGAGGAGAGAGAGAGAGAGGAAAAACAGGGGGGAGGGGAGAGAGAGGAAGACAGGGGGGGAGAGAGGGGAGAGAGAGGAAAACAGGGGGGAGAGAGGAGAGAGAGAGAGAGAGAGGGAAAAACAGGGGGGAGAGAGAGAGAGAGAGAGAGAGAGAGAGAGAGAGAGAGGAAAACAGGGGGAGAGAGAGAGGGAGAGGAGAAAACGGGGGGGGGGAGAGAGAGAGAGAGAGAGAGAGAGAGAGAGAGAGGGGGAAAACAGGGGGAGGGGAGAGGAAAAACAGGGGGAGGGGAGAGAGAGAGAGAAGGAAAACAGGGGGAGGGTGAGAGAGAGAGGAAAACAGGGGGAGGGTGAGAGAGGAAAAACAGGGGGAGGGTGAGAGAGAGAGAGGAAAAA
This sequence comes from Rhinophrynus dorsalis, assembly GCA_037306005.1. NCBI lineage: Eukaryota > Metazoa > Chordata > Amphibia > Anura > Rhinophrynidae > Rhinophrynus > Rhinophrynus dorsalis. The sequence continues at coordinate 416,927,466 of CM074721.1, read as the reverse complement.
CAGGGGGGAGGGTGAGAGAGAGAGAGAGAGAGAGAGAGAGAGAGAGAGAGAGAGGAGAGAGAAGAAAAAACAGGGGGAGAGAGAGAGAGAGAGGAAAACAGGGGGAGAGGAGAGAGGGAGAGAGGGAGAGAGAGAGAGGGGAGAGAGAGAGAGAGAGAGAGAGAGAGAGGAAAACAGGGGGAGGAGGGAGAGAGAGAGAGGGGAAAACAGGGGGAGGGGAGAGAGAGAGAGAGAGAGAGAGAGAGAGGAGAGAGAGGAGAGAGAGAGAGGAGAGAGAGAGAGAGAGAGAGAGAGTAAAAACAGGGGGAGGGGGAGAGAGAGAGAGGAAAAACAGGGGGGAGGGGGAGAGAGAGAGAGAGAGAGAGAGGAAAAACAGGGGGAGGGGTGAGAGAGGCAAACTGTATCCTATTAAAATGTCAGAATGGTGCCTGCATAAAAAGGGGTGACATTCTGATGTCGTAGTCATCAATGTTGCAAATATAATAGTATTAGCCCTTCCCTCCCTTCCATAAAGGCCCCTGTGTTGGTCGAATACACATATATTAAATCTACATTTACACTTTGAATGCCAGATGTGCAGGGCCACATTCTGATGTTGGCCCTTTTCAACAAGGAGACCTTTTTTATGTGCCCTTGTGTTGGTTGCCAAATAGAGGACAACATTTTAATAGTGGGGGGGGGGGAGGACACAGACAGACACAGGATACCATGAGGGCCCGTCAGGGTCAAGAATTTGCGGACCGGAGCCGATGGCCATCCAGAGCTCGGGATACAAGATGCATGGACCTGTTGGATATAATCCTCAGTCAGGACGACCTTCCCTTGGCAAGTTATCGAACCGGAGACCAAGGAAAACCAGGACCTGAGAGGGGACTGGAGCAGATTTTCTCCATATTCAAAATCCACCCATGATGGAGGAGAATCTGAGCACAGTCCTGGGTGGCACCTTCATGGTGCCGTCCACGTATGGAGTCACCTGAATCCCCTTGGTTGCGCAGAAAGGCAATCAATGTCCCCAAAACTCTGGAAAACACCCAAGGAGTGGAGGTAAGCCCAAAGGGCAGAGCGTGTGAACTGGAAGTGCACCTAGTAGCAGGCAAACCTGGAGGTACTTCTGGCTGTCCAGATGAATCAGGATATGCAAGTAAGCATCCTGCAGATCCAGAGGCTCCAAGAAACTCTCCTGGACACATAGCTGCGATGACAGAGTGCAAGGATTCCATCTTGAAGCACTCCATCTCCACAAAGGAACTGAGGTCTTTGAGGTCCAAGATAGGTGGTGGGAGTACCCTTGTTTTATTCGGGGACAAACTCTACAACATATATTTTTTTACATCTTAAGTATTACTATGCCTTTAAGGGCACGTTTACTGATACCTTCAGTAAGATGTTCACCCCAGATGGTGAGAGCTCTAGTGACCCAAACAGAAGCCAAACTAGGCCTTAATGCAGCACCTATGGCAGCACATTAGGAAGCTGGAGGCTGTCCTGAAGTCTATCAGTCAGATCCTTCAATGCTGTGGTGTCCGCCAAAGGCAGAGCAGTAGACTTAAAAAGCCTAGAAATAGGGGGATCAGCCTGAGGAGGTGTAGCCCACTGAATCAAAGCTGCCTCAGAGAAGGGATACAGCTTGGAAAATCTCTTGGAAACAGAAAGGAGCCTGTCTGGCATTTTCCACTCATCCAAAATAACCTGATCTAGAGTGGGATTAGGCGGAAAGACCTTGAGGGATTTCTTTCACCATTGAAAGACGTCAGAAGAAGTTTGGCCCTCAGCAGTTGTGGTAGCGATGTGCAAGATCGTTAAAACCGCCTTAACAAGGCCCTCAGCGGAGGGAGCAGAATCAGCTTCAAAGTGGTCACCATAAGCAAAAGAAAAAACTCCCCTTCCTCCGTATCATCCACAAAGGAATCCTTCTCAGAGGTTTCTGTGAGATCAGGAATGTCAGGGGCCTTAGGGTCCACAAACCTGAAAGAAGTGGGGGGTTTCCAAGAATGGAGGACCCCCTGAAGGGAGAGAGGAAACAGTGCCATAGAGGACTCAAAGTCCTTGACCCAGAGTGGCTATTGTTCAAAGCTGGAGGGTCGAGGTTGAGTAGTAGGGGCCACAGTGCATAAGAGGCATAAGTGTCCTGAGTAGCCTCTAGGGAGCCCCATTTGGCATCAGGAACAGTAAGCAAGGGGGGTCAGAAACACCCCTGAGTCCTTAGCCTTCAGTCTAGCCCCATGTCCCTTTGTATCAGACATCCTAACAGGAATAGCGATTAGACAGTATGAGAAACCCAAATACTGTGACCCAGATTAAAATAGAACCTCAGAAAGCCCAAGAAAGTATTTATCTGGCAGGCAAATGGTTAACCTGCGGAGGAGAGTAAGGAGAGAGAAGCCTCTGCGCAGGATACTCCAGCAAAGAGAAAGAAAATGGTGTCCAAAATCACAACCAATCAGACGAAAGCCCACGAAACGGGCATTCTGGGATTTGTAGTTTTGTCTCTTTGCTGTTACCTAGCAAGGCTTGAATCCAAACTCGTGGACCCCCCCAAGACACTGGGGATGTGAAGTGGATAATAGGACAAGAGGAGACAAGAAGAATGAGTCCTCTTTCAACGCTAAGTAAAACGGTTTCAGAGATGTCACAAAACAGTTCTGTCCCATAGAAGTCAATGGAGCAAGTGTGGCTTCACAGTCAAGCAAGCCTTAAAAGGCATGGAACTCAAAAATTAAAAAAGGTTTCAAAAGAGAATAAAAGTACAAAATATCCAAGGGAATATGAAGGGACAAATAAAACTGTATGAATCTAGAAGGATAAACCAAAATAAGCCCGTAACCGGAATAAACCAGGAGGGAAGGGGTTAAATGCATAAAATCCAGCCATTTGAGCTCCAAAAACCCTGGGATCAAACTACTAAGATACCCAACATGAGTGCAGAAGTTTAATACCCCTGTACAGAGGTGAACGGTGAGGAACAAGTGGACCATGGCACTCAAAGGGTTGCTCACCTTTTTTACTTTACTTCTTTCTTCAGATTACTATTGAAAGAAAGAGCCTCAGACAGACCCAGTCAGGAGAGAGAAACATGAGTTGCGTGATTCTCTCCACAACGCTGCAAGAGTCCATAAAAGCACCTGATAGCTGGACAATCCTAATGGGGGAATTTTTACACCATATCTAAAATAAAATAATGAAATATTCTAAAAACTAAGCAGAAAAGTTCTCAGCATATAATTATATATATATATATATATATATATATATATATATATATATATATACACACACACACACACACACACACACACACACACACACACACACACACACACACACACACACACACACACACACACACACACACACACACACACACACACACATATATATACATATATATCTAGATATCAGTCTTCTGTTTCAGTTGTAAAAATAAATGAAAAACCTCCAGGAGCTGCCTGTTGCTCACCAGTGAATGTGTGTCAGTGCTGGAGCAAGGTGATGACAAGAAAGCAGCTATCAAAGAAGCTGCCTTGCCTTAGTGCCTCTCTGGGACCAGAAGTTCTAGGCCAACAACCAGTATCTGAGCCAGTGAATTTATTGGTTTTCCAAGTGTCCATTCTGGCGCGAGGTGGTGAAAGACTGAAATCCACTAGAGAGGATATAAAATGCAATGCTCTGTGTAAAACCAGCAGATAAACTGCTGCTATTTACAGAGCCGTTTGAATGGAATACACTGCAATGAAGAAGATAAATGAATGCACTAAAACCACCAGCTCAACTGTGTCCGACTGCGCGGCATTAAATTTCATCTGATACTGCAGAAGCATCATCTTGACACAAGCACACGGTAAGAACTCGAGCTTTGGGTTACAGCCAGGCTAATGAACCTCTGGTATATAACATGCCCTGCCCTAAGACTCATCACAGAATTAGGGTCTAATTAAGTGATTTTGTGGAGTCTCAGATTTCCCTGGACCACCATGAGGTCAGATTTAAAAAAACAAAAAAACAAAAAAAACCCACTAAGAATTAATGCGGAACTAACACCGCTAAGAAACTTTGTTTGTAATAATTCCCTATCTGGCGACTAGCTGCTTAGTAGCGCTAGTCGCCAGAATTATTACCTCTTTATGAAGAAATATGCAGTCATCCTCGGCTGACAGCAAGACGGAGCATGGACATCTTGCCCTAGTGATGTCCGTGCGCCTGCGCTGCCAGTCTCTTCCGGAGCCAAATGGCTCCAAGCAACACCCGTCTGGGACTGATAGCACAGACGTGCAGACGTCACTAGGGCAAGATGTCCGCGCTCCGTCCTGCCTGTCAGACGAGGAGGACTGCATATTTCTCCATAAAGAGGTAATAATTCTGGCAACTAGCGCTACTAAGCAGCTAGTCGCCAGATAGGGAATTATTACAAACAAAGTTTCTTAGCGGTGTTCGTTCCGATTTAAAAACTGGTTCGCTGCACGAGACATCATGCAACAACGCTAAATTTTATATACACAAACGCGCGCTCACGCACCCGCGCATGCAAGATAGCTATACCAGACTGCTGTCATGGGAATACAAGTTTCTAAACAATATAAGAATAAGTGGAGTTACAAGTTCATTGCTTCACTGGTCAAATAGGATTACAGTGCCAACATACCTGTGACAAAAATGGCCATTTTACTTAAAAGGTGCTTTTAACCCAATGAATGCTATAGAGTTTTACATCGCTATGCATACACATTCTCTAGTATTCAAGGGCTTAAAAATCCCATTTAAATAATGGAAGAAGGGTTATTCTCTACAGTGCAGATGGTTTGGGAAGCAATTCTTCAGCAGCCTCCTGCGTAGAGAAGGGGCAGGTACTATGGATAGAATTAAGCTGGAGCAGACCAACTGCACCAAAGTAGTCAAACATTTCCAAAATTCCTGTAGAATGAAATGGGGATGTAGATGCCCTGAATGCTAGAGGTCTTATCAGTTTGATAAACAATGCTCTGGAGACCACTGCAGTGGGTTGTAATCTTCATTTAGATGAACAAGAATGTTTATTTGTCCCCTAATGCATGAATGAACACGCTTTGGTGATAAACGCTCACAATCTGATGGCTCATACAGACTTCCCCAAAACTGCATACATGTAAAATACATTGGTGAAAAGGGGGGGGGGGGGGGGAAGGTCTTGAAAGTTTGACCACCCTCTCTACTCTCCTGTTTGTATCAATGATACACCACTTTATAGTACATGAGCCATCATGTGATTACAATGGCAGGTACTGTGCCTATTCTGGTCCATGTATACACAATGGTCAGTAGGTACAATGTATTTTATGGCCAGAGTGTACACAAGGAAGGTAGTTTGCACCTTCTCCTGCAAGGTATCGGAAATATAAGCTGCTTTTTAAATGCCTCAAATGGTTAAATGGTCAAGCGTTCTTTCAATACGTGACATGACAATCTCGCGCTGTCATGCCGCATGAGATTGGCTTGTCGACATTTTTATTCAGGCAACATGTTAACTGGTTCATTTGGTCGCACGCTCTTTCGTGTAGGACACTTTAAAAGGATACCTTTGTTAAATAGGAAGTGTCGGGAAACTATTACAGTAACAGATACACACAGAAGGATGTTTGACAACAGGGCTCTCCAAAATTGTAGCTTTAGCACCACATGTAGAAGAATGCCACTTGTCAGCTTCTTTGAAGTTATGATCAATTACATAATGTCAGACCATCCGACGTCTTATTTTGGATCAACATCCCCCACACAAATATGTATATAAAAAAAAAAAAAAAAAAAAAAAAAAAAAAAAAAAAGTTGTTGAGCACGGCTCTAGCTTTGATGCAAGTTTAGCTGCAGGGCATGTTAACTCCAGACAGACTGAAAAATTAACAAGGATGCCAGTTTTTACAGAGTCTTCTTCAAATGGAAGCTGTCTACCAAGATAAGCTCCCAGAAACAGGCTTGTGATCATCAGAAGAGCTTTTCATTGCTGTGCTCAGCACTGTGATAAACTTCCAGAATTAAAACCACATTTGAAAGCCCATTAAATCTTCATCAGAAGCACAATGACTCAAGAGTGCGTGAGGGTATCAGACAAAGTGCATTTGTTAGAAGGACGATTCATTCCTTTTACAGTCTAAATGACTTATGACACCATGTGCCTTCATCTCAGAGACATTATAAAAGGAAGCTCTAACAAAGATAGCCATATTTTCCTCCCACAGAACCCCAAGCATCAGAAACAATAGTGCTCCTGCATCCTACAGTCACCATATCAGATTAAAGACGAACAGTTTATTTTAAGTCTTATAAACCAGACTAATCTATTTTACGTCCTTTTATCAGAATGGTGTCGATGGAAGATTGGAATGGAAGTCTGTGTTTAAAGGGACATTATCACTCAACAACTCTGGTGATTTTTGAAAGAGTTTTCAAAATTCTCTATATGATACAGTAGCCATTTTTATTTGTAAAATTAGTTTGGGTTTTATTTAGGGTTCCAAGTTATACTATTAAGGCAAGGTGTGAAAAGGCACTTCCCTTTTAGTGCTAAACTCCCCCCACCCCTACATGGCAATTAACAGTTTCAGTACTAGGGAAGATGGGATTCAGTGTATCAAAAAAACTCACAAGACTGATATAGTGATACCTTAGCAATGAATTGCTGATTTTTAGTTAGTGGGGGAGGTAACGTAGGGCTGTACAGCAGGTCTTACTTCACATAATTTACAGATCTAAATACATAAAAAATAGCCATCTGAACAGACACACTAGGAAGTGTGGCAAGGGATTTCCCATGGGAATGAGAGAAAAGAGCGCCAGAGAGACAGACAGAGCTTGCTTGTGCCTGCACATGTGAGACAATTCCAGGGAAAAATTTTGCACTTCTGTCTTCAGGCACGACACCTACATACTCCTCACGTTGTATTGCCAGTTTTGCTTAGCAATTCATTTCGGGAGATTTTCTTGCAAGTCTGCAAAAGCTATGCTACATAACTCATGTTCTGTCACCTCTTACATCTTTGTTTAAGACTCTGAATACAAGTGGAGCAGGCACATTTAAAGCAGAACTTTCATAGTATAAATTCACTTTTCAATAATTAAACATAAGGTGACTAGCTTCATAATATGTGTATTACCTCTCAGAAGTGCCAGATTCTAAAGAAATCGTTAATCTTCGGAGACTGACAGCCAGATTAGTGCCGTCTGTGCCGACAGTCCTTTCCAGTTACCTTGTGGCACACTGCAATGCTTCTTAGAGGAGACCGGGGCTGACAGCGCAGGCATGCAGACAAGATGTCTGCACTGATGCCTGGCTTCTGGTCTCCAAAGATTGAAAATCTCTTTAGAATCTGGCATTTCTGAGAGGAAATACACATAGTATGAAGCTAGTCGCCATAGGTTTAATTATTGGAGAGCGACTTACTACTAGATGAAAGTTCTGCTTTAACCCTTTCAGTGCCAGAGGGGCACGCAACGCATTGCTTTGCAATGTGTTGCGTACCCCTCTGGCACTGAAAGGGTTAGGTGAAGAAAACCATCTTAAAGTAATGGGAATATAGTTACTTAATTTCAATGACTCAAATATACAGAAATAGAATGTTAAAGGAATAGCAATTATCTTAACACCTGTTCATGACAATAAGAACCCTGCATATGTTTGTATGGAGCTTTCTGTGAGGGAACAGAGACAAACACTATTACATCCTGCTTTGGTACTCAACCAGAAATCACTGCAAACAGGAATTCAGAGAGTTTACGGTCAAGGACAAAAATATAGGTGCATATGATAAAAATAAGCATAGGTATTTTAACTGTACATATTATGTACTTGCAAAATATGCAAATCAAAATATTCCATTACAACCATTCCACACAGTGTGGAAGACTTGGCTCATTCAAGATGTGAATTCTGCTGGTCAAACGACAATAGGGAGCTAAACAAGTATCCTGAATCATCTGAGTTAGTTGGTAATCTTTTGATTAGATTGTGCATGAATCAGTGATTTTTTTTTTCTCTATTAGTTCTTTTCTGATATAAATGTATAAAGCTCTTGAATGACAGACAGCTCAAATGTATTGCAATGCACTGGAGACATCTTTAGCATCGAAAAGAGTGAAGAGAAAAATAAACCCACAGCATATTACGGTCCTGTACAAACAATCCTAATGTGAAGCTCATTCTCTGTTACTACCAATCCTTCACTTCACATTTTGTTACAAAAGTCAAGCTAAGTTCATTCACACTTGCAATGTCATATAGCTCCATTCAAAGCCATGTGGGGTTTTTTTTTGTCTGCATTCTGCCTATATTCCTCTTGCGATTGCCACTGTTGGCATTAACCCTAGATCAGTAGCAGATATACAAGTGGGTTGTCCATTCATAGGGCATTATGTGCATTAAAACATCCAGAGGAATAACGTGAACCATAACCACGCCACAGCTAATAGGCCTCCGTGAAGATAAGTGCTTCATAACTTCACCGAACACATGAACAATTGCAGAATGTTGCACTATACATCTTTGCTCTTCCTTGTATAAAGTGATAGTAATACTTAATATGCAAATACATATATATTGTAGGGTAGATTCTACTGTGCTGATTGGTATTATATTCAAAAGTTACTGCAGCGCAAACTTGAATTTTTATGTGCAATCTCTCTGGCCAGAAAATTTACAGTGGCTCTGTTGATACATCATCCTATGAACAGTTCTGTCAGTTGACCATAAGCTTCCACAGGATGGTGTAGCAACAGCACCGTCATGCACAGAAGAGACTGCCCGCGTTAGTCCAGTCTCTACTGCGCATGATTGCATCGTGTGAAGCAGTGCGGTAGCGGCCACTTAACCCTTTGAGTGCCAGAGGGGTTCACTACGCATTGCAAAGCAATGCATTGCGTACCCCTCTGGCACTCAAAGGGTTAACATTACCCGGACCTTGGCCCGTGTATACAGGCTTACACACACACACACAATAAATATTTGTAAAAGGGGAGCTATCACCTGTATTAATGTTTCCTTGATTCCAATACTCCTTTTGTACTGAACCTGTATTTTTTTTTTTTTATTTATTATTATATATTATATATACAATCCTGTATTCTCTGAGATATTTGCTTTTAAATTTAATATAGTGATGTCACTTCAGGACAGGCTGTGGGTCAACTCTGCCTCACAGCCTGTCAATCTTCATCTGTTCCCCTCCCCAAGAACGGCCTCCTCCAACCTTGTACTGTGACGGAGGGCTTCCTCTGCGTGAGCTGGAGCAGTCTCATTGGCAAGAGAGCTCCAGCTTGCATGGAGAAATCCTCTGTCATCGGTGGAAGTTGGAACCAGGCAGTACTTGGTGAGGGGAACAGGCGAAGATTGACAGGCTGTGGGGCAGAGTTGACCCGCAGCCTGTCCTGGAGTGCCGTCACTGTATTAAATTTAAAAGCAAATATCTTGGAGAATACAGAATCATTTTAAAACATTATATATATTAGATACAATAGGATTTTAGTCTTACCTGTTAAATCCTTTTCACTTAGTCCATACAGGTTACTGGTACACTGGGAGGCGATCCGCCCCTTTAAGTAGGCAGGAACATTCTCTAAATGTATGCAGGGGGTGGAGTCTCCCCTCCCTCCTAGGCTGCTCCTCAGTCAGCACAAGCCAGAATGATTTGAGACACCAACACTGACCAGAGATAGAAGAGAAGAAGACGACCCCTGTGAGCATGCCCCAAAGGACTCCCACAGAATGCCACAGGAGAGCCAAGCATGGTCTCTTGACAGGGTGGGAGACCAGTAACCTGTATGGACTAAGTGAAAAGGATTTAACAAGTAAGACTAAAATCCTATTTTCACTGTCGTCCAATACAGGTTACTGGTACACTGGGATGTCCAAACATCGAGTTTCCCAGAGGCGGAAAGAAGGCAAGGACCAGGCGCAAGGCCCCCCAGAGTCACCAAAACCTCTATGAACCAACCGGTCATAGATCCCAACAAACAGAAGTGTCAACGGACACCAACTAGGAGTAAGAACAGACCCCAAACAAAACACAGCACACTGAACCACAGCCAACAGGGCTCAACAGCAAGGAAGCACGGAGAATCTCAGAAGAAGATCCTAGACCGGCAAAACTGCCTCCAGGACCTTCCTACCAAAGCTGGCATCAGCCGAGGCCAGCACATCCACACGGCAGTGCTTCGAAAATGTGTGCACAGAGGACCAAGTGGCCGCCCGGCACAGCTGATCAGCAGACGCTTGATTTTTATAGGCCCCGCAAGGGCACATGCTTATTCCGCAATTCGTAAGCCTTACGAATAGTAGATTTTATCCAAGATGCAATGGTTACCTTGGATGCTGGTCTCCCTGCTCTAGGTCCCTCAGGAATGACAAACAAAGCGTCAGACTTCCTGATAAATTTTATGTTCATCGCACTGAGTCTAAGACAACGCACGACATCCAACAAATGAAGATCCCTCTCCTCGTCAGAGGAAGGGTTAGGGCAGAAAGAGGGCACCACAATCTCTTGATTGATGTGAAATTCGGAAACAACCTTAGGCAAAAACTCCTTGGAAGTGCGAAGCACAGCCTTATCCTTATGGAACACCAGATAAGGAGGTTTACAAGACAAAGCTTGTAATTCCGCCACCCGGCGAACCGATACAATAGCCAAAAGGAAAGCCATCTTCCAAGATAAAAGGCGCAAAGGAATAGTAGCCAAGGACTCAAAGGGGGGGTCTTTGGAGAACCCCCAAAACCAGATTGAGATCCCACTGAGGAGCCGGACTCCTGAAGGCAGGGCGAACATGAGCCACACCTTGGAAGAAAACTTTGACGTCAGGAATAACAAGCAATGCGTTCCTGGAAAAAGACAGAGCACTGAAGTCTGAACCTTAAGAGAACTCAGACTGAGCCCCTTCTCAACACCGTCCTGTAAAAAGGCCAGGACAGTAGGAAGATGAAAATCATGCGATAGATCCCTATCAGCACACCATGCTACAAATGTGGACCAGACTCGGTGATAAATCTTAGAAGACACAGGTTTACGAGCACGTAGCATCGTAGACACCACAGCAGAGGAAAAACCCTTTTTCTTCAAAATTGAGGATTCAACCTCCAAGCCATCAAATGAAGACCATGAACATCCTCCTTCCACAGATAGCCTTGTAGCAGAAGATCTGGACGAGAGGGAAGTGGAAAGGGCTCCGCCACAGACATGGTCATCAGATCCGGATACCAGGACTGACGAAGCCAAATCGGAGCAATCAGAATAACTGGACAACGCTCCATCTTCAGCTTCTGGATGACTCTGATCACAGTGGAAGAGGAGGGAAGATGTAGGCTAGGGAGAATTCCCAAGGGATTGACAAGGCGTCCACTGCCAGGGCCAGTAGATCCCTCCACCGAGAGCAGAACACTGAAACCTTCCTGTTGTGTCTGGTCACCATCAGATCCACCACAGGAACCCCCCACATCTGAGTGAGAAGGTGGAACACCTCTGGATGAAGAGTCCACTCTCCGCTGTCGACTGTGTGACGACTGAGAAAGTCTGCTATGATGTTGTCTATGCCTGGAATGTGAACCGCTGAAATGACGGGAACTTGAGCTTCCGCCCAAGACAAAATGGCCTTGACCTCTAACCAGGCGGCGAGACTTCTTGTTCCGCCTTGCCTGTTGAGTCCGACAACGCCACCGCAGTGGCTTACATCTACTCTGACTGGACAACCCTCCAGTTGAGATTCCCAATGTCGGAGGGCAAGGAAGATCGCACGGAGTTCCAGAATGTTGATGGAGAGGAGATTCCTCCAGTCCCCACTTCCCCTGGGCACTGAAGCGACCCAACACCGCCCCACATCCCAGGAGGCTGGCATCCATCGTGACCGTGGTCCAATAAGGGATCTGGAAGGATCTCCCTTTCAGGAGATGAGAAAGATCCAACCACCATTCCAAGCTCAACTCGACATGAGGAGGTAGAGAGACAGATAGCTTCAGGTGGTCTGGACGATTCCTGCACGTCTGGATCACGAACCTTCGAAGTTCCCGTGTGTGCCATAGCAAACGGCACCGCCTCCATCGTGGAAATGAATTTCCCCACCAGAGAAGTCAATTTCGGGACTGGAATCCGCTCGAGAGCCAGAATCTTTGATACCCGGAGAGCAATCTGATGAGCCACCTCCTCCGGCAGAAACACCATGCACCGCTGAGTGTCGAACAGGAGACCCAGGAAGATTATCTGCTGAGATGGAACCAAGTCTGACTTGTCCAGATTCACAATCCATCCATTGCGAGCGAGTATCTGAATGCAAGCCTGAACCTGCTGGGTGAAGGATCTCCGCTGATGTAGCTTTCAAGAGTAAGTCGTCCATGTATGGAGTCACTCTGATGCCATCCCGATGGATTACGGCTAACAAAGATCCCAAAACTCGCTGAAAAACCTGTGGAGCTGTCGTCAGCCCAAAGGGAAGAGCAGAAAACTGAAAATGACCTCTGTGGCAGGCAAACCTGAGATACCGCCTGCTCTCTAGATGGATAGGGATATGCAGATATGCATCCTGAAGATCCAGGGAAGCAAGGAATTCCCCCGGGGACATAGCAGCTATCACAGTGCGCAAAGACTCCTGTCGATAGTGGGTACTCACAACAATGGAGTTGAGATCTTTGAGGTCCAAGATAGGACGGTGGAGCTCATCCTTTTTGGCCACAACAAACAGGTTGGAATAAAATCCTGAACCTATGTCCTGGTTCCAGGACGTCCTTGTCCAAAAGATCCTGAATAGTGTCGAACAGACGACTTTTTATGGGGTCCTGAGAAGGACGAGTAAAATGGAAGCGAAAGGGAGGAAGGGAAAAGAAAGGGATCCTGTATCCTTCTGACACCACCTGAAGAACCCAAGGGTCCGCCACTGAATCCTCCCAAACCCGGTGAAAGAGGTGAAGCCTCCCACCTACAGCCGGATGCGGACCCGGGTTCGGCGAGTCATGCCGAAGCAGTCTTGGAAGTCTTGGCCTTGGGGGCAACTTTGGGCTTCCAGGAGTGTTTGGGCTTGGAGGAGGCGCGCGGAGCAGGCGGAACCGCTTGGGACGTGTCTCAGTTTGGAAGGAACGAAAGGACCGATCGCTCTTAGCTGGGAATTTCTTCTTAAAGACTGAGGGTAGAAGAGTACTTTTACCACCAGTAGCCTCGCTAATCAATTCCTTTAGCTCAGATCCAAACAGGGAAGTCCCTTGAAAGGGCAAAGAAATCAAAACTTTCTTGGAAGCGGTGTCAGCAGACCAAATTTTTAGCCAAAGAGAGCGTCTAGCCACCACGGAAGAAGTGGAGGCCCTCGCCATCATGCGAACTGCGTCAAAAGCAGCGTCAGAAACATAATTCTGAGCTTCAGAAATATTAGCAAGTAGTTGCAGCTGCTCTGACACTGGCGCATCTTGGCGGACCGCCACAGTAAGCTGTTCAGTCCAGACCGCAATGGCCCGAGTAAACCCACACCACAGCGAAAGTCGGAAGCATGGCAGTACCAAATAGGCAAAAATAGACTTAAGACAAGTCTCTAACTTTTTGTCAGTCCAATCCTGTAAAGCAGAAGCATCAGATACAGCCAGAGCAGTGGATTTAGACAACCTAGAAACCGGAACATCCACCTTCGGAGGATGAACCCATTTAGCCAATTCAGTCTCAGGAAAAGGATAAAGTATGGCAAACTTTTTTGAGACTGAAGAGGACTTATCAGGATTTTTCCACGCATCAGAAACTAGACGTTCAAGAGTAGGATTAGTAGGAAAACAGGTAACAGCCTTTGAAGGTTTCTGAAACACATCCGTTGGGTCAAGAGGAGACTCCTGACACAAGGGAAGATTGAGGGTTGTCCGCACAGCCCTGATCAAACCCTCAGCAGAGAGTTCAGGATCACATTCAAAAGGGTCCCCAGCCGATCTGGTAGACTCAATAACTGTACCATCCTCATCATCAGAATCCTGCAACAATTCTTCCTCAGAAGAATCAGAGACATCAGGACTCCCTGTGGCTTGGGCAGGGAGATCCTGACAGTGGAGGGGGTCTGCCATACTTGAAGAGCCCCCTGAACCTGAGAGGGAAAGAGCTGAAGAGTGGATCTGAGATCCCTAGTTGCAGCCTTGAACTCTTTCACCAATGTTGGCTCAATAGTGTGACTGGAAAGCCCTGTGTTGCTGCCATGACCTTCCGCACAAGTTGGGCATAAATGACCAGAAAATTCTCTAGGTAGCCCTGAGTGACAGGAGGAGCAAAACGCAATGGGGGAAACAGATACCCCAGCCTCCTTTGTCTTAGGTCTAGTCCCAGGCTCCAGTGGAGTAGACATACTCACAGCGTCAGATATACCCCACAGATAGAAATCACCCAATTAAAGTGTGAGAGATTAAGTTTAAAATGAAACTTATCTGGCAAGCGAAGGGTTAACCAGCAGAGGAGAGGGAGAAGGTCCGGTCCCTGCGTAGTATACTCTATGAGAAGAACTCACAAAATGGCTACCGCGACGGGAGCCAATCAGAAAAAGGGCACGAACCGAGCGCTCATGGGAAGCGTAGTTTTTCTCACCAAGTACCCCAAAACAGTGCCCGAAGCCCCCGAGTCCCCCAACACACTCAAACGTAAAACCGGATGATAGAGCAAGGGAAGACAAATAAAATGAGCCCTCTCTGAAGTCGCTATGTGAAGCGGTTCCAGAGATACGTCCCACACAGTGTAAGCCCATAGACAGTAAAGGAGCAATAGCGTCTGTGCGGGAAAAGCGAGCTTAAAGGCGTGGAACATAATTTCTAATAAAATTATCTGTTAAATGAAAAGTTCTATAACACATAGCAAACACATGTTCTATGTAAGCAAACAGTACCCAGCCAAGGCAAAAGTTGAAAATGCCCCTAAAATTGGAAAACCCAGCAGAGAAAGGGTTAAATCCCACATAAACTGCTCCAAAACTCAAGACATACACACATACATTGCATTAGCAAGATAGAGAAAATGAAGGGACACTGAGGGACAAGTGGACCTTCGGCACTCAAAGGGTGGCTCACCTTTCTGCAGGACTTCTGTCTTCAGGTTACCAAGATAAGTAAAGAATTACCACAGAGGATAATCCCCAGGGAAGTACTTGAAATCAAGTTGTTCCCTCATCAGGGCAAAAGGTCCATCAGAAGTACCCTGGAAGCTGTGCTATCCACTTTAAAGAGGGCATTTGACAGCCATGGTAACCCGCCTAATGGTGGTATTCCATATTTGCAAAAATAAAGAAACTAAAATTTGAAGAGAGCTGTTCTCTGTCAGGTGTGAACACACCAAGGAACAAATCATTCTGGCTTGTGCTGACTGAGGAGCAGCCTAGGAGGGAGGGGAGGCTCCACCCCCTGCATACATTTAGAGAATGTTCCTACCTACTTAAAGGGGCGGATCGCCTCCCAGTGTACCAGTAACCTGTATTGGATGACAGTGAAATATATATAGGTTTACAGGTTCAGTACAAAGGAGGCCTGGCAAAGAAAAAGTTTGGGTCATATAGCGATAAGCTGTAATGGTGGTTTTATTTTGTTATACAATGCATGCGTTGCCGAAATTTCAAGTTTTACAAAGGAGCCAGGGCCTTACTTCCGGACAGACTGCGGTTACAGCTCTGAACTGCAGCCTGTCCGTCTTTGTCTGTTCCCTCCCCAAGTACTGTCGCGTTTCAGCCTCCGATAGATTTTTCCATGTAAGTTGGAGCGCTCTCTAGTCTTAATTTCTAAATGGGAGTGCAAATTTTGTGTAATTACTGTTTTGTTACACTGGATAAGGCACTATTGGCTCCCCCCTTCTTCCACTTTGTGGATGTGATTTTGAAGTGGAACAGACTACATTTGTGTGGAGATATCATCCACGAAAGATCCTGCATGAGGGCAGCAGTCTAAAAGATTCTCCATTGTGTCTATTGACGAGCAACATGTGCTGTTTCAGCCACCACATTTGTGAGTAGATTTCTTGTTGCGACTTATACAATGACCATATTATTCTAGGAGTGCCCCCCCTTTTTGTCTTATTTTTCTATAGTGACTAAACTAGAAGCTCTCATAGACCACTAGGAAAGCTTTCTATCTTCTATCTATGTTGCGTCCTATGACAGGCAACCCTAGTCCTCAACAGCTGGATGGCCTTGGGTTGCTCAATCTGATCTATGGTACTGCTCACATAACAAGCAAAGTCTGTTGCTCTAGTCCAAACTTCCTGGTTCAGCCCATCCCTCAGTCAGCTGTGAAGGTTAGTTTTGTGTCGTCCCATGAAGTGGATGGCCGGTCTTTTTTTGAGGCTTTACAGCAAAGGCATTATTTAAAGTGACTCAGTTGCTCTTCAACTCTCCATAAATGCTTTACAATATGTTGAAGACATCTAGCACCCAAGCATTTAACCCCATAGCGACAATGGACTTACCAGGTATGTCAGGCAAAAATGTCACTTAGTGACAGAGGACGTACCTGGTAAGTCCCGGAACTCATTCGCTATAATGGGGGGTGGGGGGTGGAACCACAAAAAACCCTGTCGTTAAGTACCGGCCGCGCGTGCGGCCAGTCACTAAGGGGTTAATGGAAAACTTGAATTATAAATTTAGTATCTATTTCCTGTAAATGGTTACATCAAGATTAAGCTAATAAAAATTCAGCATATTAAAGGGGTTTAATCATTGTAATCAACTGTCCGAACTGAGAGCATGATTGCTGTAGGACAAGTCATAAGATTTTGCAAAATAATACAAGTATTTAACTGAACCACAAATGCCAATTGATCACACTCACAGAAGAATGTCTCTGCATGCTCCTAAGTGACACATTAGCCTCCTTCCTTATAATAAAATGATAAATTTTATTTTTGAAGTACAGACCCTACACAGACGAACTTATTAGTGAACCTGTCCCACTAAGTTTATTTTCAACAAGATCTAAAAACTCCCAGTATGTTGTCCTAGCAATTTTTTGCAATGTAAATAGTTTGTGGGAAACTAACCTTTATTTGTTGACAGTATTTATGTAAATTAGTTTGTATTAGCAAAATATTACCAGAATGTTCTATGAGCCAATCTAGATGACCGATTGAACAAGCTAGTTAACAAACGGTACACAATCATTAAAGCACAAAAAAAATTAATTCTGCTGTTCTTTCCGGTTAAATCTCTCTCTTTAGTCCATATGGAACACAGGTACCATGGGGCTGAGTACCTCCTCATGGAGGGCAGGGCCCATCGCAAAAGACAGGACCTTAGGGGTGGAGACCCTCTTCTTCAACCCCTCAAATACAAACTCACAGAATTCATGTGTCAAAGAGCCAGAATAAAGGAAAAGAAGAGGGTAAAAAGAAAAATCTACCAGGACTAAGAACTTAAGACGACTCCTCTGCCTGTGAAAGCAACACAGGAAAATGTTGTTGTTTTTTTCTCCTGGTGGGAGACCTGTGTGCAATATGGACTGAAGAGAAAAGGATTTAACAGGTAAGAACACTAAAATCCTATCTTCTTACGTGCAATTGGGAACACACATACCACAAGGATATACCAAAGCAAGGATTCCTGGAGAGGGAAAGGAGAAAGACCTCCCACACGCCCCCATGATACCAGAGTCCCCTAAGATTATTCAGGATCTGAATAACGCAAGAAGTGTCAGACACAACGAACAGGAGCCAACAGGGTTTAAACCACAAAAACCACACACCAGTCAGTCGGGGAGACACACACGTCAGTAGGGAAAGAAAAAATTACACAGACCTATCCTTAAAAAGGCAAAACTGCAGGAAGGACCTTCTGGTGAAAGCTGGCCTCAGTAGAGGTGAAGACATTGATATGGTTGTGTATGGTGAAAGTATGCAAGGAGGACCAAGTTGCTGCATTGCACAGCTGTTCAGACGAGGACTGATTCTTGTAGGCCCAGGTAGCACCCACAGATCTGGTGGAATGCACAGTGATCTTGAAGGGAACCTGCTTCTTCCCTATCTCGTACACTTGACATTTCACAGCCTTGCTCCAAGAGGCAATGGTTACCTTGGAAGTGGCCTGACCTGCTCTGTGACCCTCAGGGATGACACTCAGTCAGTTTTACAAAAAGACTCCGTATGGTGCACATAACTTATGGCAGCACACAATGTCTACAAGATGGAGCTCTCTCTCCTGAGCAGATGCAGGGCCAGGACAAAAGGAACCCTGAGAAGGAACTCCCAAGGGGTACCAAGTACCTCCTTATCCAGGAATGGAGGTTTGCAAGACAAAGCCTGCAGCTCAGCCACCCTCCTAACAGGGACAACCATCTTAAAAGTTGACTGGTGTGGGTTTCTTAAAAGGGGGAAAGGCATGAGTCACCCCCAGAGAAAGAAACTCTCATATCTGGGATGATCACAAGTCTTGACTGAAACTGGAATCTTAAGGGAACGCAAGCTGAGGCCTTTGTTGACTCCATCCTGTAGAAAAGACAGCATAAGTGAGACTTGTGGGGACATGTTCTTGTCCTCACACCACTGGTGGAAAAAGGACCAGACCCATGTTATGCTGTAGAAGAAACCAACTTCCATGCCTGCATCATAGTGAATCCCTTCCATTTCAGAAAGGTGGCCAAGAGCCATGTTGTCAGTCAACCTCTCCACATTCTCATATCACAAGGTAATCTGGACAGATTGACCAGGCCCACAAACCATGACCTTGTGGGCCAGAATGGAGCAATCACAATGACCAGCACCCTGTCCATTTTGATCTTCCGTGTCACCCTGGGGATGAGAGGGATTGAGAATGCACAAAGAACAGGGAGAAGCCCAGAGGAGACCCTTCACTTCCCTTCATGCACTCTCACTACAAGTTCCCCCTTTGTGATTGATGTACAACACTATGACTTTGTCTGACTGCACTCTCAAGGAAATCCCTGTGAGAAACTGGGACCAATGAAGAAGACCCAGACTAATTGCTCTGAGTTCCAGAATGTTTATGGACAGCAGACTGACTTTCCTCCCCTGTACACCTGTCATGGACTACAAAGTGCCCCAAAACTGCCCCTCAGGCTGTCGGTTGTCATCACCAGGACTCACTCCATAATCATGAAGGGTCTCACCACATGTGGCAGATTGAGCCACCACTGAAGGGCCTCTGGTGACAAAGTCATACAATGAGAGAGACGCTCTGGATTTCATGACTACTGCATTTCTATACTTTTTTTTTTTTTTTTTTTTTTCTTTTTGTAAGAGGTACAGGTCCACTTTTACTACTTTCTAGAGTGTAAGAAAGTTATTCTATTACAAATATTAAGCCAATCCTTAAGGCTGAAGGACCACATATATTAAAGACTGTCAAACCCACGAGGGTCATATGGATTTGCAATGTGTTGGACACCCTTCTGGAAATAAAAGGCTTGTACCAAATAAACTAAACCGGTAAATGCAGATACACATTTATGGAATAATTTCACCCACTTTCTTGATTAGAATTACCAGTTTAAAAAAGCATGTTCTATATGGTTACATATAGTATGGTTAGTTTGACATATCTTTGGTACAGCTGACACAGTGGAAGGCAAACAAAATCTTCAATGAAGTAATTTCTAATTATGCCTCAATCACTTAGTCATATAGTCATGGAAAGTGCTCACAGGGGGTTGATGTTCTCATTAGGACTGGATTAAGTCTGGGGAACCTCAATTGCATTACAAAGTAAAGTATTACAATTCCTAAAACGGATATCAATGGGATTTTACCCTTTGACGATCAGAGGAGTATGCAACATATTCCTTCTCAGCGAGTTTCATAATCCTGGCACTCAAGGGGTTAAACTCTTCAATGCTAAAAAGGCATCTGATGCTTTGCAAAGAAATGCGCTGAAAGCCCTTCTGGCACTCTGTGGGTTAACAGCCCTATTTAAATACCACAAAATAACTCCAGTTCTCAGAATTAGTTCTTTGATTGCAAGAGTAATGTAACGCATTGAGAAGCAATGTGTTAGGACCCCCCCCCCCCCCCCCATTTGGATCTCAAAGGGGTTAATACCTATATTCAATGTGTGTGGCATGGGAGAAGATAATATGGGCGATTTACTAAGAGCTGGAGTGAAGATGGTGGAGTGAAGCTGCACCATAGGGACAAACAGAAATATATATCCATGGGGTTTTTATGCATCTGAATGCTACACAAGTTTCCATGTGTTGCTCCTCAATGCAGTCCACTAGAACACACAGGGTAAAAAAAAAACCTGGTTAACCCTTTTAGCACCAGAGGGTTATGCAATGCATTGCTATGCATTGTGTACCCCTGTGGCACCCAAAGGGTTAAATAATTGGAAGTGTGTGTCACATCTCTGGAGCAGTTTGTTTACCCCAGAATTGCACGGATCTGCCTTACAGTCTTTCCAGCAGAGTCTGCAGCATTTAGTGGGTTAAGAGTCCCACATCCAGTCAGCGGGAATGTTTGTCCTCTGTGGTGCAGCTGGCTTGCCCCAGATTCTTAGATGTCATAGGAATGCTGCGCGCACATTTTTTTGGATATGGTATGGAGGTTGAAATAGTAAGTGGAACTGGAGTATTTCTAGGGCAAACAAAGTCTTCATCACATGACCACAATCTCTGTTGCTGCCTCTTAAATGCCCCTTCAAGAGTATCCGTATCAAAATTGTATCTTCTACAATATGAAACATCTGCTAAACAGTGCTGCAGACAAATGTACTCTGTGGGGTCTTCTGCTTGGTAAACATTATTGGTAGTAGTTCAGTCCTAGCCTCATTATCATGCCACTGAAGACAAACTCTCCAACTGCTGGAAGGCAAACAGTTTAATGTAGAACGGAGTGTATTTTTATAGGCAGACACTTATGACAGTAGCACTGTTAATTGCTTTGTAGCTCAGGCTGAAATCCATTAATCCCTTGAGTCTCAGAACATGTAGCTGGTCCCTGCAGCAGAGGCACATCTACCGGCACTTGTACCCATACAGTATACACTTTTATTCTGCTGGTCTCAAGGACATGAGCAGAGAAGCAATATAAAACATGCTCCCGCTTTATAACCCTGCAGACTTTGCTGGAAATACCATGAGGAAGAGGTTTATAATAAATAAATAAATAGGAACAATTCTGGGGAAAAGCAACCAGTCTTAAACTGGGACATGCAGTGCCTACAGGGAAGTAAAGTGTAAAGGCCTAAATTTGCATTTGCAAATACTGTTTTATTACAGACACACACCTACCTTTTATACAAAGCCCTATGGAAAAATAAGCCATGAGAGTTGTGACTGGCTTTTGAAAAGATTTAACCCTTTGAGTGCAAAAGGGGTACACATTCAAAGTGTTAACCCTTTGAAAGCCCTCTGGTACTCAAAGATTTACATTTTATGTACAAGTAAGTATTTATACACTATTGCAGGGCTTATAATTTGAAGTCCTTTGCTACTAGCCAGACCTGAAAAGTTACTCACCACTGCAAGCCAATACATACCCACCAGGGCTGAATTTCTACTCACCAGGGCTAAATTTTCACTCGCCATTGGCTAGTGGAGAGTGGAAATTTTTGAGCCCCTACACCATTGGCTATATACACAAAAAAATATTAAAGCAATTCTGGAGTATACCATCTGCAGTGTAGGGAATACAAATTCCCCATATAATAAAATTTATTTAACCATATGAATGTCAGATGTCCAAAATATTGCTTTGCAATGCACTGAGCAATTCTCGGGCCTACAAATGAGCTTTTTAAACCCTTGAATTCTAGGTCTCCACCACATTGCTTTGCTCACGCATTCAAAGGGGTAAGGAACCACCTTTAAATCAATGGGAATTTCTCTTTGCTTACCAAGGGACATTTTGATCCAGAATTGCCTCCATTTCCTATTATACATGACCCTGTCTTGGTAAAGGCAGAAGATGGGATCAGAACACTGACACTATAAACATTAGTGGTTTTTTTTTTTTTTTATAACCTGTGAGTGATTTTACTACAATTTTTTTCCCCCTTTGAATGACCAGGCATTTGCTGCAGTTATGAGGGAAGAGGGCTCCAGACAAGTGTAAAGTAGGAGGAAGGTAAAGTATGGAATGGGTTTAAAAAAAAAAAAAAAAAAAAAAAAAAAAAAAAAAGAATCTGAGGCTACAAACCCCGGGTCATTGCCTCAATGCATCTCCAATCTAGCAAATACATAAATAATAATAAAACTACCTAGCAGCAGATAACTTCCTTACATTGATAGTGATTAAAGATGGTTTTCTTCTTAGAAAGCTTCCTAGCCAGGGACACAGAGTAGGAACCTGCAGGTGAAAGTAGATAGCTTGTGTGTACACATTTACTCTGGGCAGTGCAAGACTTGACTGAGTATTGTAGTGTGTGTGAATCATTTGCCTTATTCACCAAGTGACAAGGAACTATTTAGGGTGCACTGTGTTTCATTTGTCTGCATGTTTCACTCAATCCAGATGATCTGAAATGAGCTGCCTACCACCACTAAAGCAGCGATTGAAGAGAAGTTAAGGTGATCACTGTAGTTGGGGCAGAGTAAAAACCCCATCTGTCTTTGCTCCTGAGGGACATGTAAGTTATCCTTAGGAGCTGCTTTTGTGACCAACATTCTGTTTGTCAGTGTTTGTGAAGGTAAGAGTTTTTCATCTAAATTCCACCAACAGTTCCTCCTTTGACTTGTCCTTTTATCATACACAGCGATACTCATTTACTCTGCATCTACACCACTGGACTAACATGGGTTCTCTATTTATATATAAGTAACATTTATATATAAAATTCATATCACTTTATGATTTGTTACTTATTTAGAAAAATGTTTTACCAGGAAGACTACATTGAGATTTCTCTTGTTTTCAAGTATGTCCTGGATAGTTTTTAGTAAAGGGTTACATATTTACACAAACTGAGAAACATTATATATACACACATATACATATTGAAAATAATATACAGTTACACACTGTTTAAATATAAAGCAGCATTTACTTTTAAAGGGATAGTAATGGATCGTTTTAGGGAAATGTAATACAGTAGATAAAAAAAAAAAAAAATTTAAGAGCCCAGTCCGATAGACGATTACAAAGTTCCCTCCTCCTTCCCCTTTGACTGATGTCAGGCTCTATCTTGAAGGAGATCCTGCTCCCAGGACAGTCCTGTGGCTCTTCAGCAGAGCCGAAATAGCACGATATAGAAATAAACACTTAATTTGAACAGTCTACAAAGTGTGCCTGGTTTCTAAAGAGAAAGTACTTATTTTGAAATAGTTTGGAGGTTAATTTATCAATATGAAGACCAAAAGCGAGGTTGGGTTCAAGCCACATACCAAGATATTTGTAGAAGTCCACTAGGGCCAATTTACGATTAGACTGTTACAAAGAGAAAATAGAAGAGGGCCAAGAATGGAGCCTTGGGGATAAGCAGAAGGCAGTCATTGTCAGCAACTGACACATACTGCATTCTGTTTGATAAATAGGATCGGAACCAGTTTAGAGAATTATTACCCACTCCAAAGCATTGGAGTTTGCTTATAAGAATATTATGGTCTACTTTGTCAAAGGCCTTGGCAAAATCTAGGAAAATAGCTCCAGTGAGTTCACCATTTCCCATGCCAGTCTGGATATCATTGGTTACTTTTAGGAGAGCCATGACTGTTGAGCAATTTGGACGAAAGCCGGATTGAAGGGGGGTGAAAAACCTGGCCTTTTGGTAATATTTATATAGTTGCACGTGTACACATTTCTCTAGGATTTTAGATAAAGTGGGAAGTAGGGATATTGACCTCTAATTTGATACTACACTTTTATCCCCACTTTTGTGGATTGGCACAACTCTAGCCACCTTCCAGGCTTTGGACATATACCCAGATGCCAAAGAGGCATTAAAGAGGCAATCTGTTGGGCCGTGACCACGGCACTGAGCTTTAACACTGCTGGTAGTTGGTCAAGGCTAGATTGGGATTTCATTTTTGGGTTAAGGAGGTGATCATATATTTCGCTTTCATTTACTGGCATGAAATTTAATTCATTTGCATGATTGGCCCAGGTAACAGGTGCCAGTGACTGTTCTGTGCACTGTTAAGCCTCAGAATGACCTTTCTTTTATCAGCTTGTCCTTTCCTTGGTGAGGCCATAGTGTACAGAATATTGCAGTTTTAAAACCAGCATGCTTCTGGCTTGATAAAGGGAGAATTGCTCTCGAAAGCTTGTCCCTAAAATGAGTGTTAGCCCAATAAAAGATTATTGCATACAGCTATTCTCCTTCATCTGGCATCTAGACCACTGGACCAACACTACTACACTAAATGGAAATATAATTTATATACATTACGTCACAACGTAGCAAGAATTTTTCAGTGTCATAGAAGCAGGTAACAAAATGTAATTGTATAGTGCCTTGCATAAGTATTTTGTGGAATTTCATATGGAATTTTACCATTTGATTTGCACAGCACACAACATTTCAAAGGTGACAAAATGTTTTTGCAACAAAATTTGAGACATTTGTTCGTTGCAATAGTCTTCACTCCCCATGACTCCATACTTTGCAGAAGCACATTTCGCAGCAATTACAGCTGAGCAGTTTTGTGAAGTCTCTAACTGCTTTGCATATCTGGATCTTGCAATTTTTTCAGATTCTTCTTGGTAGACTTGCTCAACCTGTCAGATTGGATGGGACTGTTGTTGAACAGCTATATTTGTCTTGCCATAGATTCAAAAGCATGGAGATTTCGGTTCGACTGGCCATTGTAAGATTCAGTGTCAGGATCCCATTGTTCCCACACTTACTTGATCACCTGATGCCAGCATCATTTTCATTGTGTACTAGGAATTTAAATACTTGCTCCATCTTTCAGCCGGCACTAGCTCTTCACTGTTGGCTGCTACGTTCAGTTACACTGCTTTTGGTAAGACCTTGACACGTCCTACTACTACCCTGCTCCTGGCACAACCCTGCTATGTCTGATTACCCTGATCCTTGTACAACACTTATCTAACAATACTGCCCATGTGAAAGGGACATAACCTTAATGAAGCAATTTTTTTATGCAAATATGTTAAAGATTCCTAAATGCGTCCACTCCTCCACCACGTAAAAACAAAGTGAATACTTCTTGAAGATTTTTCATTCGAAAGTTATTTCAATCTTGTTTTTTTACTTTAAATTGCAAGTTCCTCTTGTGGTCTCAAGTTAATGCTGTTTGTACCACTTACTACAGTGAACAGTAGTCAGATACTCAAGCTTTTCCATAGAGTACTATGGTGAACTGTAGTCAGATACACGCACTTTTCCATAGAGTGCATTTAACCCTTTGAGTGCCAGGGGGTACGAAAAAGCATTGCTTACCCCTATGGCACTCAAAGGGTTAAACACACACACACACACACACACACACACACACACACACACACACACACACACACACACACACACACACACACACACACACACACACACACACACACACACACACACTGCTTTTGGACACCATCTGGAAGGGTCACCAACTTCTTGAATGAAAAGCAGTACTTTTAGCAACTCCTCCAGCATTCAAGGGATTAAAAGCACCATTTATATAATAAAATGAGGGGGAGGTTTAGTGGTCCACTGTGGTGAGGCCTGTTGCTTCACAACGGATTCTCCTCTTTTGTGCATAGAGCCCTTAAAGGGATAGCAATGTTTCAAAATAAAAGCAGCTCCAATTAGTCTTCATAGTATTTGGACCATGGAGAGCTTTATTTCTAAACGGTCAGAATTGTAGTTCAAGAGTAATTGAATGATAAAATATCCCCCTCCCACCCCCTTTTACCTGGTGTAAGCCAACTCCGCTCAGATGTGGAATCTGATCCACAGACCAAACAGCTGACAGTAAGGGACAATCTTCTTACTGTGAGAAAAATGAAAGCCCTGCCCCATTGACCATTTTTTCCCATATCCTACTTGAAGATTGTCCCCTGCAAGCCATCAGCACATAACCTTTCTGCCCTGAGGTGAACAGTGTTACATCAGTAAAAACGGCGGGAGGGGGATACTTTATCATTCAATTACTCTTCAACTACTACTCTGACAGTACTGAAATAAAACTCTCCATGGCCCAAATAATATGAAGATTAATTGGAGCTGCTTTTATTGTGAAACATTACTATCCCTGTAATGTAATATTACTTTTAGAAGCTGAAAAAAAAAAAAAAAAAAAAAAAAGTAGGGTCAGGAAATATGCCTCCCTGCTCCTTTTCAGTAACAATTCTCTATACCTGCAGAACCTGGTGTTCAGCTTTTACTGTTAGGTACATTAATCTGCCCCAATGACAGGAAGTCACTCAGTTCTTACTGCCTGGTAGTTCCAAATCAGAGAAACATAGCTGGCAGCTGTAAAAAGGGGTAGTGTGCTACACTTTGAGACTGTATAATCAATAAGACCTAAGAGCCATGGAGTCATTCTAAAGAAGCCAATAACATTGATCAGCTGATCAAAACAAAGTTGATTCAATATGTTGGACTGCTCATTAAACCAGTAGAGGGGTATTCAATAAAGGGAGAGGATTTACCAAAATTGTTTTCTGTAAGGGCCTCAGATGCAAGCACATTTAAAGTATTGTAGTGCCCTGTGAGGACTTAAAAGGCCCTGAAACACCAGGAATATATGTAGATTCAAATATTTCCTACAAGGGACACACACAGCAATGAAGAAAGCAGCTTCCAATTCAAACATGCCGCATGCTGCCTCTAGGAGGGGGTGAGGGCCATGCTCATTACAGTTCCAGGTCAATTAAGTGCTCCATGACTGAAGTGCTCCGATCTAATTTTCTCACGTACATTCATTTGTTCGTGGAATGTGCGCGAGCAGGTTTGATTTTTTATTTTCTACATTGTGGGAGCTATTGGATTACCAAATTTAACCCTTTAAGTGTCAAACACGTTGAAAAGCAATGTACTAAATACCCGGTTAACACACGGGCAACGCAGTGCCAAAACTGCTAGTTTAAAGCTGCAGCCGTTATAATTCCACTGCAGTATGAAGGCCTCCTAGGCAAGCTGAGGGTATGAAACAATCTGCCACTCTGGTCCAGTGAAGGCTGGCTGATATTTGACCTTTCCAGGGACTAGAACATGCAACGGTATTTACATCCCTGAACTGTGAACAGTGTAAGAATTATAGCCCTTTTTATGCATCATCTTTATTTTAGAGGAGCCAAAATAATAGGACAATTGGCTGCACAGTTGTTTCTTGACCAGCAGTGTGTCACTGCATAATTAGCTCATGCTCAAAAGAGCAAACACTTGGCCTAGAGGTGATTCTAAGTGTGGCATTGCATTTAGAGTGTTGCCTCTTTCAGCACGAGGTGCAAAGTAGTGTCAATGTCAGCAAAGCAGGCCATCATGAGGCTGAAAAATATGGAACACATTGACCAGAAACATAGCCAAAACATTAGGTGTGTTAAAGTCAACTGTGTAATAAATTGTTAAGAAGCACTGGTGAGCTCAGCAATAGCAAGTTACCTGGCAGTCCATGGAACACCACTGTATTGGATGACAGAAGTGTGACATTACATTTGCCATAGGCATTTGTAGGACGAGACTGCATTTTTGCCTATACCTTAGTGTCCAGCATTGTGGAGACATTTCACCAAGGAGTACTATAGCAACAAAGAAGGTGGAACCCTAGTATCGCCTACTGCCAAACTTTTTTCTAACCTGTAATTATCATTTTAGTTAGAGAGTATCAGAGCCCCAAGAGAGTCTGCTGGGAGGGAAAACTTGGCAGCCAGATCCCCTCCACAGGGAGTCCACACAGCACCTACACACTGATCAATCCATTGCAGGTAATGTCCAGTAATGGTAACCCACCTGAGGAAATTGACCGCCCCATATAAGACAAATAATATAAAAGCTAAAAACTAAGTGTCTCTGCTCCATCCTTTCACCCCAGGGGACACATTCATACTGGGGATTGCAAGGCAGGGGAATGGGAGAGAGGAGTGTATGGGAGTCTCCACCTATAGGACTACCTTTAGAGATGTGCCCTGCCCTCCAAAAGGAGGAACATGCCGATGGTACAAGTGTTCCATATTGGGCGTAAGAGAAAAGGGCAGTAATTCTTACACCATTCACGTTTATGAACTGCACGGTTTATCTAAAATACATATATCAGAGTGCTGTTTGTTGGAAGTTTACTTACGGGTATGATTTTTTTTTTTTAGCAGTTCCCACTTAATAAACAAAGAGGTGCATAATTTGCCTAGTGCTTCTGTACATATACACCGCATTTATATTTATATATATATATATATATATATATATATATTTTTTTTTTAAATATATACACACACACTATTATACACACTATATTATATATAGACTAGTTGAACAGCCCCTTACACGGACCACAGTGTCACATCCACCCGGTCGCGGGGCAGTCACGCGCATTGGAGACTGCCCGCGCCACGGCTGATACAGACCTGGATGCTCCTTCGGAGCACCCAGCTCCGTAATCAGCCGCGGCGCGGGCAGTCTCTACTGCGCATGACTGCAGCACACACAGTAGTGTCTACTGCGCATGTCGCGGAGTTAAACACGATTTAGCGAATTATTATATAGGATTATATATACACACACACCAAAATGGGAATTATAGCCCAGCAACTGATGGAGGGACAGTGCTAGCACCATTAGAAAAAATGTTCTCCCGTTACTTTTTTGGCCATTCCTTATAAAATGCTCAATTTGAGATTGTGTTGTGGGGTGTTCCTTCAGAGCAAAATATCTTCACTTAGAAATAGTTGTTAAAATGTGTCTGCTTTAATCAGTAAGATCACACATTATGTTTATGCTGCCTTCGAATAAAGGAAGGAAAAAAAATGCATGAACTAAGACCTCTCATCACAGGTCACCAAGCACAAACTGGAAGCTAAATGGAAAAGATCTTACAGTACACGTATATCTTCACATAAACAAAGACAGATTCTTGGAGAAATCTGCCCAATGAGTCAGCATAGAAAGCTGGAGAAGGGGGCAGGAGTATGACTGGAAGGGTACATTTCAGAACAAAATTATAATAAAAGATATCAAGCTGTTGAGATTGTTCAGTTGGTTAATGCACCAGCTGTAAAATCTGTTCAATCCACAAGGTCACAGGTTCTAGTCCCAGCAGGGTCAACTCAGCCTTTTATCATTCCAAGATAAATAAAACGAGTACCATTAAATTGAGTAATATCTATATACCCCCAATCTCAATGTAAAAATACTTTGATATTATTAAATTGTGCTGATGACCTCTGACCTGGTGAAAAGTAACAAATGAGTTAATGTTACATAAAGACAGAGCACTGTTAAAGGGATAGTAATACTTCATTTTAACTTTATTTTATTTTGTAGGCATTAAAAAAACATGAAGAATGATATAAGTCTTATCTCTGAAACCTTTATGGTTTAAGAGATATTCACAAGCAAAGTGTCCCCCTCCCGCCCCTTTTACTGCTCAGCCAAAGCAGAAGGAAGGTGCCCAGGTAGATTGCAGAGAAGGACAATCTTCAATTAAGATAATGGAAAAAGCTGAAAAGCTTGTCAAGGGGGGGGGGGGGCTTTCATTGTTTTCATAGGAATAAGAGTGTCCCCTGCTGTTATCTGTCCAGTCTATGGACTGCATTCCACATCTGAGAAGAGATTGTTTACAGTAGGTAAAAGGGGCGGGAGGGGGAAACTTTGCTTGTGAATATCTCATAAACCATAAATGTTTGAGATATAAGACTTATATCATTCTTCATGTTTTCTTAATGCCTACAAAATAAAATAAAGTTAAAACGAAGTATTACTATCCCTTTAACACAATGCAAGACATACATATTCCCAACCTCCTTAAATAACAAAAACTAAATATTCTATTGCATGTATGCTACAGGAAACATGTGAGAAACAAGAGTATTTTAGTCTTACTTGTTAAATCCTTTTCTCTTAGTCCATATAGGTTACTGGTAACTTTGGGTAGGCAATTGCCCCTTTAACTAGGCAGGAACAATTCTTGAAGAGAATGCTGGGTGGAGCCTACCTCTTCTCCTTAGCTGCATCTAGCCACTTCCTCTCCAGAAAGATCTGAGACACTAACTAGTGACTAGGTAGCAAGAAGGGAAAAGAAGACTCCTGTGAGTATGAACCCGAAAGGACTCCCACATTCGGTCACAGGACAGCAAAGCATGAGCCCTTGACAGGGTGGGAGACCAGTAATCTGTATGGACTAAGAGAAAGGATTTAACAGGTAAGACTAAAATCCTCTTTTCTCTGTCATCCAATATAGGTTACTGGTAACTTTGACATGTGCAACCATCGAGTTTCCCCAGAGATGGGTAGGCAAGGATCAGGCGCAGAGCCCCCAAAAGTCATCAGAGCCTATAAGAACCATCAGATCATAGACAGTCCAACAACAATAAAGTGTCGACACAAAACTGGCGCATAACCACACCAGGAAAGTAGCACAGCACACAAAACTTGAGCCAACTGGGGTCAAAAGTGAAGGAGCACAGAAGAGACGAAAGGAGAACCTAGACAGGCAAAACGGCCTTTAGGATCTGCCATCCCAAGCTGGCATCGGCTGGCACCAGCATATCAACACGGTAGTGCTTAGAAAGAGTGTGCACAGACGACAAGTGGCAGCCTTGCACAACTGATCAGCTGAGGCTTGATTCTTGTAAAGCCCAATATGCCCCAATGGACCTAGTGGAATGAGCCAAAACCCTAAATGGAACGGGCTTCTTCCACAATTCGTAAGCCTTACAAATAGTAGACAATCCAAGACAATATGGTCACCTTGAATGCCGGTCTCCCTGCCCTGGGACCCTCAGGAATGTGCGGTGCACACAGAACTTTAGATATTGAACCACATCCAACAAGTGAAAATCCCTTTCCTTGTCAGATGTAGGCTCAGGACAGAAAGAGGGCACCACGATTTCCTGATTAAGGTGGAATTCAGAGACCACCTTCGGGAGAAACTCCTGAGAAGTGCTAAGAACCGCCTTGTCCTTGTGAAACACCAAAAAGGGTGGTTTACAAGATAGGGCACGCAACTCTGCGACGCAGTGAACAGACACAATCGCCAGGAGAAAGGCCATTTTCCAAGTCAGCATGCACAGAGGAATAGTAGCCAAGGACTCAAATGGAGGGTGCTGAAGGATGCCCAAAATCAAGTTAAGATCCCACTGAGGAGTTGGGTTCTTAAAAGCAGGACAAGTATGAGAAACGCCCTGAAAGAAAACCTTGACATCTGGAAGGATAGCGATGCATCTTGGAAAGAAGACAGAGTGCAGAAGTCTGAACCTTAAGGGAACGCAAACTGAGGCCCTTGTCACGGTGTCCTGCAGGAAGGACAGGGCCGTAGGAAGATCAAAGTCCTGGAAAAGATTCTTATCAGCACACAAAGAGAAAAGTGGACCAGACTATGGTAGGCCTTAGAGGAAACAGGCTTGTGGGCACTAAGAATAGTGGCCACCACACCAGAAGAGAAACCCTTCTTCAGTATTGAAGATTCAATTTCCATGCAGTCAAACCCAGACGGTCCACATCTTCCTTCTACCGGTACCCCTGCAGAAGGAGATCCGGGCGGCGGGGAAGCCAAAAAGGCTCCGCCACCGAGAGATTCAGGAGCTCCAGAAACCAAGCTTAATGAGACCAATATGGAGCAATGAGAACGACCGGAGAGCCCTCCAGACGTAGTTTCCGCAACACCCTGTGCATCATGAGAACGGGAGGAAAGATGAACGCCAGAGGGAAGTGCCATGGGATCAACATGGCATCCACTGCCAGAGCTAGCAGGTCCCTCCAGAAAGCAGAACAGAACCTTCCGATTGTGCCTTGTCGCCATCAGATTGATACAAGGAAGTCCCCCACTTCTGAACAATGAGGTTGAACACTTCTGGATTTAGTTTCCCCTCTTTGCTGTCCACTGTGTGTCAACTTAGGAAGTCTGCCAGCACGTTGTCTACGCCGGGAATATGAACTGCGGATATGGCAGGAACATGCTCCTCTGCCCAGGTTAACGAAGCAGCGAGACTTCTTGTACCGCCTTGCTTGTTGATGTAAGTCACGGCCGTGGCATTGTCGGACTGGACATCCTTCCAGATGACGCGTCCAGTGGCGAAGAGCATGAAATATCGCCCGAAGCTCCAACACATTGATGGGAAGGAGAGATTCCTCCTGAGACTACCAACCATGGGCACTGCTGTGACACAGGACCGTCATTACAGTAGTCCAGAAGGATATCAGGAAGGGACAGCCCTTCAGCAGATTGGAGAGGTTGAGCTACCACAACAGGCTCAGCTCCACATAAAGGGGAAGAGACACTACATCTTCAACAGATCCTGCTGACTCATGCATACATGGATCACAAAACTCTGAAGTTCCCTGGTGTGAGCCATGGCAAACGGAACCGCTTCTATGGTCGATATTAACTTCCCCACTAGGGAGGTCGGCTTCTTGGCCGGGATTGGACAACGAGCCAGAACAGCAGACACTTTGTGGATGATCTGGTGAGCCACCTCATCCATGTGAAACACCATTCCCTGTTTGGTGTCGAAGAGGAGACCCAAGAAGACTAGTCTCTGAGATGGTACAAGGTCTGACTTGTCCATGTTGAGGATCCATCTCTGATGGGTCAGTGCATGAATGCAGTCCTTGACCTGCTGATGAAGGGGTTCCGGAGAGGGGGCCTTCAGAAGCAAGTCGTCCATGTATGGAGTGACTCTGGTGCCGTCCCGTTGGAGGAAAGCCACTAATGCACCCAGGAGGTGATTGAAGATCTGGGAAGCTGTAGTCAGACCAAAGGGAAGAGCAGAAAACTGAAAATGTCCTTGGTCACAAGCAAACCAAAGGTACTGGCGGCTTTCTGGATGGATGGCAATATGCAGGTATGCATCCTGAAGGTCCAGCGAAGTGAGGAATACTCCAGGAGACATGGCCACGATCACAGTACGCAGGGACTCCTGGTGGTAATGAGTCTTGACCACAAAGGAACTGAGGTCTTTGAGGTCCAAAATTGGATGACAGCCACCATCTTTCTTGAAAACCACATATTGGAGTAAAAACCCAACCCCATTTCCGGCACTGGGACTGGTTCCCGAACCTTCTTGTCCAAAAGGGTCTGGATAGCACCTTGGAACAGATGGCGCTAGTCTGCTCCCTGAGGAGTGTGAGAAGGAAAATAAAAAAAACAAAAAAAAAAAACCCTGAACGGGGAGAAGAGACGAAAGGGATCCTGTACCCCACCGACAACCTGCAAAACCCAAGGATTCCCCATGCTGTCTGTCCAGACACTGAGGAAGTGGCACAAACGATCACCCACTGGTGCGTGGGGACCAGGGTTCGGCGAGTCATGCCAAAGCAGGTTTGGAAGTCTTGGGCTCAGTGGAGGACTGCTTGGCCCTCCATTGTTTGGGCTTGGAGGAGGAGACCAGAACGTCGCTGTGCACACCTCAGCCTGAAAAGGAACGAAAAATCAGATTCCGCTTCACTGCAGGCTTCTTCCTAGGCACTAAAGGCAGCAAAGCACTCAGCCACCTGTGGCCTCACTAATGAGGTTGTTAAGTTCCAGCCCAAACAGAGAGGTACCCTGAAAAGACAATGAAAGCAAGGCTCTCAGAGAGTGTCTACAGACCAGATCTTGACCCAAAGAGCCTGTCTGACTACCACAGACATGGTAGAAACCCTAGCCACCAAGCAGATGGCGTCAAAAATAGCAGCAGAAACATAATGCTGAGCCTCAGAAATGTTGGCAAAGAGTCGCAACATAGCAGCTGTAGTAGCACCCTGACGGACAGCCAAAGTGAGCTGTTCAGTCCAAACTGTAATGGCCCTATTAACCCAAGCGGCAGCAAACGCCAGTGGCAAGGAAGTACCGGCCGTAGCAAAGATGGATTTTAGGGATGTCTCAAGTTTCCTGTCAGTCCAGTCCTTGAGGACAGATGCATTTGCCACAGGTAAAGCAGTGGCTTTAGCCTGGAAACTGGAGTGTCCACCTTAGGTGGATGAGCACATTGAGCTAATGCTGCTTCAGAAAAGGGGTATAACTTGGCAAACATCTTAGAAACAGAAGGCCTCTTGTCAGGAGCTTTCCACTCAGACACCAGGTGGTGAAGAGTGGGGTTAAGTGGAAAACAGTTATACTGCTTCTTAGGCTCCTGGAACACATCAGAGGGGTCCGCGGGAGCCTCTGGAACCAAGGGAATGTTTAGTGGGTTTAACACTGCCCTGATCAGGGCCTCAGCAGAGGGAACAGTGTCATCCTCAAAAGGGGTCTCCAAAGAATTGTAAAAACACAAACGCAGAACATTCCCCCTCATCAGAATCCACCAGTGGTTCCTCTTCAGACTAATCAGAGACATCAGGTACCCCCTGTGTTTTTGGTAGGGAAGACCTGATAGGAGTAGGGGGCTGCCAAGACTCGAAGACTCCCTGCAATTGGGATGGAAGGAGTTGTAAGGTAGACCTTAGGTCTCTAGTAGTGGCCTTAAACTCTTCCATCCAAACTGACTCTTGCGCATGGCTGGAGGTCCCTGTGGGAGACGCAGGGGCAACAACACATGCTGGGCATAAATGACCCGAGTACTCAGTGTGCAATGGGGGACACAGACACCCCAGTATCCTTAATCTTAGTTCTAGCCCTGAGCTCCAACAGAGTTGACATCCTCACAGTGTCAATACGTCCCAAGTATAAGGAAAAACCCAACAGTGTGTGAGATTAAAATTTCATCCCAGAAAATGCTAATTTGCACTTATCTGGCAGGTGAATGGTTAATCTGCTGAGGAGATAAGGAGAGTCCAAGCCCTGCGTAGTAAAGCAGAAAATGGCTGCCGCGACAGGAGCCAATCATAAATGAGC
The DNA here is from genome assembly GCA_037306005.1 of Rhinophrynus dorsalis. NCBI lineage: Eukaryota > Metazoa > Chordata > Amphibia > Anura > Rhinophrynidae > Rhinophrynus > Rhinophrynus dorsalis. The sequence continues at coordinate 416,892,659 of CM074721.1, read as the reverse complement.
TTGCGAAGCAAGCGCTCATGGGAAATGTAGTTTTCCTTAAAAAAATCCCAATAGTGCCCGAAGCCCCCTGAGCCCCGCCAAAATAAGCAGAACATTGACCAGATGATAGAGCAAGAGCAGACAAACAAAATGAGACTTCTCTGAATTTGCTACTTTGAGCAGTTGCAGAGATATGTAAATTCCCATAGAGGTTAATGGAGCATGGAGTCTATGCGGTAAAGAGCATTTACAAAAATTTTAAAGTAATAAAAGATGTAAAAACACCACAAAACAAGTTAAAAGTCAAACACCATACTCTGAAGGGAAAAGTAATAACTCCCCCCCCAAAAAATGCCAATTGGCAGACAAAGGGTTAAATTTACCACAGAAACACTGCTCCAAACCCCCAGACATACATACTCCTGCACTCATAGGGTTTTGTCTGTATTAGGAAGGCCAAAGAAGACCTCTGTGCGGAGAGGAAGCGTGGGACAAGTGGACCTCAGCACTCAGAGTCGTTCACCTTGCCTTCCGATTACCATGTGTAAAGAAGAATCCTCAGTGGGCAACTCCTAGGGAAAGAACTTGCCAAAAGATTTTCCCCCAGGGTAAGAGGTCCACCGTATCACCTGGAAACTGAGCTATCCACTAGGGAATGTCAGTGATGGTGGTATTCCATATCTAACAGAAAACAAAAAGTAAGCTAAAACTATAGCAGAACTGTTCTCTTGCCTTGTATCTTCATCAAGGAACAAATCTTTCTGGAGAGGAAGTGGCTAGATGCAGCTAAGGAGAGAAGGTAGGCTCCACCCAGCATTCTCTTCAAGAAGTGTAAAATTGCAAACAGAAATAAACGTACATGTCCAGAGTAAAAATGCACAATTTGAGTGACAGCTCAAAATCTGACCAAGAAAAAAAAATCTGTGTATTATATATGGATTCACAGGTGTTAGTTCAAATGAATGGTCAGTGTTTAATCATTAGCAGTGTCTGTTTCAGGTTGTGTTGTTGACAAACTTCATTTACTAGTAATCAAACATGGATGAAGATTCATGTGTCTGTTCATACCTCTGGTTCAAAAAGAATGGATGAGCCACAGCACACAGTGCAACTGAGAAAAAAATGTGGGTTTGTTTATTGGAGAGACTGCCACATATTTCAGTCCAGCATGCCCTTCATTAGATGCATAATCTTTATGATATATAACTGGTAAAGGGCCCATGTTGTGTTCCCTACACACAAAAGTTGCTTTCACCATTACAGTGTGCCTGGACTTAACAATGCCATTTGAAGTTTGATACATGGGATCCCTAGAGCTTTTGTGAATACAAGTCTAAACCATTTGATGTCATCCACAGAACACCATGGTAACTGTGCCCCAGGTTCTGCTATATTGAATGTATACATTTTTCTAGTTCAAAGACTGCAAGCTTAGGATTGCATCCAGGTTATACAGGTATTTGGAGGTAAAAGTGCAAACATTTTGGTTGTTCTAGTTACATGAAGGGGGAACAACAAACCAACAGTACTGGGTTGATCATAAATTTAACCCAAGTAACATGTGAAACTTCAGTGTGTAATAATTGCTGCTACAGATCTCTGTGAAAAGCGTCATTAAACACTTGCAACCTTAATTATATAGGTATAACAGCAGCTTTTTGTCCCACCTCCTGAATACACTTATGCATCCTTATGTACAACTGATCTCTCTGGAGGTCACAGTACCCACGTTGTGGGGAGAAACCCAGGGTGACCCTGTACATTTATAATACTACTACTGTCAAAAGGAGACGTACAGATCCATTAGTACAAGACTGAGCTTTGAAATGTGTTTCTATTTCAGAAAGTTAACTGCCCCACAAAGAATTTGAATAATACATATCATTTGCCAGTGGCTTTTGATTTTATTGATTCTGGTTTTTATTGCCATCTATGGAGACAGAATTTTCACATTAAAAAAAATCCACACACCACTCATTCGCTAACAAAAATGCAATTTTGCACTTCTAACACAACAATTCTTGTTTTACTTATGAAGAAATGCACACTGTATGCTTTTCCTTGGAAGCTTTACTATTCATTTACACAGAGAATATGGGTGTTCATACCCAAGGACACATACCCCCTCACTAGTCATTACTTAATAGAGCCTAATTTATACCATGTCTTCTTACACCCAGAAGACACTGTCCACCAACCTAAAACGTTCCTCCTACAAGAAGCTTCAGGCTTCGAAAGGGGCAATTCCCCAATAAGACTACTGGAGGGCGGTAATAAGGGCATGTAGCATTTTGATTTCAATATATTCAAAAGTACATTTATCAAAAGTAGTATTCTGAGTTATTTTAATGCTTCCTGCAAAGGCTGTGTTACTCAGCCTCTTTACAGTGTGCTGTCCTCAATTTCCCCTGAATACCTAAATCAGCTTGAGGTTATGACCCTCAGTTCTTGCTTTTGCGCTGTCTGACACATGCTTGCATGAAGCCTCAGTCATTTATTCAAATAGATTGGTTTATTAAGAGATCACAACCTACTGAAAGCAATTTATTCTGTCTGGAAAAATATGGCATCATTGAGATTCAGCTGATGGAGGAACTGCTTAAACCCTTTGGATGCTACAGACATCCAACACATTGAGATGGGATATGTCTCTAGAATCCAAGGGGTTAACTGTTACTTTTTTTGTATTGTCCTTACCTGAGGTTCTCTACTTAACAAGACATGTCTGGATCTGTGAGGGGTCAAGGATCTCTTTACAACAGCCCGATGATAGAAATGATAATAATCTCCAAATATCTAGGAAAGAAAGAGGAAGGACATTAATACAGAGACAAACCGGCCTGCACACATCACTACAGCATGGGAAATGGGAAGACATCTTTTGGTGGGACATGTTGCATAATTTTATTCAAAATTCCATAGGGATAATCCATTGTTTAACTCCAGGTGTTGGGGATTACAACACCAAACATCTTTATTAAGCACAAATTAGAGAGCATTGTATAGCCCCTAATGCATTGCAGACCCCTTTTACATCCAATGGTTTAACCATTTAAGAACCAAGGGGGTCTGATCCTTAAATGAGTGCCAACGGGGTATGCACCGCTGCATTGTGGACCTCTCTAGAACTCAAAGGGTTAAGGAAAGAAGGGGGCGGTGAGAGGTGTTCCAAGGAGCATGCATTTATATTAAAGGACAGGGTAAATGGATAGTGATTTCTTTTTTGTGATTAATAATAAAAACGTATCGCTGGGTTTTTCTTGCAGAACACAGCAAATTTACTTCTTTCAAAATCATAAGGTGGAACTGTCAAAACAACTTTAACCCCTTAACGAACCTTGACTGTCATGGTATGTCATGGGTCGATCTGAGTTAATGACCCAGGACATACTATGACCATCATGGAATTCCGCAGAGGTTAAGAGGTTAAAAGCCTCCTGCTAAGTTAAAACAGGGATGCTAACTCCTTGAATGCAAGATACCTCTCTGGTGTTCAAGAGGTTAAAATGCTCTATTCAAGAGTTAGGGAATTTAGGTTTTTTTTTTTGTTTGTTTGTTTTTTTAATTTGTCCTCTACGGTGCACACGTTTGTTTACAACGGCATAACTCCAGGTATTTTACTTTTATAAATATGGGCCAATGTTTTAAGGACTAATTACTCAGAGCTTAACTCTTTGAGCACCAGAGGTGCATTGCAAGAGAATATGCATGCAAACCTGGAGTCATTTTGAAGCTGCACAGCCCCATTATTATTATTTTTTTTTTTTTTTTTAAAGCCAGGTGAGACTTGTTAAAAGTGATAAATTATTGCCCTTTAAAGAGAAATGGACTACTACCACCACCACCCAAACCTCCCCTCATGCAATAAATAGTATTAAAGATACTAGATTTTCATAAAGTTGAATTATGTTCATAGTACAAAAGTAAACTAAATAATGCAAGTCCCGTTGCTAACCGTTGTCTAGTTTTCTAATTATATGCTTTTAAAGTCTCCCCCTCCCCAAACATCAGCACTCTAGCTGACTCAATTCTAGAAGTGAATACAGGGTGAAGCCTACCTTCCCTCCTTGTATCAAATCTTACTGAAGCTGATTGGCTAACTATTGACTAGATAGTAGAAGGGAAAGAAGACTCCTGTTAGCATGACCCCAAAGGACCCCCACAGTCTGCCAAAGGAGAGCCAAGCATGGTGCCTTGACAGGGTCAGAGACCAGTAACCTGTATGGACTAAGGTAAAAGGATTTAACAGGTAAGACTAAAATACTCTTATCTGGATGTCCAACCATAGAGTTTCCCAGAGGCGAAAAGTAAGGCAAGGACCAGGCGCAAGGCCCCCAAAGTCACCAGAGCAGATATGAACCATCAGATCAGAGATAGCACAACAAAAACAAATAAAGAGTCAACGGACACTGAACAGGGGTAACACCCCAGGAACGGTTACACAGCACTCTGAACTAGAGCCAACAGGGCTCAAGGGTGAAGGAAGCACCAAGAACCGAAGAAGATCCTAGACAGGCAAGACTGCCTCCAGGATCTTCCTCCCAAAACTGGCATCAGCCGATGCCAGCACATGAACATATTCGTGCTTCGAAAAGGTGTGCATAGACGACCAAGTGGCAGCCTTGTACAACTGATCAGCTGAGACCTGATTCTTGTAAGCCCAAGAAGCCCCAATAGATCTAGTAGAATGAGCCATGACCCGAATGAAAACAGGCTTCCTTCCTTCGCTCGTAAGCCTCACGAATAGTGGACTTCATCCAAGACGCAATAGTCACTTTGGAGGCAGGTCTTCCTGCCCTGGGGCCCTCAGGAATGACTAACAGCATGTAAGACTGTCTAATGGACTCCGTGCGATGTACATAAAACCTGAAACAATGCACCACATCTAACCAGTGGAGATACCTCTCCTTGTCAGGGCAGAAAGAAGGCACCACAATCTCCTGATTAAAGTGGAACTCAGAGACCACCTTCGGGAGAAACTACTGTGAAGTGCGAAGCACTGCCTTGACTTTGTGGACTACCAAAATGGGTGGTCTACAAGACAGATCATGTAACTCTGACACTGTGAACAGACATGATCGCCAGGAGAAAGGCCAATTTTCACGTCAGCAGGAGCAGACGAATAGTAGCCAAGATAGAAAGGTCGACCAGGCACGAAGGTAGGGCCTTAGAAGAAACAGGTTTGCAGGTACAGAGCAAAGTAGCCACCACCCCAGAAGAAAAACCTCTCTTCTTCAATACTGAGGATTCAATTTCCAAGCCGTCAAAGCCAGACAATGAACATCCTCCTTCCACAGGTAACCCTGTATAAGACGTTCCGGATGGCAAGGAAGCCAGAACGGCTCCGCCACTGACAGATCCAGAAGCTCTGGAAACTAAGCCTGTTGAGGCCAGTACGGAGCAATCAGACTGACTGGACAACGCTCAGTCTCAACTTCCGTAACACCTTGTGCAACATGGAAAGGGGAGGAAAGATGTAAGCCAGAGGAAATAACCAAGGAATGGACATGGCCCCAAACGCTAACAGATTAGACATTCTCACAGTGTCAAAATGTTTAAAGTATAAGGAATCACCCAAATACGGTGTGTAAGATCAAAATTTCACCCCAGAAATCTGACAGGCGAAGGGTTAATCTGCAGAGGAGAGAAGGAGAGTCCAAGCCCTGCATAGGATACTCGTTCAGGAAAAGGCACAAAATGGCTGCCGCTGCAGGAGCCAATCAGAAACGAGCGTGAAGCGCTCATGGGAAATTTATTTTTCCCAGAAAAAGTACCCCAACAGTGCCTGAAGCCCCCTGAGCCCCCCAACACACACAAAACATTAACTGGATGACAGAGCAAGGTCAGACAATTAAAATGAACCATCCCTGAAGTCGCTACATTGAGCGGTTGCAGAGATATATGTCCCAAACTGTACAATCCCGCAGAAGTGGACCAATGGCGTATATGCGGAAAAGCACAAAGTTTAAACTGTGAATTAAAATTACATGAAACATCACTAGAACATGTTAGCAGACCCAAAAAAACACTGAACCCAGTAGGGAAAGTGCCAATAAACCCCTAAAAGATGCAAAACCAGCAGCTAAAGGGTTAAGTTACCAGAGAAACTTCCTCCAAAACACCCAAAAGACATACAGATAAACCCAATGAGTGCAGGAGTGTGCAATAGGAACTCCAAGGAAAAACCCCTGTGCAGAAGGGCAACGTGGGACATGTGGACCTCCACACTCAAAGGGTTGCTCAACTTTCCTGCAGATCTTCTGTCTTCAAATTACCATGTATTAAGAAGAAGCCTCAGTGGGCAACTCCTGAGGAAAGAACCTGAACCCAAGATTTTCCCCCCAAGGCTTAAGGTCCACAAAAAAAGCACCTGGATACTGAGCTAGCCACATCTAGGGCATTGTCACTCATGGTAATCCACGTAATGATGGTATTCCATTTCTAACAGAAAAATAAAAACCTTTCTAAAACTACAGCAGAACTGTTCTCTTGCCTGTGTCTTCACCAAGGAACAAATCTTACTGGAGCTGGTTGGCTAGCTGCAGCCAAGGAGTGAAGGTAGGCTCCTCCCTCTGCATACAATTCTAGAACTGTTCCTGCCTACTTAAAGGGGGGGGGGGGAATTGCCTACCCAGAGTTACCAGTAAACTGTATTGGACGAAAGAGAAATTCCATTAGAGCTGTCTACAAAGGCAGGCACACTTTGTAGACCATTCTAATGAATTATTTCTTTGAAACCAACACTATTTCGGCTCTGCTGAAGAGCCATCCGGTCAAGTGCCCAGAATCTCTCTGTCAGCTAGAGCGCTGACGTCTGGGCAGAGGAAGACTTTAAAGGGATAGTAATACTTAAAAATTACTATCCCTCATCTTGTAGACAATAAAAAACAGAGTAAAACGACAAAAGCAGCATCTCTCAAACCTTTACGGTCTGAGAGATATCCGCTTTCAAAGTTCCCTCTCCCTGACGTCAGCATTCTAGCTGACAGCAAGGGAATCCGGTCCGGCGGCAGCTCTGCAGCAGTGCAGAGATCACGTTAAAGGGATAGTAATACTTAAAATGTTAAAAAAAAAATAAATAATATATATATATATATATATATATATATATATATATATATATATATATATATATATATATATATATATATATATATATATATATATATATATATATATATATATATAGTAGGGTTTATCCACCTGAGTAAAACAGTACTCCCACTGCTGAAAGGTGTTTCATTCAAAAGTTATTAATTTTCAAAGTTGAATTTTTTAGGTGCAATATAACAGTGGCCTAGAATTGTACAGTGGCGCTGTTGCTACACCATCCTATGGAGATTTATGGTCCCGGGACCAGAGCTGTCCATAGGATGGTGTAGCAACAGAGCCACTGTACAATATCAGGCCAATGTGATATTGCACCTAAAAAATTCAACTTTGAAAATTAATACCTTTGGAATGAAACACCTTTCAGCAGTGGGAGTACTCTTGTTTTACTCAGGGGGATAAACCCTACAACATATTTTTTACATTTTAAGTATTACTATCCCTTTAATAAAAAATAAATCCTTAACTTAAAAGGTCTTCCATGTATGCTTGCAAACCAAGCACACGTAGAAGACCATTTTAGTAAAGGATTTCTTTTTTATTAACGCGATCTCTGCACTGCTGCAGAGCCGCCAGCTGATCCCAGGTCAGGATTCCCCTGCTCTCAGATAGAATGCTGACGTCAGGGGAAAAGGCAACTTGCTGAACTTTAAAAGCGGATATCTCTCAAACCATAAAGCATTGCACACTCCTCTGGCACTCAAAGGTTTAGTATGCTTTACAACGGAGTGTACAAGTTCAATCCGCAAGAGCTACTAACAGTCCAGAATTTAAAAAGGTGATCAGTAAATGTTATGAAAGGGTATACGTTATAGTGCTTTTCCTGCAGAGTAAAACAAGGGTACTCCCACCACTAGCAGTTATATTCGTATGACAGGAGATAATTCAGATAATCAGGAAGTGAATTTACCACATGTTAAGTTTTAAAAGGGTAATAACTCTGGAAATATTCATGTCAGCAGTGGGAGTAACATTTCCCTCAACAGGAAAAAACCTACAATACATATTTATTGTAACCGTTAATCGCATCTTTAAGGATTTTGAGCACAGGTGGGCCAATCAAAATGAATGAGCCACTGATTACTTTCTTATGCTAAATTAGGGAAATCCTTAAATCCTGGCCGGTTGGTGGCTCTTTAAAAAAAAAAAAAAAAAAAAAAAAAAAAATAGATGGTCTCTGATCCTGTAGCTATTTTTTGTGGGAGTATTCAGAGAACTGGTAGGGCTTGGGAAGCAGGGAGAAAGCTGCAGTGTGCTTCGTGCAAGAACCTTTCCCCCTGCATTATGTCAAAACCACTCTGCTACAAAGAGGTGATGTGAGGCTTCTAAATAATAATAAAAAAAAAAAAAAACCCCAAAAAAAAACCAAAAAAAAAAAAACCCACAAACACACTGTATGAAGATCTGTAATAGCCTCAGACTTAATTCAGACCAGGTTAGAAGACACCAAGTGTCGCTTAATAGAGTGGTGAGCGATATCACTAGGGGGGGTGAGGCCACCATCCAAAGAGACGCCAGTGAGGATACAGAAGCTGTACATCAATGGTGATGAAAGGCGGCTCAGCAGTGTCAGAGGTGGGGAAACCTGCAGCCTGTCAAGACAGAGCTTTAATACTAAACCATGTTGTGTGGGAGTAACCCTTTAAAATATAGGATATTGTAAATTATGTGTTTCAACAGGATGGGAGAGGCCATTTTTCTTGCATTCTTCACATCCTGCTGTGACTTGTAGAGCATTCAGCTTCCTGAACAACCCACTGAAAAATAGCACATGCAATATCAGAACTTGTATTATGTCAATGTATGGAAAGGTTTAGGTCATCACATGCATCTGGTCATTGGCACCTTTTATACCCCTTTGATACTACAGACCTCTCAGATTCATTTCTTTACATTTGCTGGAATCGCTATCATACAGAGTAACGTGTTCAGAGATAATCCCAGTGCATTTTATGCACAGAGAGCTTTTGAAGGCATAGTAATGTTTCATAATAAAAGCAGCTCTAATTAATCATCATAGTATTTGGACTTTGGAGAGTGTTATTTCAATTCTGTCAGAGTTGTAGTTCAAGAGTAATTCAATGACAGAGTATCCCCCTCCTGCCCCTTTTACTGATGTAACACTGTTCAGCCAGAGCAGAAGGGAGGTGCCCAGGTAGATTGCAGAGAGGGACAATCTTCAATTAAGATAAGGCAAAAAGCTGAAAAGCTTGTCAAGGGGGGCAGGGATTTCATTGTTCTCATAGGAAGAAGCTTGTCCCCTGCTGTTATTTGTCTGGTCTATGGACTGCATTCCACATCTGAGAAGAGATGGCTTACACTAGGGAAAAGGGGCAGGAGGGGAAACTTTGCTTGTGAATATCTCTCACACCATAAAGGTTTGAGAGAAGACTTATATCGTTCATGTTTTTTAATGCCTACAAAATAAAATACAGATAAAACAAAGTATTACTATCCCTTTAAGAGCTTACAAATCTGAGCTAGAATAAATAAAGAGAACAGGCAACAGCTGCAGCTCCCTTATTTACCACAGCCACTCTGACCTTGCAGTGTACAAGGAAATAAAGGCACGAGCATCAGGGTCATCTTTCCCTCCCATAAAAGTACAGTTCAAAGAGCATGTTGTCAAATACACACTATGTCAGTTATCCAAAAAAAAAACAAAAAAACAGGAAGGTTCTACCTGCACAATTTCTCTGAACACACTGACTGCACAGAAATGCACTTCATACCCATTGGCCATGTGCTGGTTGGTGTTATATAGATATGGGACCAATTCATTGGGTTCTCTCACAAGTTCTGTGACACTCTGGTGGTAGAAGTGGGATTTAAACAAATACAAAAGGCATAGGGATGTCTTTAAGAGGGTGCAGAGAGTCTCGGGATGAGGATTTGGAGTTGTAGGCAATGGAAAAGGTCCAAAACATTCCAGTGCTGTGAGGATCCAACAAAATCAGATTTGTCAATTCATTGTAATCTGGAGTCAAATTCATTTTCACAATCTGTTTTAATGGAATTCTACCAAAATAAGAACCTTTCTGAATACAAGTGCAGTGGGCATTAAACATCAGCACAAACATTAAAAATAAATGCTTTCTGGAGAGGCTTTTCAAAAAAAAAAAAAAAAAAAAAAAAACTAAGTAGTAACAGGATAAGTTTTCACATATGTTAGTTATGATATTTATAGTTATATCTACCTTTTTTTTTTTTTTTTTTTAGTTTGTGTCCCCTTTAACATTATGGGATTGTTTACACAGGTGATATGAACATGGCAAAGCCGCTATATTCGTATCTGTGTCATATGCACTGCATTTTATGGGAGAGGCATGCACTTCAAAGCAGCCAGCCACACACACACACACCAGCCTCATTTGTGTACCTGACACCTCCCTGGGCCAACCAGTGATTGGATTCTTGCAAGAATTTAATCAACCAAATGGCTGCACACTGCCCCACAGGTTGCCATGCACATGTTCAAATAAGCTAAGCGGTGTTCACCCCATCACTGGAGTGGAGCGAAGCAAAAAACAATTGTGTAAGGAGCAACCATATTCTGCAATTGGCACATTAGGGAAGGAGTAGACAAAAATATATTTAAAGGGATAGTAATGGTTAATTTTAAGTTGATTTAATATTGTAGACATTAAAAAAAGATCAATGTAAATCTTATCTCTCAAACCTTTATGGTTTGAGATATAACTTGCTAAAGTTACCTTTTCCTGGCTGTTTCACTCAAGCCTGCCATCTAGCTGACAGCTGCAGATTCCAGTCCTTTGACCAGACAGAGGCTCTTCAGCAGAGCTGAAATCACGCTATTTAGAAAAATACTTAATTGTAATGGTCTACAAAGTGTGCTTGCAAGCCAGGCACACTTTGTAGACTGTTCCAAATTATGTATTTATCTTTAGATATCGTTACATTGGCGCTGCTGAAGAGCCACATCTGGTCAAGTGACCAGAATCTGCTTCTGACAGCTTTACAGCACAAACAGAAAGGGGAGGGACCAGAGAACTTTAGTTTCCTATATCTCTCAAACCATAACGGTTTGAGAGATACGAAGTGCAAGTACTCTTAATTGTGTATACCATATAGTTAATACTTTTTTTCTGACATTACTATCCCTTTAAAAACACACATTTAGTAGTCATATAAAATGTAAGAGCCAACTATGAATATTAGGCGCCAGTGCAGGAGGTGCAGGTTTATTATACGCATGTGTATATTACATATGTAATCATACATACACACACAATCTTCCCAAACATATGAGGAAGAAGTAACATTTCTATAGCCACAGCTTCCTGGATTTTTACACACCTGCCATGAGGTGCATGTGTCCTACCTTTGGGTGACTCACCACTTGAGCGCCAGAGAAGATTAATTTAAGTCACAGAACTCTCTGCATAGCAGCACATAATACACAGTAACCAAATGGCTGTGCCCCCCACTGACACGCTCTTGAGTGGTTAGGGAGCTCAGCAGTAGAAGAGAAAAGAAAACTGAGAAAGGAGTGAGGCAGCTCAGTGAATTTATGTGCATAAAGCACACTGTTTATACTCTGATCAAAACACCACAAGGGCACAGTGAGCCAGAGGAGTAAGAACTGCAGCAATTCAAGAACAAACCAACTATACAGGCCAAATTAGAATTCCGTTTGATTTAAATGAGGCTTTACCCATTGTATGGTCTCTCCAGCAATCAAGGAATTGACAGACCTATTTATATCAATTATTTTTATTTCATCTCCAAGGTTTAGTTAGTTCCAAAATGGATCCAGGCTATTCGTATATCAGTCTCACTGGCTTACAGTTGTTCCTATTCCACATAAAGTAGAAAAAAAACGTAGAAAAAAAAAAAATTAATATGGTAGGGGCAAGGGGACTATACCAGCAGAAGTGAGCAACAGGTGGCTATCCAGCCATTACTGATCATTGGAATTGTTTAACATGTGAAGAACAGGCTACACAACCCTGTAAGAGGCTTTTCCATAGGAAGAAATTAGAAATCCTTTAGTAAAAAAAAACAAAAAAAAAAACCATGCAACCACAATGTAATTAATTAATACTTATAATGAAATTAACCTCACCAACTCTCCTATAGGGGAATAAAGGGAGACCTGGATATTGCATTAGGCACTAGTGGCTGTTTTCCCCATGTAGAGAGCAGTTCACTAACGTGCATGGAAGGATCAGAGCTGTCAGCCGATCAAAGCTCTGCACCCATGTATTTATGTGCCTACAGATAAACAAGAGCACACAGCACGGATTGCAATGAACAGAATGTGAAAAGGGTAAAAAACAATGGGGGATGTGACATTTATTTTTAGATGTACAATATCCTTTTAGTTTTAATCAGAAATGCTTTTTACATTCCAAGAGGCCATAACCTCTTTCAAACACTCATGCAGAAGGCAGCAAGTCGGATGGCTCCAGAACGTTAGAGCACCCTTCATCCATCAGGATTCAGAGTATTAGTACCGCTCACATCTGTTAATAAGCAAAGTATTCTACCTCCACGTGTGTTTGAAAAGAAACACATGAAAATGAAAAGGGGTCATATCTCTTTATTATAACTGCACAAAGCCTCAAAAGGGGCAATTCTAGAATAAACCAACTGCATTGTAGAAGGGGGGGGGGATTCCTACTGATTTAAATAGGGCTTTTTTGACCCTTGGAGTGCTAGAAAGGTCGCAAATGCATTGTTCTGCAAGGAGTTTGAGAGTTTCTAGCATTCAAGAGGTTAAAAACCCAATTAAAATCAATGGGAATTTGAAGGATTTTCCACACCTGTGGTACTTGTTGCTCCAAGTTCTCACCTCTTGGTGACCCTTAGAGTCAACCTTTCGTGCAGGAACCTTGAAGACAGACTAATAAGGCAACCAACATGAAACAAGTAGAAAGTGTACATGTCCAAGCTCAGTGTTACTAGATACAGGCATCTACTCCTACATCTGGGACTAGCAACATTATGGGCCTTTTGTATCAACAGAAAATGAAGCAATAATGAGACAAGCCAACTGCACAACAAGAAAAACTCTAAAGGGATAGTAAAGTCTTAATTATATAAAAAGTAATATTGGAGACCATAAAATAAGAAATCCATCGATGCAATTCCTCTCTCTCAAACCTGAAAGTTGACAGCAGGAGTTCCTGGTCCAGGGACTGATAGGCAGCTCTTCAGCAGAGCCAAAAGATCTCGATTTAAAAAGAAATACTTAACTGGAACGGTCTACAATGTGTGCTTAGTTTGCAAGAACACTTTTTAGACTGTTCCAAAGTAGTATTTCTTTTTAAATTGTGTTATTGCAGTTCTGCTGAAGAGCCTCCTCGTGTTGGCCAACACAGATTTCCTTCTGTCAGCTTTACAGCTGACATCATAAAATATGGAGAACAGAAGAACCAGAGGGCCCTGCTCATGAGAGCTTACAGTCTAGAGCAATAGTGTCTTAAACCTGGGTAAAAATTATAATAAGTATTTTATAGTGCAAACTACTCACATTCAGTAGTTTTCACAAGTCTGCACACATCGAACACATCTCTTGAAGAATAAGTTGTGGGGATCTTAACTGGATGGGAAACAGCAGTGGCAATAGATCACCTATAGAGATGCCAGAGAACTCAGCTGTGATGGATGACAGTGATCACGTATACCTGTATTCATTTGGTAAGAATATGCCACCTATGACCGCTACCGAGCGTTCGTTCGCACTATAAAATGCTTATTATTGTTATACCCAGATTCAAAGACTATTGGCGCCCCCTCAGATTTTTTTTTGTTCTGTGAGTCTTCCTGTCATTGTGTGATTAACACTGTCCGAGAGCAGTTAGTAGCCAGTGCTTAACAGAACAGGTTAATGATCCTGGGGAAACCACAGGAATTTAATGGAGGCAGCTTTAATTTTTTTTCCGAACAGTGCAGGGTATAGAGGTAGGATATAGGGGTTGTGCATGTATTGTCATGTGGCACAAGGTGGGGGTAGATAATATGATCCAATCAGCTGTTTGCAGAAGAAAAAAGTGTGCAGAAAAATAATTTACTTTACCCTGGCTATGAGGTAATAAACCCTACTTACACAGAAGACAGAATAAGGGTTGTTCGTAATGGAGGATGGGATTTTAAATTGGACCATTGTAAAGAGCACAAACGTGCTAATAGCATCATTTTGGGAAGGGGGAGAGAAAAAAAAAAAAAAAAAAAAAAAAGGAGGCATATGGAGTTACATTTAAGTAACTAAAAACTTCTGAACAATGTATGGAATTCTTTGCCTCAGGATGTTGTGCTTGCAGATAATGCAATTGCATTCAAAAAAGCACTGGATGCCCATCTAGCACAGAACAATACTGAAAATTATGGCAGATGGCTTCAAAGCAGATAGGATATTGATCCGGGGAATTATTTGACTACCAATTGGAACACACACACACACACACACACACACACACACACACACACACACACACGTGTCCTATGGGGCATTTTACATAGGCAACATGTGCTATGATTGTCACAGAAGTTCAGACAATGCCACTATAAATGTGAAACCTTAACTGGCTTCCATGCGACTGCAGAGCTCAAACATTCTTAGAACAGTCAAAAATAGAGCTGAACAATGTCACCTGTGTGAAAAAGCTCTAAATGTATTTAGTCACTGGTTCTCTGCATGGCTACCTAAGCTACACAAACTAGTGTGACCCCTAGTCATGGCTATGACACTGAAGTACAAAAAGGTAACCAGCAAACACCCATTTCTTTGTTTATTTGGGAGAAGCAGCAAATTATTGGATAAAATCTACAGAAATAAGGCAAGTAGTAGCAGATGCTGCTGCTGCTCTGTAGCTCTGGGCTAAATAACAAAACACGACTTGTTAATAACGCTTTAGAAATGAAATTTAAATCCGTCAATTACACCATTTTAGACTTTTTACTACTAAGTGCAACAAATTACTGATCCTTTATACACAAACTTAAGCGTGTTTTAGTTTTCAGCTTAAATTTTTAATAAGCCACTTAACTAAAAAGGGAAAGTATAACTCATTTTTAGCAGTTACTTTCTAGTCAGCATCTGAAAAAAATATTTGTAATTCAGAAGCACAGCTATAAGAACTGGTCATAGATGACCTTGTGTAAAACAGTGATTGCAGAATATAGTTTAGCTATGCAAACTGCATACATCTCCACTGTCCCTGTATAGACCAGAACCATCAGACAGCAATGCACCTTTTACCAGATAACACTCTCCAATGAAGCTGCCAAGCCAGACTTTTCCTGGCTCATCAGCAGGGGCTTGTTAAGAAAGGTCAGGTAAAGCACTCTGCTGCTCACATTTACACATAATCTCTATATAAAGTACATATTAAGACAAACAATGCTAACAAGGGATGGGGGACTGTAAGCAGTGCTCCCACTGGTATCTTCCAATCTCAATATCACAGACTTAAAGGGTATCTGTCATCCCTAAACAAGTTTGTCTTAATATGTACTTTATATAGTGATTATGTGTAATTTTGCATTTTTTTTTTTTTTGTTTAGTTATTTGAGTGAAATTTAAGAATACGGTCCTGAGCCCTACTTCTATATAGACTGCAGGTAGAGCTCTGTACCTGCAGTCTATCACTCTGCCTCTGGTCCCCTCCCTCTATCCAGCCTCCTATAACAACGGAGGCTTTCTGCCTGCAAGCTGAAGCACTCTCATTGGCTAGATATCGATCTCTTAAAAGGAGACCGCTCCAGCTTACAGACCGAAGCCTCCATCAGAGAAGGCTGGATAGAGGGAGGAGAGCAGAGTCAGAGTGACTGACTGCAGTTACAGATTTCACACAAATAACAATAAAATAAATGCAATATTACACAGTCTCTATATAAAGTACATATTAAGACAAACTTGTTTAGGGGTGATAGAAACTTAAAGGGGATACATCTCTGAAGTGGTATTCCATTGCTGCTTGGTCGCACAAACCTCTGGAGCCTGGCACGGGAATGGGGGGGGGGGGGGAGAGATAGAATTAATGGAAACTGGGCTGACCAGAGATAGTGTGCTCCTATAAAGACAACAACCAGCCAGAGCACTTGAGAGGTGTCTATTATGGGATGGGCCTAGACTTCAGACAGGCTCTGATGTCCCCTTTTTGTTGTACTAAAGAATTGTACTTTACTAGCGAGCTTCAGCTCAATCCAGAGGTGGTTTTCTGCCATAGATTCACAAAAAGCTTCTGATTTGCTCCAATGCCAGGGCAAGCTTCTCAAAAAGTCACCAGAGAAGATATGAACCATCAGATCAGAAATAGCCCAACAACAATAAAGTGTCAACAGACACTGAACAGGTGTAAGAACACCCCAAACTGTTACACAGCACACTGCACTAGAGCTAACAGGGAAGCACCAGGAACCAAAGAAAATCCTAGACATGCAAAACTGCCTCAAGGGACGAAAAAACCAGTTACGCTTGAGAGGAGGTTTCTTCCTGGGGACCAAGAGCAGATGAGTACGCTTACCCCCAGTGATCTCACTAATCATATCCTTAAGATATGGCCCAAATAAGGATGTACCCTGAAAAAGCAAGGACAGTAAGGCTTTCTTAGAAGCAGTGCCAGCAACCCAGCTCTTGAGCCAAAGAGCTGGTCTGGCAACCACAGACATGGTGGAAACCCTTGACACTAGACAGATAGCATCAAATAAGGTAGCAGAAACAAACATAGTGCTGGGCCTCAGATATGTTGGCAAGAAGCCGCAACATATCCGAAGATGAATCGCCCCAACGTACAGCTAGGGTGAGTTGTTCAGTCCAGACCACAATGGCCTGGTTAACCCATGCCGCAGCAAATGCTGGACGCATGGCAGTACCAGCAGTGGCAAAAGTGGACTTGAGGGAAACCTCAAGCTTCTCGTCAGTTCAGTCCTTCAGAGAGGATGCATCAGAAACTGGTAAGGCGGTAGACTTAGATAGCCTTGAGACAGGAGTGTCCACCTTAGGGGGATGAATCCATTGAGCAAGCATTGCCTCAGAAAAAGGATAAAGCTTGGCAAATTTCTTAGAGACAGGTTTCCTGTCCGGAGACTCTTCAGACACAAGGCAGTCAAGAGTAGGGTTAGGTGGAAAGCAAGTAAGAGGGCTTTTTAGGCTCCTGAAATACATCAGAAGGAACCTCCTTCACTAAGGGAATATTTAGGGTATCTAAAACAGCCCTGATCAGGCCCTCAGCCGAGGGCTCAGGATCAGCCTCAAAAGGGTCCCCAAAAAAAACCTGAGAGGAGCCCACCGTAGAACATTCCTCAATGTCTGAATCTACAAGCAGTTCCTCCTCAGAGGAATCTGACACGTCAGGTACTCCCTGAGGCTTTGGCAGGGAAGACTTGACGGAGGAGGGGGTTGGCCATGAATGAAAGACCCCCTGTAACTGGGATGGAAAGAGTTGCAAAGTGGACCTAAGGGTCCCTAGTAGCAGCCTTGAACTCTTGCACCCAGACTGGCTCTTATGCATGGCTGGAGGTCCCTGGGAGACTCTCAGGGACATCAGAACATGCTGGGCATAAATGACCTGAGCATTCTCTAGGTAAGCCTGACTGACAGGAAGAGCAATGGGCAATAGGGAATACAGAGACCCTAGCATCCTTAGTTTTAAGTCTGGCCCCAAGCTCCAATGGTATAGACATTCTCACAATGTCAAATAACCTTACTGTGTAAGAAATCACCCAATTACAGTGTGTAGGATTAAAGTTTCACCCCAGAAATCACTTAAATAAACTTATCTGGCAGGCGAAGGGTTAATCAGCAAAGGAGAGTCCAAGCCCTGCATAGGATACTCGTTCTGGAAATAGCACAAAATGGCTGCCGTGGCAAGAGTCAATCAGAAACGAGCTTGCGAAGCAAGCACACATGGGGAATGTAGTTTTCCCAGAAATGTACCCCAAACAGTACCTGAAGCCCCCTGAGCTCCCCGACACACTAGAAACATGAACCGGATGATAGAGCAAGGGCAGACAAATAAAATGAGCCATCAAAGTCGCTAGGTTAAATGGTTGCAGAGATATGCCCCAAACGGTACAGTCCCATAGGAGTGAATGGAGGAATGGCGCCTATGTGGTAAAGTTCGCCTTTAACTCAAATTTTACAAAACTGAAAGTGTATATCTAAAAGACATGAAACACTAGAACATGTTAGGATACCCAAAAAACACTGAGCAAACCCCCCAAGGAATGCAAAACCAGCAGCTGAAGGGTTAAGTACCACACAAACCTGCTCCAAACACCCAACAGACAAAGACAGACCCAATGAGTGCAGGAGTGTGTAATAGGAACTCCAAATGAAAAACCCCTGTGCGGAGGGGTACTGTGGGACATGTGGACCTGCAGCACTCAAAGGGTTGCTCACCTTTCCTGCAGATCTTCTGTCTTCAGATTACCATGTTTTAAGAAGCAGCCTCGGTGGGCAACTCCTGAGGAAAGAACTTGTAGCCAAGGTTTTCCCTCCAGGGCTTAAGGTCCACAAAAAGCAACTGGTCATTAAGCTAGCCACATCTAAGGGCATGGTCAGTTATGGTAATCCGGTTATGGTATTCCATTTCTAACAAAAATAAACTTCTAAAGCTGTAGCAGAACTGTTCTCTTGCCTGTGTTATCTTCACCAAGGAACAAATCTTTCTGGAAATGGTTGGCTAGCTGCAGCCAAGGAGGTAAGGTAGGCTCCACCCCCTGCATACAATTCTACAATTGTTCTTGTCTACAATTAAAGGGGCAGATCGCCTACCCAGAGTTACCAGTAACCTGTATTGGAGGACAGAGAAATTGCCTTGGGCCTCACACTGTTTCAAAGCAATGGCTAACAGCTTTGCTGGCAAAGGATGATGAGTTGTATTCCAACATCAGCTGCAGTGACTCATGATACCCACCGCTGATCTATACATTAGCACATTACTGCCTATATCTATGGTCCTATATGCAACTAAAGTGGCACAACTCAGAGGCAAGCCAACTGCACTATAGGGGGACAATTACAACTTCCAGTGCATTGCAATCGAGAACACTAACATCCAAGGGGTTACAGGCCCCAATTTGAAATCCATGTGAATTTTAAATTTCTCTCCATGTTGCATCTGGTTTACCCTAGAATTGCAGCAATTTTCATTTCAACAGCAACAGCAACCAGAGAACAAGAACAGTGTCCTAAACTAAATGGGCAAACAGATCTCATTCCAGTCCTGGATTAGAGAACACAAAGATTTCAAGGGAAAGGCAGATTAGACAACTGTAGAGAGCTCAGATAAGGAGGAAAGGAGATAGCACAGGACACAATGCAGCAGAGTCGGGTAGACACAATGGCAAAAGTGAACCAACAGATACAGATTCCCAAAATCCCCATCATTTTTTTTTTTTTTTTTTTTTTTAATGGCCCTTTAACTCCTTTAGTGGACCCTGGTTGAGAGGATACATAGCATACCAACTGCATCATAAAAAATAATAATTTAAATACATCTGAAGGGTTAAAAGCCCCATTAACAAAAAACAGTGGAAAGGTTTGGCCTGTAGGACCTGTGGTTTGCTCCAGAACTTAGTACATCAGTCTCCCCCCCCCATACCTCCCAAGTGTCCCTCTTTCCCACCCTGAGGTCCCTCTTTTTAGGAGTGTATACAAGTGTATCACAGCACTCCACAGTAATAAAACCCTTCAATGTTTAATCCTTTTGAGTGCCAGAGTGGAACGCAACATATTGCAAAGCTTACCCTCCGGCACTCAAACCCTGTGTTTATACATTTGTGTGTGTAAATAATACTTTGGTCTTGTTCTAAATCATTTATTCAGGAGGGAGGACTCCCATGGATTCAAAAAGGATATAGTGTATATAAAAAAATCTAACTTTATGGTTCTCTGTCCTCCAGGTCCAGGGCAGCAGAGGAAGAGACTGCATGAAACTAGCAAATCACTACAGGGCAGTGATGCCTGTGCCTTCAGTCTCTTCTTGGTACCTTATGTTACAATGCAACGCCTCCTAGAGGAGAATGGGACGGACCGCACAGGTGCACAGATGTCTCTTTGGCAAGATTTCTGCTAGGATGCCTGCCTGTTCGTCTCAGATGGAGTTCAATTTCTCAATACTGGAATTATTCAGGACTAGTATGAAAGTCCGTATACACAGGCTAAAGTGCACCCAGCGGCTCCAGCTGCTGCCCCAGAGTCGGGAGCAGAGACGGGCGGTTAGCCGACCGGAGCTTCCCGCTCCAGATCAGTGCGTTCAGCGATGAACGCGCTGATCCTTTGCGGGGAGCTCCAGACGGCTCACAGGGAAGCGCTGTGTGTGCAAAACAACACATGCACAGCAGTCTCTACTGCACATGTGCAGTTACTCTCACGGGGAGCAACGCATTCTACCACTTTATGCTATAAGGATAATACTAGTAACCATATGCATATCATTATGTGCAAAATGATTTGGGGGTAAATAAATTGTGTGAAAGTTCCGCTTTAAAATCCACTGATATTTACTCATACTCCACATTTTTTTTTTTTTACTTGGGTACAAAAGTTCTAAAAGCTTTCAAAATGAAAAGTTTACGTGGCTATAGCTCTAAAAACTGGGACCACCATATACAATGATAATTTTTTTGATAATAGAACCTACCCAGATCGATTCACTAAAACCCTTGGCTGTTATTTGTTTACCTCAGTTTTTGCATAAACTGCCCTTATTAATTTGTATTTAAAATAAAAAACAAAGGCTAAATGATCCCACAGACTCTCTCTCATGTGAATAAGAAAAGCATGTTAATAATAGACTTGAAGGCTTATGCAGCCAAGATATTTTTATGATTGATGACTAGTACTACCAAAAGGGGTATTATCCTTGGGTAACACTGGCCCATATTTCTAAATGCTGGAGTTATTTTGGAGTAAACCAACTGCACCATAGGGGACAAATAAAATTCCCAGTTACTTGAGTAGAGTTTTTCTTTTAACCCCCTTGAAAGACAGCGGTCTAACAGTGCACTGGAAATCTCTACCATTAAAGGGGTTAAAAGCCCAATTTATGTTAACAGGAATTTGTATCGGTCCCATATGGTGCAGCTGGTTTACTTCAGGAAAAACAGCTCTATTATATAAGCATGGGCAATGTATCTTTAAACAGGGCTTTTAAATCTGTGAATGCTAGACAGGTTACCAAGCAATGCATTGGGGATCTAACATTCGAAGATGTAAAATCCACTATTAAATCAAACAGGAATGCTTATTTATCCCCATATGCTGAATTTGGTTTGCTCCAGTTCTTAGTATACAAATGTGATTCTCTGCACCAGGAGGAAGAGAAAGGTTGCATGCTATGGTCACACAGTCCAACTTTCTGAGCATGATTTAAAAAAAAAAAAAAAAAAAAGTGTCACAAGCCTACACAAATCAGTGACATCTCTCTATGTCCCACACACCTTCATCAGCTTCCACAGAGGTGTGAGGAAAGTACCACACCTCTGCACTTTCATCATGTCTGCCACCTGAAACTGAAGAGAGGTTTTATACAGGACTAGTGTAAAAGCTTGTGTACACTGGCCAAGGTCCGGGTGATGCTAACCCTTTGAGTGCCAGTGGGGTACACAACACATTGCTTTCGTACCCCTCTGGCACTCAAAGGGTTAAGAGACCGGTCCTGCTCTGTGTCCTGCCACCGACGTAGTCATGCACTGTAGAGATTGACCGAAAGCAAAGAACGCTCCCAGCATTCCTACAACTCCCAGCATTCTGTGCGTTCGGGCAGTCTCTACTGCGCATTATGGCTTCTGACAAACATCCTAGCAAATTACTATACAGGATAGGATAGGGTGCGGTTTCCTAGAAAGGCTGGTGTTTTTCCACCTGCGTTCAGCTGCAGAACCCAATTTGACCTGGTCTTTCTGGGGAGCAACTAAAACAGTGGAGAGGAAGAATCAGACTTCACCAGTTTATTTTTGTTTTGTTTAATTAAAATAACATTTTTATTTTTTAACCATTTAAGAAGCAGAAGGGTAAACATTTTAAAAAGTCTTAAAACAATACACACCATTCCTAATGTAGACAGCTGGAGAGAACAATGTAACTTGTGGCTTACAGTCTAGCAGCGAGACTGAAGGAGGGTAATCATTGTAAGTGCATGCCTGGTACCTTGGCACACAAGTAGAACTCAGAGTAGCAAAACGTACATGCCAATTGATTTAACCCTTTGAGTGCAAGAGTGGTATCCAACAAATTGTGATTGATTCATCTGGCACTCAAAGGATTAAATTGTGTTTTTTGCACTATGGACATTTGTGTACTGTCCCAAATGAGTAACCTTGATGTGCTTAGGAGCCAACAAGCAGCCAATTCTAACCCTCTTTCCTCTCCTACATAGACTACCAACCACTCGAGTGCCAGAGGGATGTGGAATCCGAAAGCTCAAAGCAGATAGCTCTGCCTAATCACTGAGGCCGATAACCTAATGTGGGTAAATAAAGCAAGATGCTGTTCTCACCTGGGAAGGATAGGTCACTCCTCAAAATTGACTTTACATGTTCAAGTTTTTTTTTTTTGTAACACTTCTGTGCCTTACAGCATGGTCAATGAAATTCTATTTGCAAAGTTTTTGGTTCAGTAGACTATCACCGCGGAACGCAATACAATGTTACACTGCAGCCCTAAAAATCCTGTGTGATATTTACATCTACACCTGCTTTCATGTTCCTGACAGAAAGCCCTCTGCAAAAAAGATCCAGGAGCTCATTATCAGGGACATGTTTAAAGAGAAAATAGGGAATTTAACTTTATATATTGTACAAGTGCAGAATGTGTAAAAGTCAAAATAAAGGGCCACTATTCCTTTACGAGATGAACAGCGTGACTTCAAACTATTCTGCTCAATGCATCTGCCATTGTTTTGGGGGCTAGAACATCTGCAAAAGTATACCTAAAACTGTTTTCCAGGCATAGTCCCTTGTTTTAGCCCACTGCCTTAGCTTTTAAAATAGAATTTTAACCCGCATGTTCACTATGAAATGGCCATTGGAAGGTTAATAAGATGAGTTAATGCACAGGATTCCATATCACATTTTGATTATCAGCTTACAAGTGTAATGCAAAGTGTGTTTTTGAGGAGTGTCTCTTAGCATATGCTACATGGTACCATGGACCACTAGTGACTGTCATGACTGCTAAGGGGAAAGTGCCCCTTGAATTAGGATTTTACTTATTTTCACAATTATGTAAATTATGTTGTTTACATGCAACATTAGAGTGATCTTACTGGATGGGTTTGGACAAAAACAAACCACAAGTTAGGCATCATGGCATCTTGAAGCTTAACATTCACAGCTATCATAGCACATTTTTTGCTGATGGCACATTTTCTCAAAGGCCCTGTTCACTGTAGTGGTAAATGGCTCTGAGATGCATTAAAGTTCAATACACCTGATTGGTGAATGCTACTTTCCTTCAATCTCCTGCATTCCCCTGAGGTGTATTTAGAAGCGTGGCAGGAGTGCGACTGACTGGGCCATGTCACCATCAGCCAGCCATATACGTCTGGCCGATATCCACATTGGTTGGCTATCCGATTGTAAGAAGCCTCAACCTCCAAATGTCACCTGAGTGAATGATCTGCACAGATGTTCTAGAGGACTGTCATGCAGATGTGGCATGCTGCAACTTCCACACATTCAATGCAAGTACATCCAAGTTGCCCATGTGAATAGTCCACAGACAGTGTTAAATTACTATTAACACCACAACTGATTAGCATACCTTCAAGTTTGTATTTCAACAGATTCACAATGAAATCTCACAACGTCCAAGTACGGATATGATCTATTGCTACAGTCCTTCACTCTTAGGGACTATTTACAGATAGAAATATCCCTTCATCACAGTGTTCCAATAGCTCTCTCCTTCTCTATTACACATATATCAGGAGATGTAACATTTTAGAAATGCAGCCGTGCTATGCGCCGTGTGCCCTTCTGTCATTGTAATGCATATATATATTTGTTCTCTGAGCTGCTGGATGTGAGCAGTTTAACCCATTAAGGCCGAACGGGGAGTGCAACACTGCTTCACAGTTCACATCCCTCTGAACCATTAAGGGTTAAGCGAATCCTAAACTGTAGCCTGTAACTGCACTGGAAGCAACACCTGCACCTAAAGAGGATTTTAGTCTGTTAAATCATTTTCTCTTAGTCCATACAGGTTACTGGTAACTTTCGGTAGGTGATCAGCCCCTTTAAGTAGGCAGGAACAATTCTCCTTAGCTTACAGCTAGCCAATCCCCATCCAGTAAATATTTGAAACCAACTATTGGCTAGGTAGTAAGAAGGTAAAGGAAGACTCCTGTGAGCATGAACCTGAAAGGACCCCCACATTCTGCCACAGGAGAGCCAAGCATGGTCCCTTGACAGGGTGAGAGACCAGTAACCTGTATGGACTAAAGGATTTAACAGGTAAGACTAAAATTCTATTTTCTCTGTCATCCAATACAGGTTACTGGTAACTTTGGGATGTCCAAATAATAAGTTCCCCAGTACGGGAAGGAAGGCAAGGACCAGGAGCAGGCCCCCAAAGTCACCAGGGCACCAATGAACAAACAGACCATAAATAGCTCAACAACAACTGCAGAGTGCCAACGGACACCGAACAGGGGTAAAACAGACCCCAGGAACTGTTGCACTGAACTACAGCCAACAATGCTCAAAAGTGAAACAGTACCAAGAGACTAACGAAATCCTAAACAGGCAAGGCTGCCTCCCGGATCTTCCAACCAAAACTAGCATCAGCCAATGCCAGCACATCCACACGGTAGTGTTTCGAGAAGGTATGCACAGACGACCAAGTGGCCGCCTTGCACAACTGATCAGTTAAGGCCTGATTCTTGTAGGCCCAAGATGCCCCAACAGACCTCGTAGAATGAGCTGTGACCCGAAAGGGAACAGGCTTCTTCCCAAATTCGTAAGCCTTATGAATAATGGACTTTATCCAAGAAGCAATGGTTACTTTGGAAGCAGGCTTCCCTGCCCTGGGACCCACAGGAATGACAAATAGTGTGTCAGACTGCCTTAATGGCTCAGTGCGATGCACACAGAACTTGAGGCAGTGCACAACACCCAACAGGTGAAGATCCTTCTTGTCGGAAGTAGGGTCAGGGTACAAAGAAGGAACCACAATCTCCAGATTAATGTGGAACTCAGACACCACGTTTGGGAGAAACCCTTGTCCTTGTGAAACCCCAAAAAGGGTGACCTACAAGACAGGGCATGCAGCTCGGCAACAGTGAACAGACAATTGCCAGGAGAAAGACGCAAAGGAATAGTTACCAAGGACTCAAAGGTAGGGTGCTGAAGGACGCCCAAAACAAAGTTAAGGTCCCATTGAGAAGCAGGAGTCTTAAACACAGGACAGGTATGACCACCACCTTGGAAGAAAACCTTGACATCAGGAAGAATTGCAAGGCGCCTCTGAAAGAAAACAGAGACCAGAAGTCTAAACCTTAAGAGAACGCAGACTGAGCCCCTTAGCCACACCATCCTGGAGGAAGGAAAGGACCGTAGGAAGATCAGAATCCTGAGACAGGTCCCTATCAGTACACCAAGATAGAAAGGTAGACCAAACTCGATGGTAGGCCTTAGAGGAAACCCGCTTATTGGCGCCAAGCATAGTAGCAACCACACCAGAAGAAAATACCTTCTTCAAAATTGAGGATTCAATCCCCATGCCGTCAAAGCCAGACGAAGAACATCCTCCTTCCACAGGTAACCCTGTAGAAGATCCTGACGGGAGGGGAGCCAAAGAGGTTCCGCCACCGAGAGATTCAGTAGCTCTGGAAACCAAGCCTGCCAAGGCCAGTACGGAGCAATCAAAATGACTGGGCAGCACTCCAGTTGCAGTTTCTGTATCACCATGTGCAACAGTGGAACGGGAGGAAAGCAGTATGCCAGAGGTAAATTCCACGGGATTGACAAGGCATCCACTGCTAGAGCCAGGTGATCCACACAGCTATAGCAGGACGTTGGAACCTCTTGTCTCTTGTTGCCATCAGGTCGATGCACAGAAAACCCCACAGCTGGACAATGAGGTTGAACACCTCTTGATGCAGTTCCCACTCTCCGCTGTCCACTGTGTGTCGACTAAGGAAGTCTGCGAGAACGTTGTCTATGCCAGGAATATGAACTGAGACAATGGCAGGGACATGCTCCTCTGCCCAAAGATAAAATAGCCTTGACCTCTAGCCAAGCTGCGAGACTTCTTGTGCCGTCTTGCTTATTGATGTAGGCTACCACACCACTGTGGCGGCAGTCCAGACCAGGCAATCCTCCAGTTGTCGTGTCCAGTGTCGCAGGGCACAAAATATCGCCCGAAGCTCACTTGTCAAAAATGGCACCATGAATGGCCTGCCTTTCAGCAGATTTTTCAGGTTGAGCTATGACGAGAGACTCAGCTCCACGTGAAGAGGGAGAGAAAAAGGACCTCTCCAGGAGATCCAGCCAACCCCTGCATGCAAGGATTAGAAACCTCTGAAGGTCTCTGGTATGAGCCATGGCAAACGGAACAGCCTGTATGGTGGAAATTTACTTCCCCATCAGGGATGACAACTTCTTGGCTGGAAGCGGATCCCAATTCAGAACAGCCTGGACCCTCAGTGCAATCTGATGAGCCACTGTCCATGAAGAAAACCATCCCTCTGAGTGTCTAAGAGGATGCCCAGAAAGACCATCCTCTGAGAAGGAACAAGGTCTGACTTGTACAGATAGAAGATCCATCCGTGACGGGACAGAGCATGAAAGCAATCCTACACTTGCTGATGAAGGAGTTCTGGAGAAGAGGCCTTCAGAAGGAGGTCATCCATGTACGGGGTGACTCTGGTGCCATCTCGATGTAGGACGGAAATAAAGGCTCCATGTGCTCTGTTGACTTGAGGAGCCGTGATCAGGCCAAAGGGGAGGGCAGAAAACTGGAAGTGCCCTCGGTCACAGGCAAAGCGGAGATATTGAGAGTCTCTGGGTGAATGGTAATGTGCAAATATGCATCCCGAAGATCCAGAGAAGCTAGAAATTCCCCAGGGGACATGGCAGCTATCACTGTGCGTAGAGACTCCTGGCAATACTGGGACCTGGCCACAAAGGAGTTGAGATCCTTCAAATGTAAAATGGGACTACAGCCACCATCCTTCTTGGAAACCACAAAGAGGTTGGAGTAGAATCCCAAACCCTTTCCTGAGGAGGAACTGGTTCCAAGACTGCCTTGTCCAGAAGGGCCTGAATGGCTCCCTCGAAAAGGCAGTGCTTTTCTGCTCCCAGAGGAGAGCAAGAAGAGAAGGTCCGGGAAGGAGGGAGGGATGTGAAGGGGATCCTGTACCCCACAGTCACCACCTGCAAAACCCATGGGTCCGCCACAGAGGCTACCCAAGCCAAGAGGTAGTGGCATAAGCAGCCACCCGGATTCGGCAAGTCATGCAGAAGCCTAGGGCTTAGCGGAGGACTTAGGCCTCCATTGCTGCTTAGGCTGGGACGAGGCACGTGGAGCCTGAGACACAGCCTGAGGCGTCGCCTGGCGAGATTCAGCCTGAAAGGGACGAAAAAAAAACCCCAATTCAGCTTGACAGGAGTCTTCTTCCACTGGACCACTGGCAGATGAGAACTCTTCCCTCCAGTGGCTTCACTGATCAGATCCTTAAGGTCAGGACCTAACAGTGAGGTGCCCAAAAAGGGCAAAGACAGGAGAGCCCTCTTGGAGGCAGCGTCAGCAGACCAGATCTTGAGCCAAAGAGCACGTCTGGCTACCACAGACATGGTGGATGCCCTGGCTACCATGCACGCAGCGTCAAACAGGGCAGCAGAAATATAATGCTAAGCCTCACAGATGGTGGCGAGAAGCCGCAACATGTCAGCAGTAGGAGCTCCCTGATGGACATCTGAAGTGAGCAGTTCAGTCCAAACAGCCACGGCTCTATTCATCTACACTGCAGCAAATGCGGAGAGCAGGGCAGAACCAGCCGTCGCAAAAATGGTCTTGAGAGAGGTCTCAAGCTTCTTGTCAATCCAGTCTTTGAGAGCAGATGCATCAGCCACAGGCAAGGCAGTGGACTTAGAAAGCCTGGAAACATGGGCATCTACCTAGTGAGGATAAACCCACTGAGCTAGGGCCGCTTCAGAGAACGGGTAAAGCTTGGCAAACTTCCTAGAGACAGACTGTTTTCTGCCTGGAAACTTCCACTCCTCAGACACCAAGTGGTCCAGGGTGGGGTTAGGTGGAAAACAAGTATGGGGCCCAACAGGCTCCTGGAGTACATCAGAGGGGTCAGATAAAACCTTCTGTACCAAGGCAATATTCAGGGTGTCCAAAACAGGATCAGCCTCAAAGGGGTCCCCAAAAAACTGAGAGGAAGGGACAGCAGAACAGTCTTAATCATCAGAATCCACCAATAATTCCTCCTCAGAGGAATTAGATACATCAGGTACACCCAGCAGTTTAAGCAGGGAAGGGGTGGTGGCCTGCCACAAGTGGAAAACCCCCTGCACAGTGGATGGAAGGAGTTGTAAAGTGGACAGGAGGTCCCTGGTAGTAGCCTTAAACTCTTGCATCCAGACTGGCTCTAGTGCATGGTTGGAAGTCCCTGCAGGGGACTCAGGGGCAGAAGTGCATGCTGGGCAAACATGACCTGAGTATTCTCTAGGTAACCCTGAGTGACATGAGGAGCAATGAGGGACAGAGACACCCCAGTGTCCTCCGTTTTAGGTCTAGCCTCATGGTCTAACGGAATAGACATGCTCACAGTGTCAAACGGTCAAAGTATCAGAAAAACCCACAATACAGTGTGTATGATAATAGAAATCACCCCAGAAACCCTAAAATAGACTTATCTGGCAGACAAAGGGTTAAACTGCTGAGAAGGAGAGTCCAAGCTGCGCTGCGGGAGCCAATCAGAAACAAGCACGCAAAGCAAGCGCTCATAGGAATTGTAGTTTTTTTTTTTTGTTTGTTTGTTTTTGAGAAAAGTACCCAAACAGTGCCCGAAGCCCCCTGAGCCCCCCAACATGCCCAGAACATTGACTGGACAACAGAGCAAGGGCAGACCAACACAATAAGCAACCTCTGACCTCACTATGTGGAGCGGTTGCAGAGATACGTCCCAAACTGTGAAGTCCCATAGAAGTGAATGGAGCAATGGCATCTATGGGGGTAAATGAGAGCCTTAAAGGCGCGGAACACAAATTTTACATTAAAACCAAATGCAAAAACCACTCAAAAGCCCACTAGAACATGTCAGTAGACCCAATAAACACTGGTCCCAGAATGGAAAGTGACAACGCCCCAAAAGATGCTAACCAGCAGCAAAAGGGTTAAGTTACAACAGAAACTTGCTCCAAACACCCCACAGACATACAGAATAAACCCAATGAGTGCATGAGTATGTAATAGGAACTCCAAATGAGGCCCCTGTGCAGAGGGGAAGCGTGGGACATGTGGACCTCGGCACTCAAAGGGTGCTCACCTTTTTCAGCAGGTCTTCTGTCTTCAGATTACCATATATGAAGAAGAAGAAGAAGCCTCAGTGGCAACTCCTGGGAAAAGAACTAGCAGCCAAGATTTCACCCCCAGGGGTTAAGTCCACAAAAGCACCTGGTTAACCGAGCTATCCACATTTGGGTGATGGGAATAGTCAGATGGTAATCCACCTAATGGTGATATTCCATATCAAACAGAAAAATAATAAAGAAGCTAAAACTATAGCAGAACTGTTCTCTTGCCTTGTGTCTTGACCAAGGAACAAATCTTACTGGATGGGGATTGGTTAGCTGCAAACTAAGGAGAGGAGGTAAGCTCCACCCAGCAGTCACTTATCAGAATTGTTCCTGTCTACTTAAAGGGATAGTAATACTTCGTTTTATCTTTATTTTATTTTGTAGGCATTAAAAAAAACATGAAGAATGATATAAAAAAGTCTTATGTCTCAAACCTTTATGGTTTAAGAGATATTCACAAGCAAAGTATCCCCCCCCTGTTCAGCCAGATAAGAAGGGAAGTGCCCAGGTAGACTGCAGAGAGGGACAATCTTCAATTAAGATAAGGAAAAAAGCTGAAAAACTTGTCAAGGGGGGAAGGGCTTTCATTCTTTTCATACAAAGAAGATTGTCCCCTTCTGTTATCTGTCTGGTCATACAACCAGATTCACATCTGAGAAGAGATGGCTTACACTAGGAAAAAGGGGCGGGAGGGGGAAACTTTGCTTGTGAATATCTCTTAAACCATAAATGTTTGAGACATAAGACTTGTATCGTTCTTCATGTTTTTTTAATGCCTACAAAATAAAATATAGTTAAAACGAAGTATTACTATCCCTTTAAAGGGGCTGATTGCCTACCAAAGTTACCAGTAACCTGTACTGGACGACAGAGAAATCAGAATAGCATTCTGTACATTTAACCCTTTGAGTGCCAGAGATGTATTCAACTCAGAGTTAAACTACGCTTCGAAGTAGAAAACATTAACCCTTTGAGTGCCAGATGGGTACGCAACAATGCGTTGTGTACCCCTCTGGCACTCAAAAGGGTTAAAATAAATCCAGGTCCATTTATGCCCTGTTTGTCCTAGAAGTAGGCAAATGTTGGCTCTCCCATAGCTTCAGACTACAACTCCAATCAAGACCTGCAAGAAAATAATGTTGGCCTCTGTGAACAGGATATACAGTATCAATTAAAGGAGCAGTAAACTTTTTTTATGAAAAAATATATATTGTAGGGATTTTCCTATTGAGTAAAATAAGTGTACTCCCACTGCCGAGAGATTTTTATTTCCAGCGTTATCACACTTTAAACCCATGTTTTTTTACATTAGCACTGCCCTCTAGTGGTCAAATTCTAATTAGATTTCCTGTTAGATTCTAATGGAGAGGAAAGTCAGAAAAGTCAGAGACATAACAGTTCTCCATAGAATGAGATAGAAACTGCCTGTCACTTCCTGTCAGTTAGAACTATCAGGAAGTAAACACAGTAAATTCACTTCCTGATTATTTAAACTGCTATAAATTTTAAATAAAACATCTGACAGCGATGAGAGTGACCTTGTTTTATTCAGCAGGAAATGCTCTGTAAAATATGTGTTTTCATAAAAAAAGTTTACTGCTCCTTTAAGATTAGTATGGGGGAACCAATCCATGCATTTATACTGGCAATTTTGGATTTTTTCCCAGAATAAAATGTAACCTGGGTTTATTAGTTAGTGTTTTTTTAAATGGGCAAAGATTTCTAGAAAGACCTCGAGAATCACAGCTCCAGATTTGCAGAGACTATAGAGGATGGGGGTTAAAGCAGCAATGCTCACATCCGTATATAACACAAAATAAATAAATAAATATTCAGGTGCTGCGGAGGAGGATTGAAATCAGAGTATCAAATCAAACACTCCTCGTCTGCTGACCCCAAGTGCATTACAATGTCAAACATTATGAAATATCAGACACTTCCTATTTCCTAGCATATCCCCACAGCTGTGCCTGCTGACTTTCAATCACCCGGCACTAACAGCAGAGCAGCCAGATTACCGCTTGAGACTTTACAGCTAAAAAAGTTATTACTTGGAGAAAATGGAAAGTTTCACATCAGCAGATGTGCTCGTTTCTGTGCAGAGACATCAGTCCCATTTACACAACAAAGAGTTTCTTCTACTATGAATGCAATCTACATGTGTATGTGGCAACTCTACATCAAAAAGGTCATAACACCAATTAGTTATCAATCAATAGATCACGCCATGTTTAGTAAAGCAAACATTTTCTTAACATCCCTTGTCCAACTAGAAATGTATCTAGCATTCAAAAGGTTAAATGGAAATTTTTATAATCATTTTCTTTTAAATGGATATCAACACTTAATATGTAAAAAAGGATTGACACGCCTGAGTAAAACCAGCATTACTTGCTTTGAGGGGTTTTATTCAAAAAGGTATTACAGCTCAAAGTTTTTTTTTTTTCTTTTTTTTTTTTTTTAAATATTCAAAAGTTAGCAGCAGCGGGTGTACCCTTGTTTTATTGGAGGATAAAACCCTATGCATTTTAAGTATTACTATCCCTTTAAACTTTTGAGTGCCAGAGATATCTAATGCATAGCCTTCAAAGGGTTAAACCTTTAAGTGCAAGAGGAAATAAGATTTGTTAAAGATTAAAGGTTACTAGATCAGTGGTTCTTAACGAAGGGGGAGGGGGGGGGGTGCATTACCTTGTGTGCAATGGACACCAGCTGAGGATGTTCCACTTTTTTTCTATGAAATCTTTGACAAGTGTTGAGTTTCTAAGGTATAATTTATTCAATTTATCGTTTGTGTACTGCAGATATGGCAGGAACGTGGTGTTCTGCCCAGGACAAAATAGCCTTGACCTCTAACCAAGCGGTGAGACTTCTTGTTCCGCCCTGCTTATTGTTGTAAGCCACAGCCGTGGTGTTGTCTGAGACTGGGCATACGTTCAGCTGGGGAGTCCAGTGATGAAGGGCATGGAATATCGTCCGAAGCTCCAACACGTTAATGGGAAGGAGAGATTCTTCCGGAGACCACCGACCTTGAAGTCAGGCGACCCAGGACTGCTCCCCATCCAGAGAGGCTGGCAACTGTCGTCACCGTGGTCCAGAAGGAAACTAGGAAGGACTTGCCCTTCAGCAGAATGGAGAGGTCGAACCACCAGGACTAACTCAGTTTCACATGAAGAGGAACTGACACAGACGTCTTCAGAAGGTCCGGCTGACCCCTGCACACCTGGATCACAAACCACTGGAGTTCCCTGGTGTGCACCATGGCAAACGGTACCGCCTCTATGGTGGAAATGAATTTACCCACGAGAGATGACAGCTTCTTGGCTGGGACTGGATCTTGAGGCAGTATCGCAGAAACCCTGTGGGAGATCTGGTGAGCCAAGTTGCAGAGAAACACCATGTTCTTCTGGGTGTCAAAAAGGATGCCCACAAAGACCAGACACTGGGATGGAACAAGATCTGGTTTGTCCAAGTTCATGATCCATCCGTGATGAGTGAGAGCATGAATGCATTTCTGAACCTGCTGATGAAGAAGGTCCGCAGAAGGGGCTTTGAGAAGCAGGTCGTCCATGTATGGAGTAACTCTGATAAAGTCCCGGTGGAGGACTGACACTAAGGCTCCCAGGACATGGTAGAAGACTTGAGTAGCTGTAGTCAGACCAAAAGGGAAGATCTGAAATCTAAAAATGTCCCCGGTCGCAGGCAAATCAGAGGTACTGCTGGCTCTCTGGATGAATGGCAAATGGCAATGTGTAAGTACGCATCCTTTAGATCCACAGATGCAAGGAATTCCCCCTGGGACATGGCAGTGATCACCATTCATAGAGACTCCTGGTGATGAGTACAGATCACAAAGGAATTGAGATCCTTCAAATCCAAAATGGGACGTCAACCGCCGTCCTTCTTGGAGACCACAAAGAGGTTCGAGTAAAAACCCATACCTCTGGACTGAACTGGAACCGGCTCTAGAACATCCTTGTCCAGAAGAGCCTGAATAGTGCCCTCGAACAGACTGTTTCTATGCGCCCTGAGGCGTATGAGAAGGAAAGAGGAGAAAGGGAGGAAGAGAGACAAAAGGGATCCTGTACCCTTCTGTCACCACTGGGTCCACCACTGAATCCACCCAAATGCTGTGATCGTGATGCAGACAACCACCCACAGCAGAGTGTGGACCCGGGTTCGGTAAGTCATGCCGAAGGCAGCTTGGAAGCCTTGGGTTTGGAGGATACCTTGGGCTTCCATTGCTGTTTGGGCTTGGAGGAGGTACGTGGAGCTGAGGGAACAGTCTGGTTCACCAGACGGACATGTCTCATTCTGAATGGAACGAAAATACAGGTTACGCTTAAGCGGTGTTTTCTTCCTAGGAACCAATGGCAGAAGGGTACTCTTACCCCCTGTGGCCCCACTGATCAGATCCTTAAGATCTGGCCCAAACAAAGAAGTGCCTTGAAAAGGTAAGGCGAGCAATGCTTTCTTGGAAGCAGTGTCAGCAGACCAGATCTTGAGCCAAAGAGTCCGTCTGGCAACCACAGACCTGGTGGGAACCCTAGCCACCAAACGGATGGCATCAAATAAGGCAAAAATGTTGGCAAGGAGGTGCAAAATATCCAAAGTAGGAGCACCCTGACGGACAGCAAGGGTGAGCTGTTCAGTCTAGACCGCAATGGCCCAGTTCACCCATGCTGCAGCAAAAGCTGGATGCATGGCAGTACCAGCAGTGACAAAGATGGACTTGAAGGAGACCATGTTTCTTGTCAGTCCAGTCCTTTAGAGCAGAAGCATCAGACATGTGCAAGGCAATAGACTTGGATAGCCTGGAGATAGGAGCATCCACTTTAGAGGATGAATCCACTAAGCAAGCGCCTCCTCAGAGAAGGGATAAAGCTTGGAAAATTTCTTGTCTGGAGACTTCCAATCTTCAGACACAAGACTGTCAAGAGTAGGGTTAGGTGGAAAGAAAGTAAAGGGCTTTTTAGGCTCCTGAAATACATCAGAAGGAACCTCCTTCACCAAGGGAATATTTAGGGTATTTAAAGACAGCCCTGATCAGGCCCTCAGCCGAGGGCTCAGGATCAGCCTCAAAAGGGTCCCCAAAAAAAACTGAGAGGAGTCCACCGTAGAACATTCAACGTCTGAATCTACAAGCAGTTCCTCCTCAGAGGAATCTGACACGTCAGGTACTCCCTGAGGCTTTGGCAAGGAAGACTTGACAGAGGAGGGGGTCTGCCAAGAATGAAAGACCCCTGTAACTGGGATGGAAAGAGTTGCAAAGTGGACCCAAGGTCCATAATAGCAGCCTTGAACTCTTGCACCCAAACTGGCTCTCATGCATGGCTTGAGGTGCCTGGAAGACTCTCAGGGACATCAGAACATGCTGGGCATAAATGACCTGAGAATTCTCTAGGTAACCCTGAATGATAGGAAGAGCAATGCGCAATAGGGAATACAGAGACCCCAGCATCCTTGGTCTTAGGTCTGGCCCCAAGCTCCAATAATTTAGACATTCTCACAGTGTCAAACATTACTGTATAAGAAATCACCCAATTACAGTGTGTAGGATTAAAGTTTCACCCTAGAAATCACTAAAATAGATTTATCTGGCAGACGAAAGGTTAATCAGCAGAGGAGATAAGGAAAGTCCAAGCCCTGTGTAGGATACTTGTTCTGAAAATAGCACAAAATGGCTGCAGCGGTAGGAGCCAATCAGAAACAAGCGCATTAAGCAAGGGCTCATGGTTAATGTAGTTTTCCCAAAAAAGTACCCCAAACAGTGCCCAAAGCCCCCTGAGCCCCCCCCCAACACACTAGAAACATGAACCGGATGATAGAACAAGGGCAGACAAGTAAAACGAGCCATCTCTGAAGTCGCTAGGTTAATCGGTTGCAGAGATATGTCCCAGACTGTATAGTCCCATAGGAATGAATGGAGCAAAGGCGCCTATGCGGTAAAGCGTGCGGAACTCAAATTTTACAAGATTGAAAGTGTAAAACTAAGACATGAAACATCAATAGAACATGTTAGGATACAAAAAATAAAACAAAAAAAACTGAACCAGTAGGAAGTGTCAGCAACCCCCCCAATGAATGCAAAACCACATAAACCTGCTCCAAAACACCCAACAGACATATAGATAGACCCAGTGAGTGCAGGAGTGTGTAATAGGAACTCCAAATGAAAACCCTGTGAGACATGTGGACCTGCAGCACTCAAAGGGTTGCTCACCTTTCCTGCAGATCTTCGGTCTTCAGATTACCAGGTTTTAAGAAGAAGCCTCGGTGGGCAACTCCTGAGGAAAGAACCTGTAGCCAATATTTCCCCCCCCCACAGCTTAAGGTCCACAAAAAGCACCTCGTCACTGTGCTAGCCGCATCTAACGGCACTGTCAGTTATGGTAATCCGCCTCATGGTGGTATTCCATTTCTAACAGAAAAATAAAGAAACTTCTAAAGCTATAGCAGAACTGTTCTCTTGCCTGTGTTATCTTCACCAAGGAACAAATATTTCTGGAGCTGTTTGGCTAGCTGCAGCCAAGGAGGGAAGGTAGGCTCCACCCCCTGCATACAATTCTAGAATTGTTCCTGCCTACAATTAAAGGGCGGATAGCCTACCCAGAGTTACCAGTAACCTGATTGGACGACAGAGAAAGGACTTTTAATCTTGTTACTCACTTGGGAAATTATCACAAGTGAAAAAAAGCTAACTCAGGTTGCTGCAACTTTGAGATCAATGCAGCAGGCAGGGAAATTACAGTATGACATACATGTCTGAAAGCCATGTAGTCAATTCACAAGGATGTAACTGGTGGTTATCATGTACTTTGCATGTACTTTGCATGTACTTTGCAAACTCCAGTGAAGGGCTGACCAACATGAGCGTCAATCATGTGTCACCAATGTATGGCAATCAATTACATACCTCTAGCAAAGGCATCGATGGGGTAATACAGAGATACACCCTTATTAATACACTGTTAGAACAAGAACCCTAATCTGAAACATAAGATGGATGATGGGAAAAGCAAGGTAAGTTTCAAAACATGTATACCTATGTTTCATAGCACTTTTTACCATGGTCTAACAGTCAAAGGCCTTGCTGTAGTCTAACACGAGTGTTCCAGAACATTTGTCAATATTTATCAGCCACTTGTATGATCATCAAAAGGCAAGTGTGGACCAAAGTTTGAGAGTTGTTTACCATCAAAAGACGTGAGACAAGGAT
Organism: Rhinophrynus dorsalis; assembly: GCA_037306005.1. NCBI lineage: Eukaryota > Metazoa > Chordata > Amphibia > Anura > Rhinophrynidae > Rhinophrynus > Rhinophrynus dorsalis. Next base: position 416,855,848 of record CM074721.1, on the reverse strand, counting down.
GTAGCCATCACCATATCTTTTCAACATGTATGCAGAGTACACCATGTAAAACATGGGAGTAGATGAGATGTCAGCAGGTATCAGGATAGCAGTACAGATCATCAATATCAGATATGCAGACAGTAACATTACTGGCTGTAACAACTGCGCCTTGAAGAGATTTTATGGAAAGTAACGACTAAACAGACTAAAATCTATTTGGAGGGAGGGAGGGGGGAAAAAAAAAAATATATATAAAAAAAAAAAAAAAAAAAAGGAATAGGAGAAGAAGGCAGTGTACAAGATGGATTGATGGAATCCAGAAGGCTACAGGCGATACGCAAGAACATCCCAGAACGTGCAAAGTGTAGAGCTCTAATCTGTCAGATTCCTTAAAAGTCAAAGACTACTTGATGGAGTAATGCAGATGAAGCCATCTCCCATGTGATTGGTCTTACAATTTCTTTTATGTTACATTGTTAGCCTGAAGGAACATATTTAAAGTTGATCAGGAGGAAGCAGATGCAAGCTGCTTGATTATAAAGATACGGCAGAATTTTTTTCCCCATACAAAAATATATTATACAAAAATATACAAGTAAACATTTCCATAAAGGGATAGTAAAATACTTTTTAAAAATGTTTAACATTCTAGAGATTAACAGTAGAAGTAGAATAACCTACCTTCCATGTCTCAAAATGTTACAGTTTGCGAGTTTGTAGCATTTAAAGTAGCCCCCCTCCTCTGATGTCAGCACTCTATGGGACAGAAGCGGATCCTGGTCATATGACCAGCAGGCGGTTCTTCAGCAGAGGTGAGATAGCATATTTAGAATGAAATACTTCATTGGAACGGTCCATCTTGGCTCTGCTGAAGAGCAGCCTGCTGGCCAAATGACCAGAAGCTCCGAAATCAGGGAAAGGGGGGGGGGCAGACTTTAAATGCTATCAACTCTCAAACTATAATGTTTTGAGACATGGGAGGTAGGTTATTCTACTTCTACTGTTAATCTTGACAATTTTAGAAATTTTTAAACATAAAAGTATTTCTATCCCTATAAGTAAAACTGATATTTCTGGTGGTTTTCCCAGGCAGGCTGATCACTTCTAGCTCAAGAGGCTGTATGCTACAAAAGCATCCTCTTACTCAACCAAATCCTCAGGGGCATCCAACAGGCCATATATTTAGGATTTCCATGCTTGTCCACAGGGGAGGTTAAAGTGAATGACAGCCTCTTAGGATTTTCCTGCTTCAGAAAAAGTTGAAGACGTGGTCTGTTAGGTGCCCCTGAGGACAGGGCTGTGAACCACTCCCCTAGTCTAGCTTTTATTTAGGAAGCACTATCTGCCCAAAAGAAATCTATTAACAAAACCAAGCACAAATTGAGCACTCCATGTTAATGGACAAAATAAAAGATACTACCAAGTGCGCTAGTGGTGCGCATGTCTGAGTAATATCAAGGGCACACGCATACATCAGCACACCTAAACTCAATAAGGCACAAAACAAAGTACAGAATACCAAAGTTAAATACAATAAAATGGCTATAATAAAACAAAGCTATCTAAAATAGGTATTATACACAATATATGTGTGTGAACTAAACAACCCCAGGCAGTACAATGCCAAAAAATATATAGATGCTATATATTAAGGAGTCCTTGATCTTGTGTGGAATAGATGCATCCACTCCGTGTAAGGAGACTGAACAAATAGTCTGGCAATGATGAAATGAATGAAAGCCAGCAAATGCTATTTGGTGGTGGAACAGCTGGCACTAGTACAGCGGGCAAAGGCAGTACTTCTGCAGCAGCTCTCTTGGGGTGAAAGCCCCAAACTGGTGAACAGTCCACCAGGATAGTACGGTCTCTTGCTTCAAATCATTATATATATATATATATATATATATATATTTGTTGCAACAAGCCTCAATTATAGTCTGATAGAGGTATATTAGACTGCCATAGCTTGATATAACAAATCTTTCTCAAACACATTTGTACAATACCTGAACAAGTATGGACTTCTGATAATATTGAGGAACAGTCCATTTATTCAGTCTCATTATACTGAGTGGATAAATATATACCACACAGGATCACAGACTTTCCTATTCAGCCTCTATATATTTTTTGGGGTTGTTTTAGGTTACACATATTGTGTATATTACCTATTTTAGATAGCTCCGTATGTTTTATTATATCCTTTTTATTTCATTAAACTTTGATATACTGTACTTTGTTTTTGTGCCTTACATGTGCTTGTGTATGTGCGTGCCCTTGATATTACTCAGGGACATGGTCACCACTAGCACACTTAGTAGTATCTATAATTTTGTTCATTAATATAGCACTCTCCTTTTGCTTTTTCCCCCCCATTTTTGTTTTCCAGTGACACTAAGGCATTTGGGAAATTGCTTGAAACTAGGAAAAGTCTGGGTTCGGTTGCATTTGAAAACTATTCAACTCTTCTCAAAATAGTTTACACAGACTTTATAAAAACAGATTTTGAAAGCAGGTAAGAACCAAAATTGGACCTCCTAGACTGCACATTTTCATACCTAGATAAAATAGTCTCATTTTTCAGAATAAATTTTGTCTATCCAAAGTACAGTATTTTTTTTTTTTTTTGTGTTATCTTGTTGTATTAGCCAGTAGCACGTCTGCTGGTAAACTGTTCCATGAATCTTAGACTTTGCGGAAAGTAGTACTTGCTTCTGATTTTTCCACTCTCTAGCTTTAGGTCATGTCCCCATATAATTTAAAAGGTCTATCCTATCACCACTTTCTCACTCTTACAAGTTACACATATTAAAGGGGAACTAACACCCCTATACAACTTTGGCTAAAAGGTAATTTTATACAGCAACTACTTGCAATAGTAGTGCATAAAAGATCCTGTTGCTTCCTTCCTGACAGACTGGGGGTACACAGCTCTGCACCACAGTCATTTTGCCTCTGCTCCCCTCCCACATAGAATCTGGATTCAACCTCTTGTAAGCTGGAGCGCTCTCATTGGCCAGAGAGCACTCCAGCTTACAAGAGGCAGGATCCAAACACTACATGGGAGGGAAGCAGAGGAACAGTGACAGACTGCAGTGCAGAGGTGGACCAGCAGTCTGTCCGGAAGGAAGGCACAGTATGTTTAAACATTTAATTTTGGCCAAGCAAGGAATTTTAAAGAGACTAGTTTTGCAGCTAGTCACTCTATAAAGTTACTTTTTACCCAAAGTTGTATAGGGATGATAGTTCCCCTTTAAAGGCCTGAACCTTTATTGGTATGTTTCCCATAAATACCTGGTACCATTTCTGTCTGCAATTGATTGATGCCCTTTGGGAGAACTGTACACCACACTCCAGGTTAGACCTTACCAGTGATCTATAAAGTGGCTTTAACCTCTTACTTCTTCCTATATAGCCTACTACTAAATAAACTCCCAAGTCCCATTCAACTAATGTTCTTCTTCCCAAAAGACAATTAATTATGTATACCACCTCTGGATTGCTGTGCCTATAATGAATTAAACACTCTACAGTATTAGATCCAATATTCTTGTCTATTCCTCCAATTTTCCTAAATCACAATGCATTTGGCTTAATCCCCATGGAGTGTCAACATAGTTGCAGATCTTTATGCAATCTACAAATAGGCACACTTTATCTGGAATAATCTTAACAGATCTTGCAAGTCACTAAACCTCAGATATGCCACAATCCTCTCTTTAATCAAATCCCCATTTTCCCCAATTACTGATGTTACACAAGTCTGCCTGTTACTACTTTTTTTGTGAAGGTGGTACTACAATTTTCCAGTCTGGAATCACTACTGCTAACAATGACGGATTAAAAAGCTCAGCTAAGGGTCGTGCTTTTACAGATATAACTTGTTAATTATCTTGTTTGAGCCTCAACTGGACCAACTGATTTGTACACTTTTAATTTTGATATTACCAACAAAACAGCAATTGTAGTAACACGCCTGTTTCCACCAGTTTAAGGAGGATCTATCACCCCTATACAAGTTAGTCTTAACAGGTAGTTTATATAGCGAATATATAGTATTTTCGCTCTTTTGGCTGAAATTTAATAATTAAATACTGCCCTGAGGCCTATTCCCGCATAGACTGCAGTTATCTGCTCTGTACCACAGTCTGTCACTCTTGCTCTGATCCCCTCCCGCTGTCCAGACTCCTCAAATGACGGAGGCTTTCTGCCTGTAAGTTGGAGCAATCTCTGGCCAATATTACATAAATTCACTATATAACCAGTGAAGACACAGAAGGTTAAACTTTCATGTCCCTGTGATCTAGAACTGTGGGATTACATGGACATTACAGCAATACATCTGCTATGGACACTTCCTATCTCAAGTCCTTTCAACTCAACCTCGCCATCTTTTGGTTGAATCTTGCATTGCACCATTGTGCTATGCACTGCCATCTATTGGTTGGTGACATACATTGCAGCATTGTTGTGTCCCATGTGAGTATGCAAATATGTCACTGTTGCATTCTGGTACCTCCAGTTTCTCTGCAATGTTTTAATTATATTCCCCCATCCTACACCCCAAAATTGTGATACTCTTATGTTTGTTGTAGGTTTTGTCTTCTGTGTATTGTGATATTGTTCTTTTCATGTCGGCGCAAGTTAATCGTATGCTGTGAAAAATCTGGTATTCAGTTTCAATAAACCTAGATGTGTGTTTCCACCCCTGAAGCAGAGGTTTAGGCTCTGTTATTGGGAGTGGGGATTGATGATAACTAAATTTGAATATGACTGCACCGAAAGAAAACAAAACTCAGAGGGTTGATAAAAACACCAATTTTGGTGCGGTCATATGCAAATTCAGATGTCTTCGTTAGGGCAAAAAGAGCCCTAGACCAGCACATTGCGAGTACACTCTCATGGTTATAATGATGTGGTGCTGCAGTTAACCATTTGGATACTTTATTGAATATTGAAGTTCCATTGATACACTGGAGCCGCTTATTTCATACGATGTTACGGGATTGCTGATAAGCCAGTGTAGCCAAAAGCGCATTGTTAAAGGCGGTGTCGTTTTACCAGGGCAGAGGGGCTACTTCCTGCCTGGAAGAGGCGGAGGCATTGTCGCAGAGGGGACTGAACCTGTTCCCTAGAACAAGGCAGAGGGGTTAGTGCCTGCCTAGAGGAGACTTTGCAGCATAGGGGATGATACCTACTCTGCAGTGACCTGTTCCAGTGGGTAGAAGTGTGAGTCCTTACCCAGGTCACTGCTGTCCATTGGGCTGGCTGCACCTGGAGATCCAGTGGCAAACGGCCCAGGTATGTCAGGTGGTCCTCTGAGGTCGGTCCAGTGTAAATTACCTGGTAGGTACCCCCCCCCCCCCCCAACGCTACAGGGGCGGGTGCCTTGCGGGGCCATCACATAACCTACCTATTAAGGCTAACTTGTATAGAGGTGATAGTGCCCCTTTAAAAGTAAAGGAAAAGTAATGCCACCTAACAATCCTCTCCCACTTATCTTATGATAGACAGAAAATCCTAAAAGCCACTAAGAATTTTGCAAAACTGCCATGAACAGTCATGTCCTCCTCCATGGACATGACTTCTGAACTAACTGAAGACGTTAGCTCTTGAACAAAGGCAAAATTCATAGCAGGGGGGATTTCGGGTTTACTGCCCATAGTTAGGCAAGGGGAATATCATTAGGAGGTGTTCCTCTTCTTTCACATGTTTGGGGGGAGCGGGGCCCACCTCTTCAGAGTCTTTTGTAAATCCAGAGCAGAAAGAATTTAATTTAATCTGATACATCCTTCTCTAACTGCCCATATCTACCCATTTCTTTCTTTAACCTTATTATGGCTCCTTTTTTTTTTTCTCTGTTCACAACATACCTAAAGGAAAGGGGTCACATACACAGCATTATAATATATAAACACAGACTTCGCTGTTTTCTCCTCTGCTTGGGATTTGGCACATCTTAGAATGTGCTTATCCTTCCTCTGTTTAACCATCTAAAACCTCTCCATAAGTCTGACAGTACTTCGGTTTGCATACTGTTTATCCTTTAGAATACCTGTCATCACTCTAGAGAACCAAATCTTTTTTCCCCTTTGTTCAAAAGCCCGATACATAATTTGATTGCAGATAAGTGCATGTTTTAGTAGCATTGTCCCAATTGTTCCTGCACACAATGAAGCAGTCTCCTCTCTGCTTTTGTGTTTACCTATAATAGAAAAATCTGCCTTTTTAAGACTTTTGTTTTACTGTGGTTACACACCAACATTAACAGTATACTAAACTACACTGAATAGTAGTCATGGGTCCCTTACCTCTCACTGATACATTTCACACTGTCAGTATTTATGAGCAGCAAATCTAGCGTTTTCTTACTAGTCAGCTCATTCACAAACCGTATAAACGGATACGCATAGCAAGGAAAGACATTAATCTAATATGCATCTACTTCGATGTTACGCCAACAGGAACCTACCATTCCATAATTATTACATCTCATGGTCATCTTTTATTTCCTCCAATGATACTTTATTGCTTCATCTTGTCCTGGATGTTTATACATTTCTCCTATCCAAATAACCCTCAGTTTTAATAGTTACCCAAAACGCGGTCTAATTTTTCCTCTATTCCCATTACTAAATGTACTCTAATATTGACCTTCACATAAAGAGCAACTTACCATCCCTTCTCTCCTCAGCTGTATCTTTTCTATTCTCAGGGATAACCAAGTCCTAGTTGAGGCACTGTACTAAAACTGGGAAGTTTATCTCCTAAAACTATGGAAATCTGTAGAATGCTATATAGATCATTTCTATTGTTTTCAAACTACATTCTAGTTCATCTACCTTATACCCGATTTAATTATTGTTCTTAACACCTTACCATCAGAGGATGTACTTTTACGTCCTGAGCGGATGTCCCAGGTGGACAGAGGACGTACGTGTACGTCCCCCGGAAGTCATTTAAAACAATGAAAAACAAAATGTTCGGTGGGCGTTAAGTGCCAGCTGAGGGGGGGATTAAAGCTAGGTCAACAATCCTTTGCTACATTACCAGACTAAAATTATCACCTGATTGGAGGCATGTGGTTTATTATAAATTTTTGGCTGTAAATTCCTGACTTCACTCGAGTTTCCCTGCTAGAGAGGTGTAAAAGATGTCAAAAATAGTCCATCATACCAAAAAGGCTACCGTGACCAATAAATCCATTTTCTCAATGAGAATCTTATATAAAACCAACTTTCTAACAAACAATCTAGGACAACGTTGTGTGAAAGTATGGATATGGAGTGATAGATTTCCTCCATATCTGGGATACAGTCATGTGTTAACCACCTGAATACTAGAAATGCATTCAATACACTGCTTTGTGCCAATATACATTGTCATTTAACCCTTTGAGTGCCAGATGGGTAAGGAATGCATTGCAAAGCAATGCAGTCTGTACGCCTCTAGCACTGAAAGTTAAAAATTTGAGTACCAGAGGGTTGCTCAACACCTTGAGAAGCAACATGTTGCTATGTGTGACAAGGCAATAGACACTCAAAAGGGTTATTTAAAAAAAAAAAAAAAAAAAAAAAAAAGTGTAGGGGAGGGGATAAAGTAAATGCTATACAAGGTTTACAAGCAAAATATTTTTTTCAGTATGATTTTAGTGTCAACAGACCCAAAGTGTACAAGCTTGGGCTAAAAATCGCACACTCACACAAATTATTGGTATTGTTTAATGGCTCAGTCAAACAGGAAGAGCTGCCAAGGAGAAATGTAATTTATACAAGTTTGCAGTCTAGTAATCTAGCAGAGCTATGTATTTAGTGCTCCAAAGAGACAGAGGAGAGATGCATGCAATTACATGTGGTTATTCACATCCTTAATGGTGCAAGGCTTCACATGCAAATTTAATATGAGATGAAGTATTAAAAAATGTCATTTTACTGGAAATAACACACTGGGACAGCGATTAGGAGAGATTGAAATGGGGAACATTTCTGATTTCCTGCTTTGCAGTTAACAAAGATTTGTGGTTCTTACAGTGCAATTTAGCTTAATGCCAAGTGCATCCACATTCATACAGAGGCTCCATGGGAATGTTTTACAATACTCATTCTGATCGAAAATTGTTCATTAGCAGAGTAGCACTTAAAATGTGACATTGTAAGCTCCTGTAGAAGAGGTTAACTGCTCCTGAGAATGACTGCTCCTTGTTACCCTTTAGGCCTTTAAAGAACAACTGCCATCATTTTATTGTATGGGTTCCAGTTTAAAAAAAAAAAAAAAAAAAAAAAAAATGTAAATGGATGTATATCATTAGGCCTTCTATATAAAAGCAAAATAGAATAATTCTGGAGTAAACCAACTGCACTATAGGGTACAAATAAAATCCCCCATAGATTTGTGTTTAACCACTTGAATGCTAGAGAGGTCCCTAATGCATTTTGAAGCTAGGAGGTAAAAAGCCTTTCCCCTAATGGAAGTTTGGGGAATGTATATTTATATCTCATGGTGCACTTTGAAACCACAGAACGCCATTGCACTTTTAGACACAACAGCCATGTTACTGGTTAGATATCCATTTAAGTGCACCATCTGAAGTTCAACAAAACTCCCATCATTGGTTAGCTGAGGAAGGAGGAACTTTTAGTCCGATATCAGATTGGCCACAACAGGTTACCTATCCCTGCACTAGGTCCTGAAACAAAAAAAGTTAATATAGACAACTAGTTGCTGAAAGAGGTAAAAATCATTGATGTAGCGGCTGCCTACATACTTGCAGATTATCTTAAAATATGATGTTGCTATGGGCTCAAGCCCCAGGTCTCATGTTAAGGAATACTTAATATATAGCTCAGCCTTGAATTTAGGTGCATGATCATAGTGGTGAAATTGTACAGTAGTGCTGTTGCTACACAGTTCTATGGGGATTTATGGTCAACTGACCAGAGCCATCCTATGGATGGTGTACACCAGTATCCATGTACAATTTCAGCCCAATGTGATACTGCACTTAAAAAAAAAAAAAAAAAAAAAAAAAAAATCATGTTTGAGCTGTAAACTTGAGTAAAACAACTTTCAGCAGTGAGAGTCTTTTTATCACTCAGGGAGAAAACCCCTACAATCTTTTATCACATCAAGTATTACTATCCGTTTAACGATTTAAGTGCCAGAGGAGTACGCAACTCAAAGGGTTAAAGCTCACACTTTATACCAGCCTAGAACAGCAGTAGGCAAAATAACAAAACCCCTCTCCCCCCACCAACTGCTGCCAGACCACAAATCCCATCATCCCACACAAGACCCACACTATTGCCGGAGGAAAGCATAATTCTGGGGGTGGATGTGGTTATTTCTTTTCATTGATAAATGCTCCATATGTGGATCAAAACACTGACTGGATATCTACTAAATAAACTTTTATTTTGGTAAATTTCCTTAAGTGCTCTAAGGTTTTAGGATTTGGATATTCCTGCAAGTGCCAACAATCCTTAATGGGGATGCATTACCCCTATACAAGTTAGCCTGAATAGTTACATTATATAGCGAATATGTGTAAAGATTTATTAATTTTTTATTTTTTTAAAGCTCTAGTTGGTCGGAAATTAAGTTATAAACTCTGCCCTGCACCTACTTCCGCATAGACTGCGGTTACCTGCTCTGTAACCACAGTCTGTCACTCTGCCCCTGCTCCCCTCCCTCTATCCAGTCTCCTCCAATGACGGAGGCTTTCTGCCTGTACGGTGGAGCTCTCTCACTGGCTAGAGATTGAGCTCTGAAAATGAGACCGCTTCAGCTTACAGACAGAAAGCCTCCGGACAGACTGCTGCACAATGTGTTAGACTTTTTTTTTTTTTTTTTTTTTTAACCCTTTGAGTACCAAAGCATAGGGGACCCAATTAAGTACTTGTGAACCTTCTTGTCCCAAAAGGATGCATTAAAGTCTGTTGGTGGGAGTGCCCAAAAGATGTAATTTGCACCACAATGTAGACAGCGCTTGATTGGGGTGGGCAGGGCTGGAGGAAGGGAAGTTAGGGAAAGTGGGAAGAACAGGACGGAATGACTGGAGCTGCCAATGAAGAAGGCAGTTACAAGGGCATTCACCAAGCCCTGAGAATATGCATCTCAGACACTGTAATTAAGGATTAGAGAGTCTCTGGGTCAGATCTAGAAAATGTCCAGCTATACCGATCTAGCATTCAAGATGTTAAAAACCAATTGAAGAGATTTTTTTTTTTTTTTTTTTAATTTATTCCCTATTGAGAACTTTGTTTTCGCCAAAATGGCTTAACATTTCTTTGAGCATATGGCCCTAATGATAAGGCGATCAGCAATTCATTCTGCCTATAACAGTTGCCATCACTACTGTATACAGGAAGCTTTCTGTACTTGCCATTTCCTAATTGTTCTCCATCATTATGCCCATTTAGATATTCCCCCACCTAGAACATGAACATGGAGTGCACTTATAACTGTACATTCTAGCTCTATATAAGTAAACATGTAGGATTCCGTTAGCCGAGGCACTGACTGAGGCAGTCAACAATGGCAGATTCCAAACTTGTGTAAATGCACTGAACATTTCCTTCAGTCAATGTTAGCCATGTTATGGCTCTTGCTGGTAGCAAGCCAGGAAAGTCTGAGTGTTTGCTTTCTGATGTTACTAAATGAATGGGAGAAGATAATAAACTTGGACACAGAATTATGTACTCTTACCGTCCCTGAACACGCACTGAAAGAAAAGGCCGATAAACAAAGCATGGCCAGAAAGTAGCATTTGGGATAATGCAATATAAGAGGATAATAACCTTTTGAGAGTCACAAGTGTGCAATTCACTGCACACACCTTTAGCATTCAAAGGGTTAGGCTGTTTTTGCGCGAGCTAAACAAACCAGTACTAATTGAGACCTTGCATAAACAGTCTCTGCGTATCCTGGGCAATGAAGATTAGATTTTATGCTCTGGATAGGCAGGCTTTATATCAGCAACATTCTGAGCATGCACTGCTGATGCTCATTACTGTATGAAATCTATATTAGTAACACTGCCAATCAAGTTCAGTAAAAAGGGAAATCTAAGTGTTTGCAAACACTGAGAATTTCCATTCTCAATGGGATTCTGCAACACTTAACGTCTTTGGTTAAATGGAAATCATCACACAAAATTAAAATGAGCAATATAGTTTTAAAGGGATAGTAACATGTTATTTTGATGATACATATTCAGCAAGTACACAACATTCAAACTTCAGAGGGCTAGAAGGCTGCCCAACGAATTGCAAAGCAGTGCATAGGGCACCTTTCTGGCACTCAAAAGGTTAAAGTCAAAACGCCTACACTTTTTTCTGCTCAAGACATCCCTAACATGCAAATCTTTTATTCTTCAGGGTATCCTAACATTTTATATGTACTATTTCAATGACTTAACCCTTTCAGTGCCAGAGGGGTACTCAACGGATTGTAATGATGTTGCATACCCCTCTGGGACTCAAAGGGTTAATGAAGGGAACATCCATAGGTCTTATAGTCAGAATGACAAAACATTTGGCGCATCATGCCCATAAACAAATTAGAAACTCAACTTTAAAAAGGGACAGTAATGACCCAAACTTTTTTTTTTTTTTTTACATTTATGTACAGTTTAAAATATTAATCAAATCACTCCAAACCCTCTCTCTTAAACCGCTATGGTTTGAGAGATATTGGGATTCAAAGTCCCCCCTCCCTCCCCTTCTCCTGATGTCAGCTGTAAAGCCAACAGCAGGAGAATAAAGACGTACGACTCAAGGAGGCTCTGCAGCAGAGCCCGAATCGTGTTACTTAAAAATAATTAATTCATTGGAAAGGTCTAAAAAGTATGCCTGGTTTGCAAGCACACTTTGTAGATCTTTCCAATGAATTATTTTTAAGTACCGCGATTTCGGCTCTGTTGTAGAGTCACCTGTTGGTCCCCAGTCCGGCATCTCCTGCTGTCAGATAGATGCGGACATCAGGAGAAGGGGAGAGAGATGGGGGACTTTGAATCCCTATATCTCTCAAACCATATAGGTTTGAGAGATAGGGTTTGGAGCAATTTGATTAATATTTTAAACTCTACATAACTTTAAAAAAAGTTTTGGGGCATTACTGTCCCTTTAATATTTTTGTTATGTCTTCATGGAAAAAGCAAGGAACACTGAGCTAGCGCCCACAGCACAAAGACCCACTGCACCCTGGTGGTGAACCAATGCTTTAAGAGATCATTTAGCGTTGTCAGTCCCTGCATATTAGATAGTACTGGATGGCACTGTACGGAGAGGCAGATAGCAACATTCCACTCTGTCCCTCCCTTCATACCAGAAAGTACTGGCTAATTTGAGCAACAATTGAAATAAAGTGAAATATCTCAAACTATACTAAGAAATTGCCAGCATAAACATGTGTACTTTTGAAATCTCTTTTCAAAATCACCCAACTCCTTATAAAAAGTTTCATTTCACTTTAAACAGCTGCGCAGAGGTACACATTCATTCTTTGTGCAGAACCCTAGGACTCCATTAGCACCGCACCCTTGACACATTCGACTTCAGTTAATGCTGTATTGTCTGTAAACTGCCTGACTTGTCAGCCTTTCAGGAAAGAAAATCAGTGGGTACCAATCTCAAAAATGGAAAAAACTTAAAACAAAAATTTGATAGTAAATGTTTCAGTTAGAGAAAGGTTACAATCCTTCCATGTAGTGCATAGGACTGACCCGATATTTTAGCAATTCTGAAATCACTCTATATACTCTGAAATATTATAAATTGTCCCCCTCCTGCCCCTTATATTTAATCTTTGTGCCTCAGGAACTGGAAGTGGATCATGAGGAGGTAATATGTTTCACCATAAACGGAAAACCTTGACGAAGGAGGGCAGGTTTTAATTATACTGAATGAAGGGAGATTTGTCCCTCGTTTCGATCTGTCCGGTCAAGCGATCAGATTTCAGATCTCAGGGGATGTGGCCTAGCATAATAAATAGAGGCATGAGGGGGAGAAGTTATAATATTTCAGAGAATAAAGAGCAATTTCAGCATAACCAAAGTAAGGGATCAGTAGTATGCACTACAAGGAAGGATTGCAGATTTGCTCACACCGAAACATTAGTATCCTTTTATAATATTTCCAGATACACTTAAACCACCACAAAATCATCCACACAAGGAAGAAAAAAAGTTTTGATTACATTTTATGGATTTAGATTTTTTTATTTTTAAACTAATGTTAGGCTGGAGTACCAGGTACTAAAATTCATTTCATTTGTGTTAGTATTCCTTTAAGTCATCTTTTGACACAACTTTGTTGTGAAGATTTAGCATAGTATTTTATTGGTTAAGTGACTGTATGGAAAGGAACCATTTATCTTTCGAAACTAAAATCACACAAACAAATGAGATTAAAGACAAGACACTATGTCAACCAATTCATCAAACACTCACCCTCATACTAACCCTTTAATGACCACAGGGGTGTGGGATACTTATATGCAGTGTGTTACACTCCTCCATGCCCATAAAGGGTTAAGAGGAGGGTTTATTTTTAAGTTCCCTAGAATTACAAGTATGTGTTCGTAAGAATGACAAGTATGTGTTCATAGGCAAGGTCATGTTTTAACTCAATGACATCTAAACTAAAGGACTAGAGCAATTTACACCCCCACTACTAGTTAAATCAAATGTGTCTTGTGAAATAATGATCCTCATTTGAGATTTTACATAAATACACTGTTTAGCAAAAACATAAAAAGGTAGCTTGTTGGCCCAGCTACGATAATTTTATTAATTCAGTTAGGCAATTAAAAAAAAAAATCCCTTTTACTCTACCAATCTCCTGCTTTCTCATTGGCTAGAAGAGTACTACCTTCTCCTTCATTTCTGTCAGCATAGTTACCTTTAGGGCCCTTACACAAAGGAGACTCATTGTGAATTGTGTGCTAGGAGGCATTTTACACAGGCAATAAGTGCTGTTATTGCTGCAGAGATGCTGAAAGTTTCCAGCGACAATGCAGCGACACATACATGTTGCATGTGTTTCAATGGAATTGCACTGAAATTGCACAGCTACTGCAGTTAGTGTTTTTTTTTTTTCCTTGCAAGGGTCACTATATTGTGAGAATGGGACACAGAGAATACCTTGCTACCTTTTAGTAATAAATCCACAGCACCATTTTCAGTTGCTACAAAGACGTCCTGATAGAAAGAAGCTTTAAGTGTCACCTCTGTCACCTTAGGGTTCTTTCAGTCCAGTGACAGAACTATAGCAGCCCTCTGCTACAGCTGTGTCCCACATTGTTTCACAACACGTGTGTTCCACAGCAGACCCAGAAGGAGGATTGTCTGACAGCTGGTCCATGGAATTGTGCCAACCATTTATTACTGATTGTAGTCCACGCGGGTCAGCCTTTCATTGAAGGTTTGAGTGGGCATCACAACCTCAAGTAAGGTTTGTTTGAAAGGTCTGCAGGTAGCACCACAGGCCTACATGTGGACTTTCTTTGTTGCATCCCTGAGGGAATACAGGAAATATGCAGTATGCTGAACTTCTGAGTATTTCCATTAGGCAAAGCACTCAAAAAGGTACTCTGCTGGGCTATGGTGACTGCTCATGTTAAAGGCATTACGTTATTTTGAAGTATTTGGTCTTCTCAAATTCCACCCCTTGAGAAACAGTTAACAGTTTGGACACTCCATTGTCCAACTACCCCTCGTACCCCTTTAGCATACTGAAAGCTAGTGAGGTCTCCAGCTCTTTGATATTCAAGGAATTAGGAAGCGGGTTTTTTTTTTTTTTTTGTCTCCAATCACAGGGTAAAGATCTCCTCCTAATTCAAAGGCATACAGGCGATCTCAAGCTTTGAGCCCAGATTTCAGGATCTCATGGTGAAAGAACAAATAGTCAGGGTAAGTGAGTTAACACAAGTAGGGATATATTTTATAAAGCCTATATTATGGGGAACTTTTAGGGTTACTGCTTCAAAGATCTCAGGATCAGTCTGTTTTGAACTTCCCAGTTATGAGGGATAGGCAATCTTTGGCTCATTAGCTGTTGTGACTACAACTTATTGCCTGCTAACACTGGCAGGCATATCTACAATCCATTACTTTTAACACCTTTATTTTCATGTGCTTTTTTCCCTACCAGTACACTCTCATTTGGCAAAGTGTATACAAGTACACATTGACAACATTCAGATATAAGTACCAATCTGTAATATTCACAAAAACATAGCAGTATGTTCAAAAGAAAGTGGAGTAGATCAGTGGCAAGCCATTAACACTATAGAAAGAGCCAAAAATTCTGATTTAAATGCGGGATTTAATCCCTTAAATGCTAGAATGGTATCAAACACATTGCAAAGCAATGTGTCGGACACCTCTGTAGCATGCAAGGTGTTAAACTAACAAACTGAAGTCAATGGGACTTTTTAGTTCTACCCTATAGTGCAAATGGTTCGCCCCGGAGCCACTTTCTTTTGAACATACAGCTGTTTTTGTGAATATTGCAGACTGGCACTTATCTAAATGCAGCCGATGTGTACTTGTATACACTTTGCTAAATGAGTGTGTACTGGTACTGAGAAAAGCACATGAAAATAAAGGTGTTAACCCTTTGAATGCCAATGGGGTCTGTACCCCTCTGGTACAGTGTTAAAAGTCATGGATGTTAGAGATGTTGCCCATGTGTTAGCAGGCAACAAATTGGAGACGTCTCTAGGAATATATTGGGGTTACACTTTTTTCAGCACAAAAAAAAAAAAAAAAAATGGGCATCCAACCCACTGCAAAGTGTTAAAAAAAAAAAATTATCCGAAATCCAAAGTTTCATAAAAAATTCCCCAATGTAAACAGCCATGTGGATAGGCATGCATATGGGATATTATGTCCCCTTGGATGCTAGAGACTTCTGCAATGCCTTTGAGACATGTTAAGCACCAACAAGGGTTGAATGAATATAATAAGGAAACATAAAAAGGAGGTAGAAAGAAGCAGCCAATTTAAATGAAAAACAACATGAATTCCACAGTTAAACAGTTGCACATCTCTGGAGTTTTAGAATTTGACAGACAGAAGGAGTAATCATTTTACTTTTACGAAAGATTTTAATTAGGTCTTGGCTTCTGTATATAGTAGCATCTTGGGTGTTCGGCTACTTTCAAGGAATAAAAAAGAAAAAAAAAAAAAAAATCTTTATTTACTACAGGATGCAAAAAGCAGTGATGCGGAACAGAGTAATTCTATCTGAAATGAGGACTGGATGTTCAAATAGAGCCAGCAAAGTTGTTTTCTCTTAGATTATTGAGTCCCACGCAGTTACATCCAGGCCGAGCTGTCACATCATGAAATCCAATATTAAATGGAGACTGTGCCTTCATAATAAGTGGTTCATAATCTTAACAGTAGGACGTACAAGGGTAAGAAAAGGTTTCCTTTAACCCTTTGAGTGCCAGAGGGGTATCCAAAGATACCTCCTCTGGCACTCCATGTTAAAACAAAAAATAATCCCCCCCCCCCCCCCAATATTTTTATTGTTTGCATTTTCGTCTTAGGTGTAGTCTATGGCTTGTTTCAGTTTAACCCTTGGAGTACCACAAAAGTGTCCAATGGATACCTCTCTGGCAATGAAGGGGTTAAAGACAAGTGATTATTAGGTGTCATTTAGCTCTATTGAAGACCACCGTTTGTTGAGAGGTAGTGTTCCCTAGAGGCAGACTTCTAAGATTACTCTGCACAGGAAAACGAAAAATAATTTATATTATATATACACACACAAAATATATATAATTTATTTTATATGTGTACACACACACACACACACACACACACACACACACACACACAGATACATATCCATCTATACAGAAATTGCTAGTCTCTGACGCTCCCTGTGTGCGTAAACACACACGTGCAGCAGAGACTGCCAGAAAGATGCAGTCATGCACGGTAGAGACCGTTCGAATGCACTGATCCGAAGCAGGGCGCTCCAAACGGCCCACCACCTGTCTCTGCTCCTGGGTCCGGGGCAGCAGCAGAGGCCACTGGGTGGCATTTTAGCCCATGTATACAGGTGTATATATATATATATATATATATATATATATATATATATATATATATATATATATATATATATATATATATATATATATATATATATATATATATATAAATTTAGACGATTATACCAGCTTTATGCTTAAATGGACAATATTTTACCATTTGATGGACGTTTGTCTTTTTTCGACCTAATTTACTGTTACTATGTATTTAAACATGTCCTCCATTTAACATAATAAAAAGGAATAAGAAGGGAGGGGGATAAATAAACTTAAAACATGAACAAATGTTTCAAGGACAAGACAAAAAGGTCTAAAATTCACTTCTCACGAAGGAGCAAATCCAATTCACCTCTCTACCACCTGCAGTACAAGTGCAGCTCTATAAAGCTGTGATTCATGATGGGAATTCTGTAGGTACATTACCCTTGTCCTTGCCACACCTTTGGGTAAAGAACCATTTAACCTCTTAAGGACCAGAGTGGTGCATAACAAATTGCGAAGAAACACGTTTCATACCCCACTGCTCCTTAAGGGGTTAAGATCATATTATATATATATATATATATATATATATATATATATATATATATATATATTTTTTTTTTTTAATTTTAGACTTAAAATTAGACTTACTACGGTTACCTCGATAAAGAGACTGAGATCTACTAGCTTTGCATATTCTATATTAGTTATTGGAAGCACAAGCACACAGATATGGGAAGTAGGAAATGGATTCCCACCCAGGGAGCTGAGGTACAGTAGTTTACCTCTTCATTACAACACTAGCAGGCCTTAATAAAAGAAACCGGGCTTTAACTTATTTCTAACATATTCCCCTACCCATCTTACTCTTAACAGGCAAATACACTCCATCATCCATAAATACACAATTTGAACAATTGAAGGTTGTATTCATCTATTCAAAAAACTTTGCCAATTTAAAAAACGTTCCAAGATTCAAAAATCTAATCTGATCAAGTGCCACTCCCACCCTTGGAGAAAGTACAGCACATTGCTTCTCAGGGAGATACACACAGAGACACAGACAGAGGTTTAAACCACTTTACCTGTCCTACGGTAGTGTTAGATAACAGATGGCTGTCCAGCGGTTGGGGACTACAACTCCTGTCTTGATAAGAGTTAGACCCACTGCTGTTTATAATCACAGCAATCCGCTACTTTTTCTTAGAAATCCTCAAATAAAGATGCAGTATGCCAAAGAGTGGGTCTTTCCCAGACAGAAAAGGCGTGAATGATCACACAGTCATAAAAGGACCAATTCTGGAGCAAACACACAAGGAAAAGAAAGTTCAAATTAAAACAGCTTCCCTGATCTGCTGGAGAAAAATAAATAAATAAATCAATCAATCAATCAATCAATCAATATGCATCATTACAAAGTGTTATCAAAGCATGGAAACCGTTATACATGTATATATTACACCATCCTCTCTTCTAACAGAGCAATTTGTATTTCAGAATTAATGTTCTTTTAAACACACAGTAAAATGTTTAGAATTGGCATGAGGAAAATGCAATATTGACATCAGAAGTGCCAACTATTTAAGGAGTGGTAGGGCCTGGGCAGCCTTACGCTCTAACAGATTATATGATCGTTACTCAAAGCAATTACAACGTGAAGGCTCTTGTCCCGGATCCAGAAAAGGAAGTACATACATTCATTAACCCCTTGGATGCTAGAGATCTTGTACACCTTGTATAGTCTCTAGAATCCAAGGGGTTAAAGGGTTACAAGAAGAAAATGCTGGATGCGCAATCTTGGCAAGTTATTCTAAAGGTTAATCTTTTCACAGATGTCAAGTGCAGTACATTTTTTTCCACCTTTGAGTGTCAGAAGGGTACACAACACATTGGCATTCAAAGGGTTAAAAATTCAGGATGATGAATATATAAATGTAAATGCCTCCGCTAGACTGTAAGCTCTCACGAGCAGGGCCCTCGGAGCCCTTCTGTTCTCCTCATTTGATTTGTACTATTTAAATATCTCTGTATGTCTATTCCCTATTGTACAAAGCGGCAGAATTAGTTTGAACTATATAAACTAGTGTAAAAGCCCTTGCACACGGGCCAAGGTCTGGGTAATGTTAAACCTTTGAGTGCCAGAGGGGTACGCAACCAATGTGTTGTGTACTCCTCTAGCACTCAAAGGGGTAAGAGGCCGCTACCTCACTGCTCCATGCAATGCAGTCTTGCGTCGCCTCACTCTCGAGATGCAATCATGAGCAGTAGAGACTGCCCGAAAGCAGGCTGTCTACTGCGGGATGACTGCATCGTGATAAACATCCTAGCGAATTCTATAGGTTAATAATTATAATGCACAAAGCCCCGTCACCGAGGCTTATGTACAAGAAATTGGTCCAGTTCTGGGGGAAACAAAATGCACCATATTCCCTCTGATTTTTATGGGGCTTTTAAAGGGGAACTTTCACCCCGCAATAACTTAAGGCTAACTTATTGCACACCTGGCGACTAGCTGCTTAGTAGCGCTAGTCGCCAGCAATATTACCCGGTTCTTCAGATATCGGCGTTTTACAGGAGCAGGAAGCACGGACGTCTCTTCACAGTGACGTCCGTGCGCCTGCGCTGTCAGTCCCTTTTGCACCGTATGGTGCAAAAGGGACTGACAGCGCAGGCGCACGGACGTCACTGTGAAGAGACGTCCGTGCTTCCTGCTCCTGTAAAACGCCGATATCTGAAGAACCGGGTAATATTGCTGGCGACTAGCGCTACTAAGCAGCTAGTCGCCAGGTGTGCAATAAGTTAGCCTTAAGTTATTGCGGGGTGAAAGTTCCCCTTTAACCATTTAAATGCTAGTAGAAATTGAGACCTTTCATTCAAAGGTGTTTAAAAGCCCCATTCAAATCAAAAGGAGTTTTTAATTTGTCCATTATGGTAAATTTTTGCTGCTTCAGAACCGCACCAGTTTCTACACAAGTCTGTGTCATGGATTTAAATATACTTATTTGCCTTTTATTTACTCTGCATACCTGGGAGCTTTCAAAGTAAGCCGATCACGAGATCCAAAATATTAACCCGTAATGTAGACTCTTTGTAACCCTGTGGTGCTCCGATCAGTCTTCAAGGAATCTAGAATATGCTACAAATTAAAGCTTACACTGTCTGTACACACGTTTTTGCCTCATTTTTTCAGTGTGAATACTTACTATAGTAATTGTAACATTTTATAGATTACGTCCTTCAGTTACCTTTATGAATGAGTATTAGGTTGAGTGTTTGTCACAACTGATAAATTACTAACCATTATAGAATTGTACATAAAATAGACACCATGGATTAACTCAACGTTACGCAGTATTGCACCAATGAACAGCCTTGCAGGTAGATATCCATGAAAGTTTGTGTGACTGAATAAAATTGCTGGCTGTCACCTACATCCTTATTGTAGGATGGAGCTTATTTCTGCCCTAGAAGTGGGTTTGCAACAGGTATATATGTCTAAGCTGGTGCAGATGAGATGGCTCATTTGTTAAATGCACTAGCTACCTAATCTGTTACCTCAGGGTCACATGTGCAGGCAAGGTCAACTCATGTTCTCTACCTCAGGAGGCTGAAAAGCTGAGTACTCATCTCAATGTATCCTCCCTGACTAACAGAGTTGCATTAATCTTCAAGGTTTTTTTTTTTTTTTGGTTTTTTTTTTTTTTTTGCTGTATCCAATATTTAAAATAGGGGTTTTTGCAAGCTAGATGTTCTTTTGCTCTAGAAGGCATAATAGTAAGACTTCTCTTCATTCATTAAGCCTATATGTATCTCATCTCTTACACTATTCTGTTAGGTTTTTTTAATTCCTGATTAAGAGAGGTTTTATTCAATGCTTTCCAAGTGTATAAATGTTAATGGGTGATCAGAGTTCATACAGGGAGAGTGCGCTTGCATTTTCTAATTGCACGAAAAGCACCACTTTCTATTTATAAGACCTCCCTACTTATACTTGCTTACTAGTAATACTGGCACTGCTTTGCTTGTGCAGTTAATAAAACAATGACTGTTTTAATGACTGGATTGTTGAATTTTCAGGTCTTAGACTTTTCAGTTCCAATAAGGCGTGCAGCGAATTGCGTTACACAACTCTTCATCAGCGTGCATGTGAGTATGTGTTTGCATGTTTTGCCAATTGTGTGTGTTTTGTGTGTATTGCCTTTTACTTGTACCGAGTTTTGCCTATAGCATTGTGTGTGTATTGTGCATATTAGGTACAGCATTTTGCTTATTGCACATAGTTTTGAGTATAGTGTTTTGCCTATTGTATACAGCATTTTGCCTATCTCATATTGTGTTTTTAGTGTAACGCTATACGTAGAGTTTATTGCATTTGGAGTATAGCGTTGTGATAAAATTTTGATTATACTGTATTCCATATGGCGTATAGTGTGTGAATAGCTTTGAGCATATAGCGTTTGGTGTATAACATTTGTCCTATAGGATATTACATTTTGTGCATTGCATTTTGCGCATTGTGCATAACGTGTGTATGGTGTATAGTGTGTTTTGTATATAGCAATGCATGTATATCGTTGTGCATCACATTTGCCGTATCGCGCATAGCATTTTACATACGTTTTGCATGTAGTGTTGAGTTTGGTGAATTATGTATGGCATGTACCGTCTGGCATAGATTGTTTGGAGAACAGTGTTTTACTTAGAGCACTTGAGGTATAATGCTTGGCATATATTGTATTGCAATTTGAATATAACACTTTGTGTATTGCAAGTAGTGTTAACGTGTAGTGTTGTGTATGTTTACAGCATATGTTAAGCATATAGCGTTGTGTGTGTAATGAATAGTATTTTGCATGTAGCGTTTGGAGTATAGCATATACCAATATTCCATATTGTGTTTTGCAGGTAGTGTTTGGAGAACTGTGTAGCGTGCATTACGTTTAGTGTATAGGGATTGTCGTTTAGCTTTTGGAGTATAGAATTTACATATTGTGTACAGTGTTTTGCACATTGTATCTTGCGTATGTGATTGTGTATATTGTGTCTGGTGTTTGTATTGTGTACACTGTGTTACAGGTGTTGTGTTTGTGTGTGTTCATTGTAGCCACTGGCCACTCCTGTCAGAATCACACCCCCATGAATAACTCCTCCTTACTGCTGCCCCTGGGTCTGCTCACCAGCACTGCAGAATTTTGGTCACATGACCTCTTCTTTTATTAGTATAGATAAAAGAGGTTAAAGTGTAGACGGAGTTTCTTCTTTACAGCTTTAGAAAAAAACAACTGAATCATAGCAAGCCTACTGTATGTGGGTGTATTAAAAAAAAAAAATTTCCTTCCTGATTCCAAATGACAATCAGATATTTGCCTGGATCAACACCATATCTACTTTGAAAAAGTCATATTTCTCAATTTTGTTCTAAGATAGAAAGGTGTCCATTGTAAACTACAGTATCTGCAAGCACAGTGTCCCAAAGCAAAGAATAGTTCCTTAGACAGTTCTTTGCCATTTACAAAAAACACAAAGATATTCAAGGTCAATGTAATCATATCACCCCTTAGGCATCTCTTCTCTATTGTAAAATGCAGTTTGGCTAGTCTCTTCACAACACAGTTTATGTTTTGATGAACGTCTCTGCACTTTTCAGTCCAATAATGTATTCAAAAACTGGTGCCCAAAACCGTGATCCATATTCTAGATCAGGCCCAACCAAGGATTAATATAGAGGTAGAATTATATTCCCATCCTGTGTACAACCCTTTTTATGCAGGATCGTACCCAAATGATCTATTGCACCAGCTGAGTGACACAATATACTACTGAGACGTCTATTGTTTCAGTATTAATAAAGCTTTCGCTAACTAGCAGTTTCCCATTTAGCGTATGTGTAGCGTATGCACTCGCATGTGCATGCATCTGCAGCCTTAACCCATAACCTTACATTCATCTATATTAAATCTCACCAGCCACTTTTTCAACCTCTCAGTTTATCCAAATCTTTACACAGGGAAAACAAACCATCCTGCTCTGTACGCATTTCCTTACACAGTTTAGGGTCATCAACTGACATTACTTTCAATGCCGACTTCTATAGCATTAGTAAGCAAGTTAAAGAGCATTGGGCCCAGGACCGAACTTTGTGGCACCCCACTTACCTTTTCAAGTTGACCAAAATGTTCCATTTACAACAACTCTCTGCCATCAGTTAGCCAGTTTAAATCAAAGTACACTTACATCAACAGCAGCTCCCTTGTCCAAATTACCACTTACATTTTCATAATGTATGCCAGAGACCTCTCTGCCATTCAAGAGACTAAAAACCCAGTGGGAGTCTTGAGTGCTTTTATTTGCCCCTTACGGTGCAGTTTGTTTGTCCCACAGAGCCATCTTTTGATTTCTGCTCAAAGTCCTTTAGTGCAGGGCTCAAAATTTCCACTCACCACTAGCCAATGGCGAGTGAAAATTTAACCCTGGCGAGTAGAAATTCAGCCCTGGTGGGTATGTTATGTCTTGCAGTGGCGAGTAACTTTTCAGGTCTGGCTAGTAGCAAAGGACTTAAATTATAAGCCCTGCTTTAGTGTGTTGGCTGTGATAAAAAACATCCCAATGAATTCCTTCTACTTTCTATGCTGGATCAGCTGTCTAGGAAAGTCTGTCCATAAACTGCCCCGAGTATGATACGGACACACAAACAGACCATTCCCCCTGCCCCCCCTCTTAACGTACACACCAGATAGGGACACGTTTTAAGCTATCTCAGATGACTTTTTATTAAAAAAAGGATATCCAGACCAGAAGTAATGCTATATGAGTGAATAGATTGCATGACAAGCACAAGGAGGTGGAGGAGGAGAAAAGGGTACAGTTACCTCAAAACCACAGAGTTTATTCAGAATGCAGTCACAGAGCAGGAAGCCTTAACCCCTTCCATTGCCTAATGGTGTTCAACCACCAGTGGATGGGGGGGGGGAATAGATGTGGAAGAAGGGGACCAAATAAGACTGATTCAACAGAGTGCCAGAGGGGTAAGCAACAATGCATTGGATTTGGTTTTGCTGCTCAATAGTAGTAATAACAAAATGAGCAAATCTGGAGGCAACCAACTGCAACTGGCAGGGGGAAATACTACAGAATAAAATTCTTAGTACCAGATGTAATGGCAGCCCATTCAGATGCGAAGGAAATCTTAACTTTATCATGTCCCATTACTTCTTTACCATCTGGATGTTAGGAAAGTGTCTAACACATTACAAAGAAATGCATGTTCAGAAGAAAAGGGGAGGAGTTCTGGGGAACACCATGTGCACTATATAGAGGAGAGCAAAAACATTCCTATTGGATTCAAATGGGAATTTTAACAGCTTGAATGCTGGAAAGGTCTCCAATACATTGTTTTGCAATGAGGTGGAGACCTCTAGCATTCAAGGTGTTAAAATCCCCATATATTTAAAAAAAAAAAAAAAAAAAAAAAAGGAAATTTAGTGGTCCCCTATAGTGCACGTAGCCCCAGAACTCCTCCACTCTTCTTTGGACATAAGGGTCTTATGACAGAAGCGAAATAAATGAAATTCTGCAGCATGTCAACTGTACCAGACGACAACAATACCCCCAATAGATTTAAATATGGCTTTAAACAAAATAAATAAATTATAATAATCATACAAGCCCTAAAATGTCTGCTAGACATGTTCTTCCTATGGATGTATAAGCAGCTATGCCTGACTGACCCCAGTTTGCTTATGCAAGCAAGTAATGAGTGACAGAGCAATACTTGTCATAATAAAGGTAAACTGGCAAGCAGAGAACAGCTCTGAAAATAAAGAGAAGGATTGTAATCACTGATAAAAGCTAAAGATAATAAATACATCAAAATGTTAATTACAGGATTGTTCCAGCTCTTTAAAAAAAAAAAAGGCTCTTCACAGATGACCCTGTAGAGCAACCAATACTACAGGTTTTCTGGCTACCCCAGAATGAACAAAGGTAGACCAGTTAAATTTGCCTCATAACCCAGTGACATGAGAACTGTATGGCTAGCCTGCTACCAAATAAGGTAGTCTTTATCAGACCTTCCTGATCTGCCTACTGATAAACAGTATAACTATGTATGTTCCCTTTTGAAAGAAATGTATCTAATCTGCTCTTGAATGTATACATTGTATCTGCCATAACCACCTCCTTGGGCAAAGAATTTCACAATTTAACAGACCTTACTGTAAAAAAAACCCTTCCTCTGCTGAAGTCTAAACCTCCTTTCCTCTAATTTCGAGGGGTGCCCCCTGGTCAGGCCTTGGAATAAATAGCTCACCGCAGAGATCCTCATATTGACCTCTCACATTTGTACAATGTGATAAGGTCTCCTCTTAGTCGTCTTTTCTCTACAGCAAATAAAGTTTGTCTAGTCGTTACTCATATGTCAAGTCCTTCATTCCCTTAATTTTGTTGCTCTTCGCTGTACCCTCTCTAGTTCTAGTATTTCCTGTTTCAGAACAGGTGCCCAAAACTGCACTGCATACTCAAGGTGAAGTCGACTATAGGGGAGAAAAAAAAAAAAAAAAAAAAAATTTATATATTATAACTAGCAATGTGGGACGGCGTTGCCCGTCAGGATATATAGGGAATTAATGCACACACACGGATGCGAGACAAACACAGAGACACACGCAAATGCACACGCATGCACTGAGATGCTTAAAGAGCGACAGTCATACACACATACATGCAGACACATACAGTGTGATACAGACATGCAACACACACAGTGAGAAACACACAGGCACACACAGAGACACACACACACACACACAGAAGTGAGTCATAAGGGGTTGACTTATGTGTCATTGTAATGAGTTTGTGTTTGTACTTATGCCTCCACTGTGGCATTCATTCATATAGTTGAAATGCATGTGGTAATTGCACATACTATGGTGGAAGGGGGATCGTGCTGGCTCCCGGGATGTGAGTGACTGGCATTCATTCATGTAATTGAAATGCATGTGGTAATTGCACATACTATGGTGGAAGGTGGATCATGCTGGCTCCAGGGGTGTGATTACGTGTGAGTGATTGCGTTTGAGTGCGAGATTGAGTGATTGCGTGTGAGTGATTGAGTGAGTGTGTTAGTGAGTGTGTGTGATTGAGTGAGTGTGTTAGTGAGTGTGTGTGATTGAGTAAGAATGTGTGAGTGAGAGTGTGTATGATAGTGAGAGGGTGTGAGTGATTGAGGGTGTGAGTGATTGAGGGTGTGAGTGATTGAGGGTGAGAGTGTGGTTGAGTGTGAGTGTGTGATTGTGATTGAGTGTGAGACTGTGATTGAGTGATTGAGTGTGAGAGTGAGACTGTGTGAGAGTGTGATTGAATGAGACTGTGAGAGTGTGATTGAGAGTGAGAGTGTGTGAGTGTGATTGAGTGAGACTGTGAGAGTGTGATTGAGTGAGACTGTGTGAGTGTGATTGAGTGTGTGAGTGATTGGGTGTGAGACAGAGAGAGATTGTGTGAGACTGAGAGTGTGAGAATGTGAGTGTGAGTGTGTGAGACTGACAGTGTGAGAATGTGAGTGTGAGAGAGTGTGTGATACTGTGAGAGTGTGTGAGACTGTGAGAGTGTGAGAGAGAGTGTGAGAGACTGAGACTGTGAGACTGAGAGACTGAGACTGTGAGACTGAGAGTGTGAGAGACTGTGAGACTGAGAGTGTGAGAGACTGAGACTGAGAGTGTGAGAGACTGAGACTGTGAGACTGAGAGTGTGAGAGACTGTGAGACTGAGAGTGTGAGAGACTGAGACTGTGAGACTGAGAGTGTGAGAGACTATGAGAGTGAGAGTGTGAGAGACTGTGAGACTGAGAGTGTGAGAGACTGTGAGACTGAGAGTGTGAGAGACTGAGACTGAGAGTGTGAGAGACTGAGACTGTGAGACTGAGAGTGTGAGAGACTGTGAGACTGAGAGTGTGAGAGACTGAGACTGTGAGACTGAGAGTGTGAGAGACTATGAGAGTGAGAGTGTGAGAGACTGTGAGACTGAGAGTGTGAGAGACTGAGACTGTGAGACTGAGAGTGTGAGAGACTGTGAGACTGAGAGTGTGAGAGACTGAGAGTGTGAGAGACTGTGAGACTGAGAGTGTGAGAGACTGAGAGTGTGAGAGACTGAGAGTGTGAGACACTGTGAGACTGAGACTGTGAGACTGAGACTGTGAGAGAGACTGTGAGAGAGACTGTGAGAGAGAGTGAGACTGTGAGAGAGAGTGAGACTGAGAGAGTGTGAGACTGAGAGAGTGTGAGAGAGTGTGAGACTGTGAGAGTGTGAGAGTGTGAGAGCGTGAGACTGTGAGAGTGTGAGACTGTGAAAGTGTGAGAGAGTGTGAGACTGTGAGAGTGTGAGAGAGACTGTGAGAGTGTGAGAGAGACTGTGAGAGAGACTGTGTGTGTGAGAGTGTGTGAGAGTGTGAGAGCATGTGAGACTGAGAGCATGTGAGACTGAGAGCATGTGAGACTGAGAGAGTGCGAGACTGAGAGAGTGCGAGTGTGTGAGACTGAGAGTGTGAATGAGTGAGACTGAGAGTGTGGATGAGTGAGACAGTGTGAGAGAGAGACTGTGAGAGTGTGAGACTGTGAGAGTGTGAGACTGTGAGAGTGTGAGAGCGTGTGAGACTGAGAGTGTGAATGAGTGAGAGACTGAGAGTGAGAGAGTGAGACTGTGAGAGTGTGAGAGCGTGTGAGACTGAGAGTGTGAATGAGTGAGAGACTGTGAAAGTGAGAGAGTGAGACTGTGAGAGTGTGAGACTGTGAGAGTGTGAGACTGTGAGAGTGTGAGAGCGTGTGAGACTGAGAGCATGCGAGACTGAGAGCGTGCAAGACTGAGAGACTGTGTGTGTGAGAGAGACTGTGTGAGAGACTGTGTGTGAGAGAGACTGTGTGTGAGACTGTGTGAGTGTGAGACAGAGAGTGCGAGACTGAGAGTATGTGAGTGTGTGAGAGTGAGAGAGTGAGACTGTGTGATAGTGAGACTGTGTGAGAGTGAGACTGTGTGAGAGTGAGACTGTGTGAGAGTGAGAGACTATGTGAGAGTGAGAGAGAGAGACTATGTGAGAGTGAGAGAGAGAGAGAGACTATGTGAGTGAGAGAGAGCGACTACGTGAGAGTGAGAGACTGTGAGAGTGTGAGAGAGAGACAGTGAGAGAGAGACTGTGAGAGTAAGACACTGTGAGACTGTGTGAGAGTGAGAGAGAGAGACTATGTGAGAGTGAGAGAGAGAGACTATGTGAGAGTGAGAGACTGAGTGTGAGAGAGACTGTGAGAGTGTGAGAGAGAAACTGTGAGAGTGAGAGAGAGACTGTGAGAGTAAGAGACTGTGAGACTGTGTGAGAGTGAGAGAGAGAGACTGTGTGAGAGTGAGAGACTATGTGAGAGTTAGAGACTATGTGAGAGTGAGAGAGAGAGACTATGTGAGAGTGAGAGACTGAGTGTGAGAGAGAGACTGTGAGAGTGTGAGAGAGAGACTGTGAGTGTGAGAGAGAGACTGTGAGTGTGAGAGAGAGACTGTGAGAGTGAGACTGGGTGAGACTGTGTGAGACTGTGTGTGAGTGTGAGACTGTGTGTGAGTGTGAGACTGTGTGTGAGTGTGAGACTGTGTGTGTGTGAGAGACTGTGCGAGACTGTGAGTGCGAGACTGTGTGTGTGTGAGAGACTGTGCGAGACTGTGTGAGTGCGAGACTGTGTGAGTGCGAGACTGTGTGAGTGCGAGACTGTGAGTGCGACAGTGTGAGAGAGAGAGACTGTGAGACTGAGAGTGTGTGTGAGACTGAGAGTGTGTGTGAGACTGAGAGTGTGTGTGTGTGAGACTGAGAGTGTGAGAGTGTGTGAGAGTGTGTGAGAGTGTGTGAGAGTGTGTGAGAGTGTGTGAGAGTGTGTGAGAGTGTGTGAGAGTGTGTGAGAGTGTGTGAGAGTGTGTGAGAGTGTGTGAGAGTGTGTGAGAGTGTGTGAGAGTGTGTGAGAGTGTGTGAGAGTGTGTGAGAGTGTGTGAGAGAGAGTGAGAGAGAGTGTGTGAGAGTGAGAGACTGTGAGAGTGTGAGAGAGAGAGACTGAGAGTAAGAGACTGTGAGGCAGTGTGAGACTGTGTGAGTGTGAGACTGTGTTTGAGAGTGAGACTGTGTTTGAGAGTGAGACTGTGTGTGAGAGTGAGACTGTGTGTGAGACTGTGACTGTGTGAGACTGTGTGTGAGACTGTGTGTGAGACTGTGTGAGACTGTGTGAGACTGTGTGTGAGACTGTGTGTGAGACAGAGTGAGAGACTGTGAGAGAGTGTGAGAGAGTGTGAGAGAGTGAGAGTGTGAGAGTGAGAGACTGTGAGAGTGAGACTGCGTGAGACTGTGTGTGAGTGTGAGACTGTGTGAGTGTGAGACTGTGTGTGTGTGAGAGACTGTGTGTGTGTGAGAGACTGTGTGACTGTGTGAGACTGTGTGACTGTGCGAGACTGTGACTGTGCGAGACTGAGTGCGAGACTGTGAGTGCGAGACTGTGAGTGCGAGACTGTGAGTGCAAGACTGTGAGTGCAAGACTGAGAGTGTGTGAGACTGAGAGTGTGTGAGACTGAGTGTGTGAGACTGAGAGTGTGAGAGAGTGTGAGAGAGTGTGTGAGAGTGTGTGAGAGTGAGAGAGAGAGACTGTGAGAGTGAGAGAGAGAGACTGTGAGAGTGTGAGAGAGAGAGACAGTGTGAGACTGTGTTTGAGAGTGAGACTGTGTTTGAGAGTGAGACTGTGTGTGAGACTGTGTGTGAGACTGTGTGTGAGACTGTGTGTGAGAGTGTGTGAGACTGTGACTGTGTGAGACTGTGTGTGAGAGTGTGAGACTGTGTGTGAGACTGTGAGAAACTGTGAGTGAGACTGTGAGTGAGACTGTGAGTGAGACTGTGAGAGACTGTGTGTGAGACTGTGTGTGAGACTGTGTGTGAGACTGTGTGTGAGAATGTGTGAGACTGTGTGAGACTGTGTGAGTGAGAGAGAGAGACTGTGAGACTGAGTGAGAGAGAGAGACTGTGTGAGTGTGAGACTGTGTTAGTGTGAGACTGTGAGACTGTGTGTGAGACTGTGTGTGAGACTGTGTGTGAGACTGAGAGTGAGAGAATGAGAGACTGTGAGAGACTGTGAGAGTGTGAGAGAGAGTGTGAGACTGAGAGAGTGTGTGAGAGAGAGTGTGAGACTGTGTGTGAGACTGTGTGTGAGAGTGTGAGACTGTGTGTGAGAGTGTGACTGAGAGTGTGAGAGAGACTGTGAGAGTGTGAGACTGTGTGAGAGTGTGAGACTGTGTGAGAGTGTGAGACTGTGTAAGAGTGAGACTGAGAGAGTGTGAGAGAGAGTGTGAGACTGAGACAGAGAGTGTGAGAGAGAGTGTGAGACTGTGTGTGAGAGTGTGAGACTGTGTGTGAGACTGTGAGAGAGAGTGAGAGACTGTGAGAGTGAGAGACTGTGAGAGTGAGAGACTGTGAGAGAGTGTGAGACTGTGTGTGAGTGTGAGACTGCATGTGTGAGAGAGTGTGTGAGACTGTGTGAGAGTGAGACTGTGTGAGAGTGTGAGAGTGAGAGAGAGAGACTGTGAGACTGAGTGAGAGAGAGAGACTGTGAGACTGTGTGAGTGTGAGACGGTGTGAGACTGTGTGAGTGTGAGACTGTGTGTGAGACTGTGTGTGAGAGAGTGAGAGACTGTGTGTGAGACTGTGTGTGAGAGAGTGAGAGACTGTGTGTGAGACTGTGTGTGAGAGAGTGAGAGACTGTGAGAGA
Organism: Rhinophrynus dorsalis; assembly: GCA_037306005.1. Lineage (NCBI taxonomy): Eukaryota > Metazoa > Chordata > Amphibia > Anura > Rhinophrynidae > Rhinophrynus > Rhinophrynus dorsalis. The sequence goes on along the minus strand of CM074721.1, from coordinate 416,825,048 downwards.
GAGTGTGAGAGACTGTGAGAGTGTGAGAGAGAGTGTGAGACTGTGAGAGTGTGAGAGAGAGTGTGAGACTGTGTGTGAGTGTGTGTGAGAGTGTGTGTGAGAGTGTGAGACTGTGTGTGAGAGTGTGAGAGAGACTGTGTGTGAGACTGTGTGTGAGAGAGAGACTGTGAGAGTGTGAGACTGTGTGTGAGAGTGTGAGACTGTGTGAGAGTGTGAGACTGTGTGAGACTGTGTGAGAGTGTGAGACTGTGTGAGACTGTGTGAGACTGTGTGTGAGACTGTGTGTGAGACTGTGTGTGAGAGTGTGTGTGAGAGTGTGTGTGAGAGTGTGAGACTGTGAGAGAGTGTGAGAGAGTGTGAGAGTGAGAGACTGTGAGAGAGCGTGAGAGTGAAAGACTGTGAGAGTGAGAGAGTGTGAGACTGTGTGTGAGTGTGAGACTGTGTGTGAGTGTGAGACTGTGTGTGAGTGTGAGACTGTGCGTGTGTGAGAGAGTGTGAGAGACTGTGAGAGTGTGAGAGACTGTGTCAGTGTGAGGGACTGTGTGAGACTGTGTGAGACTGTGAGAGTGTGAGACTGAGACTGTGTGAGACTGCGAGAGTGTGAGACTGTGTGAGACTGTGACTGTGTGAGAGACTGTGTGAGACGGTGTGTGAGAGACTGTGAGAGTGTAAGAGACTGTGAGAGTGTGAGAGACTGTGTGAGACTGCGAGAGAGACTGTGTGAGACTGCGAGAGAGACTGTGTGAGATTGTGAGAGTGTGAGACTGAGAGTGTGAGACTGTGTGAAAGTGTGAGACTGTGTGAGAGTGTGAGAGACTGTGAGACTGCGAGAGAGACTGTGTTAGACTGCGAGTGTGTGAGACTGCGAGTGTGTGAGACTGAGAGTGTGTGAGACTGAGAGTGTGTGAGACTGTGAGAGTGTGTGAGACTGTGAGAGTGTGTGAGACTGTGAGAGTGTGTGAGACTGTGAGAGTGTGAGGGACTGTGAGACTGCGAGAGAGACTGTGAGAGACTGAGAGTGTGAGACTGAGAGTGTGAGACTGAGAGTGTGTGAGACTGAGAGTGTGTGAGACTGAGAGTGTGTGAGACTGAGAGTGTGTGAGACTGAGAGTGTGTGAGACAGAGTGTGAGAGACTGTGTCAGTGTGAGGGACTGTGTGAGACTGTGTGAGACTGTGAGAGTGTGAGACTGAGACTGTGTGAGACTGCGAGAGTGTGAGACTGTGTGAGACTGTGACTGTGTGAGAGACTGTGTGAGACGGTGTGTGAGAGACTGTGAGAGTGTGAGAGTGTGAGAGACTGTGTGAGACTGCGAGAGAGACTGTGTGAGACTGCGAGAGAGACTGTGTGAGATTGTGAGAGTGTGAGACTGAGAGTGTGAGACTGTGTGAAAGTGTGAGACTGTGTGAGAGTGTGAGAGACTGTGAGACTGCGAGAGAGACTGTGTTAGACTGCGAGTGTGTGAGACTGAGAGTGTGTGAGACTGAGAGTGTGTGAGACTGAGAGTGTGTGAGACTGAGAGTGTGTGAGACTGAGAGTGTGTGAGACTGTGAGAGTGTGTGAGACTGTGAGAGTGTGAGGGACTGTGAGACTGCGAGAGAGACTGTGAGAGACTGAGAGTGTGAGACTGAGAGTGTGAGACTGAGAGTGTGAGACTGAGAGTGTGAGACTGAGAGTGTGAGACTGAGAGTGTGTGAGACTGAGAGTGTGTGAGACAGAGTGTGTGAGACTGCGAGTGTGTGAGACTGCGAGTGTGTGAGACTGCAAGAGTGTGAGACTGTGTGAGACTGTGACTGTGTGAGAGACTGTGTGAGACGGTGTGTGAGAGAGTGTAAGAGACGGTGTGAGAGAGACTGTGTGAGACTGCGAGAGAGACTGTGTGAGACTGCAAGAGAGACTGTGAGTGTGAGACTGAGTGTGAGACTGCGAGAGAGACTGTGTGAGACTGCGAGAGAGACTGTGAGTGTGAGACTGTGAGTGAGACTGTGTGAGACTGCGAGAGAGACTGTGTGAGACTGCGAGAGAGACTGTGTGAGACTGCGAGAGAGAGTGTGAGACTGCGAGAGAGAGTGTGAGACTGAGAGTGTGAGACTGAGAGTGTGAGACTGAGAGTGTGAGAGTGTGAGACTGTGTGAGACTGTGAGACTGTGTGTGAGACTGTGTGTGAGACTGTGTGTGAGACTGTGTGTGAGAGTGTGAGACTGTGCGTGAGAGTGTGAGACTGTGTGTGAGACTGTGAGACTGTGTGTGAGACTGTGAGAGAGTGTGAGAGTGAGAGACTGTGAGAGTGAGAGAGTGTGAGACTGTGTGTGAGTGTGAGACTGTGTGTGAGTGTGAGACTGTGTGTGAGTGTGAGACTGTGCGTGTGTGAGAGAGTGTGAGAGACTGTGAGAGTGTGAGAGACTGTGAGAGTGTGAGAGACTGTGAGAGTGTGAGAGACTGTGAGAGACTGTGAGAGACTATGTCAGTCTGAGGGACTGTGTGAGACTGTGTGAGACTGCGAGAGTGTGAGACTGTGTGAGACTGTGACTGTGTGAGAGACTGTGTGAGACGGTGTGTGAGAGAGTGTGAGAGTGTAAGAGACTGTAAGAGTGAGAGGGACTGTGAGAGTGTGAGAGACTGTGTGAGACTGCGAGAGAGACTGTGTGAGACTGCGAGAGAGACTGTGTGAGATTGTGAGAGTGTGAGACTGACAGTGTGAGACTGAGAGTGTGAGACTGTGTGAAAGTGTTTGACTGTGTGAGAGTGTGAGAGACTGTGAGACTGCGAGAGAGACTGTGTGAGACTGAGAGTGTGTGAGACTGAGAGTGTGTGAGACTGTTAGAGTGTGTGAGACTGTGAGAGTGTGTGAGACTGTGAGAGTGTGTGAGACTGTGAGAGTGTGTGAGACTGTGAGAGTGTGTGAGACTGTGAGAGTGTGAGGGACTGTGAGACTGCGAGAGAGACTGTGAGAGACTGAGAGTGTGAGACTGCGAGTGTGTGAGACTGCGAGTGTGTGAGACTGCGAGAGAGACTGTGAGTGTGAGACTGTGAGTGTGAGACTGTGAGTGTGAGACTGTGTGAGACTGCGAGAGAGACTGTGTGAGACTGCGAGAGAGACTGTGAGAGACTGTGAGAGTGTGAGACTGCGACTGTGTGAGACTGCGAGAGTGTGAGACTGTGTGAGACTGTGACTGTGTGAGAGAGTGTAAGAGACTGTGAGAGAGACTGTGTGAGACTGCGAGAGAGACTGTGTGAGACTGCGAGAGAGACTGTGAGTGTGAGACTGTGAGTGTGAGACTGTGAGTGTGAGACTGTGTGAGACTGCGAGAGAGACTGTGTGAGACTGCGAGAGAGACTGTGAGAGACTGTGAGAGTGTGAGACTGCGACTGTGTGAGACTGCGAGAGTGTGAGACTGTGTGAGACTGTGACTGTGTGAGAGAGTGTAAGAGACTGTGAGAGAGACTGTGTGAGACTGTGAGAGAGACTGTGTGAGACTGCGAGAGAGACTGTGAGTGTGAGACTGTGAGTGTGAGACTGTGTGAGACTGCGAGAGAGACTGTGTGAGACTGCGAGAGAGACTGTGTGAGACTGCGAGAGAGACTGTGAGTGTGAGACTGTGAGTGAGACTGTGTGAGACTGTGAGTGAGACTGTGTGAGACTGCGAGAGAGACTGTGCAAGACTGCGAGAGAGACTGTGCGAGACTGCGAGAGAGACTGTGCGAGACTGCGAGAGAAAGTGTGAGACTTAGAGTGTGAGACTGAGAGTGTGTGAGACTGTTAGAGTGTGTGAGACTGTGAGAGTGTGTGAGACTGTGAGAGTGTGAGGGACTGTGAGACTGCGAGAGAGACTGTGTGAGACCGAGAGTGTGAGACCGAGAGTGTGAGACCGAGAGTGTGTGAGACCGAGAGTGTGTGAGACCGAGAGTGTGTGAGACCGAGAGTGTGTGAGACCGAGAGTGTGTGAGACTGAGAGTGTGTGAGACTGCGAGTGTGTGAGACTGCGAGAGAGACTGTGTGAGACTGAGACTGTGAGACTGTGTGAAAGTGTGAGACTGTGTGAGACTGCGAGAGAGACTGTGAGAGACTGAGAGTGTGTGAGACTGAGAGTGTGTGAGACTGAGAGTGTGTGAGACTGAGAGTGTGAGGGACTGAGAGTGTGAGGGATTGTGTGAGACTGGGAAAGAGACTGTGTGAGACTGCGAGAGAGACTGCGAGTGTGAGACTGCGAGTGTGAGACTGTGAGTGTGAGACTGTGAGAGTGTGAGACTGAGTGTGTGAGACTGAGAGTGTGAGACTGTGAGAGTGTGAGAGACTGCTAGAGAGACTGTGTGAGACTGCTAGAGAGACTGTGTGAGACTGCGGGAGAGACTGTGAGAGACTGTGAGAGTGTGAGACTGCGAGAGTGTGAGACTGTGTGAAACTGTGACTGTGTGAGAGAGTGTAAGAGACTGTGAGAGAGACTGTGTGAGACTGCGAGAGAGACTGTGTGAGACTGCGAGAGAGACTGTGAGTGTGAGACTCTGAGTGTGAGACTGTGTGAGACTGCTAGAGAGACTGTGTGAGACTGCAAGAGAGACTGTGAGTGTGAGACTGTGAGTGAGACTGTGTGAGACTGCGAGAGAGACTGTGAGTGTGAGACTGTGAGTGAGACTGTGTGAGACTGCGAGAGAGACTGTGTGAGACTGCGAGAGAGACTGTGTGAGACTGCGAGAGAGACTGTGTGAGACTGCGAGAGAGACTGTGAGAGACTGTGAGAGTGTGAGACTGCGACTGTGTGAGACTGCGAGAGTGTGAGACTGTGTGAGACTGTGACTGTGTGAGAGAGTGTAAGAGACTGTGAGAGAGACTGTGTGAGACTGCGAGAGAGACTGTGTGAGACTGCGAGAGAGACTGTGAGTGTGAGACTGTGAGTGTGAGACTGTGTGAGACTGCGAGAGAGACTGTGTGAGACTGCGAGAGAGACTGTGTGAGACTGCGAGAGAGACTGTGAGTGTGAGACTGTGAGTGAGACTGTGTGAGACTGTGAGTGAGACTGTGTGAGACTGCGAGAGAGACTGTGCAAGACTGCGAGAGAGACTGTGCGAGACTGCGAGAGAGACTGTGCGAGACTGCGAGAGAAAGTGTGAGACTTAGAGTGTGAGACTGAGAGTGTGTGAGACTGAGAGTGTGTGAGACTGTTAGAGTGTGTGAGACTGTGAGAGTGTGTGAGACTGTGAGAGTGTGAGGGACTGTGAGACTGCGAGAGAGACTGTGTGAGACCGAGAGTGTGAGACAGAGAGTGTGAGACCGAGAGTGTGTGAGACCGAGAGTGTGTGAGACTGAGAGTGTGTGAGACTGCGAGTGTGTGAGACTGCGAGAGAGACTGTGTGAGACTGAGAGTGTGAGACTGTGTGAAAGTGTGAGACTGTGTGAGACTGCGAGAGAGACTGTGAGAGACTGAGAGTGTGTGAGACTGAGAGTGTGTGAGACTGAGAGTGTGTGAGACTGAGAGTGTGAGGGACTGAGAGTGTGAGGGATTGTGTGAGACTGGGAAAGAGACTGTGTGAGACTGCGAGAGAGACTGCGAGTGTGAGACTGCGAGTGTGAGACTGTGAGTGTGAGACTGTGAGAGTGTGAGACTGAGTGTGTGAGACTGAGAGTGTGAGACTGTGAGAGTGTGAGAGACTGCTAGAGAGACTGTGTGAGACTGCTAGAGAGACTGTGTGAGACTGCGGGAGAGACTGTGTGAGACTGCGAGAGAGACTGTGAGAGACTGTGAGAGTGTGAGACTGCGAGAGTGTGAGACTGTGTGAAACTGTGACTGTGTGAGAGAGTGTAAGAGACTGTGAGAGAGACTGTGTGAGACTGCGAGAGAGACTGTGTGAGACTGCGAGAGAGACTGTGAGTGTGAGACTCTGAGTGTGAGACTGTGTGAGACTGCTAGAGAGACTGTGTGAGACTGCAAGAGAGACTGTGAGTGTGAGACTGTGAGTGAGACTGTGTGAGACTGCGAGAGAGACTGTGAGTGTGAGACTGTGAGTGAGACTGTGTGAGACTGCGAGAGAGACTGTGTGAGACTGCGAGAGAGACTGTGTGAGACTGCGAGAGAGACTGTGAGAGACTGTGAGAGTGTGAGACTGCGACTGTGTGAGACTGCAAGAGTGTGAGACTGTGTGAGACTATGACTGTGTGAGAGAGTGTAAGAGACTGTGAGAGAGACTGTGTGAGACTGCGAGAGAGACTGTGTGAGACTGCGAGAGAGACTGTGTGAGACTGTGAGTGAGACTGTGTGAGACTGTGAGTGAGACTGCGTGAGACTGCAAGAGAGACGCGTGAGACTGCGAGAGAGAGTGTGAGAGTGAGAGTGTGAGACTGTGAGAGTGTGAGACTGTGAGAGTGTGAGACTGTGAGACTGAGTGTGTGAGACTGAGTGTGTGAGACTGAGTGTGTGAGACTGTGAGAGTGTGAGAGAGTGTGTGAGACTGCTAGAGAGACTGTGTGAGACTGCGAGAGAGACTGTGTGAGACTGCGAGATAGACTGTGAGAGACTGTGAGAGACTGTGAGAGTGTGAGACTGCGACTGTGTGAGACTGCGAGAGTGTGAAACTGTGTGAGACTGTGACTGTGTGAGAGAGTGTAAGAGACTGTGAGAGAGACTGTGTGAGACTGCGAGAGAGACTGTGTGAGACTGCGAGAGAGACTGTGAGTGTGAGACTGTGAGTGTGAGACTGTGTGAGACTGCGAGAGAGACTGTGTGAGACTGCGAGAGAGACTGTGCGAGACTGCGAGAGAGAGAGTGTGAGACTGAGAGTGTGAGAGTGTGAGATTGTGAGACTGTGAGAGAGTGTGAGAGACTGCTAGAGAGACTGTGTGAGACTGCGAGAGAGACTGAGAGTGTGTGGGACTGAGAGTGTGTGGGACTGAGAGTGTGTGTGGGACTGTGAGAGTGTGTGGGACTGTGAGAGTGTGAGGGACTGTGAGAGTGTGAGGGACTGTGAGAGACTGCGAGAGAGACTGTGAGAGACTGCGAGAGAGACTGTGTGAGACTGAGAGTGTAAGACTGTGTGAGAGTGTGAGACTGAGAGTGTGAGAGTGTGTGAGAGTGTGAGACTGAGAGTGTGAGACTGTGTGAGAGTGTGAGACTGAGTGTGAGAGACTGTGTGAGAGTGTGAGACTGTGTGCGACTGTGAGACTGAGAGTGTGTGCGACTGTGAGACTGAGAGTGTGTGCGACTGTGAGACTGCGACTGTGTGAGAGACTGTGTGAGAGTGTGAGAGTGTGAGACAGAATGTGTGCTTTGCAATGCGTTGCTTACCCCTCTGGCACTCAAAGGGTTAAGTTGAGCTAACATAGCAATATAACACACGGTGGCTCTTCAGTTGAGGCAATGTAGCAATATGCTGAGGTATCAAATAGAAAGTGGTGTTTGAGGCCTGCCCACTGTAAAATACACCAAAGCATCTCTCTCCCTTTAAGGAGAAAGGGTGGGAATCAGGAAGCAGGAAGTGGAGGAGTGACAGTTGAGACTGTGAGGTGACTGAAGAGATGATGAGTTAAATAAGAGTTGCTATTAAGTTTGTATTTTATGGGAACATTACACCCTCATACTGAAACAGAGTGCATGGAGGGTTACAGTTGTCTGTGGGAGGTGAAACAGTGTGTTTGTGGGGTCACGATCCTGAGTGAGAGTGTGAGTGGACCGGGAGAAGTTGCTGATATCCCTACCTCAGGAGCGAGTGGCAGTTATATATTTTTATTTTTTGTCAGTTGGATACTGGTGGGCGGGCTGGAGGGGGCGGGCCAACTCCCTGTATGATAAACACGCCCCCATTGAATCACCCAATGAGAGCAGTAAAGTCCCCATTCAATCACCCAATAGGAGTTGTGTCTCCCAATGAGACATAAATTATGTAATTAGACATTCTGTTCAATGCGAGTTTCTTTTCTGAGGAGACATAAATTATGTTGTGTGTGTGGGGTACCATAAATTATGCAATGAGGCTTATTCTTTTATATATATAGATATCTATATATCTATATATATATTTTTCACAATGCGGTAGAGGCCAATAGCATTCAAGGGGTTAAAAATCACCATTTAAAATAGCTGTGAATTTTTAGTTCTCCCCTACAGGAACAAATGTTCGGCCCCAGAACTCCACTTCTCTTTTGAACATATGGCCAATATGCATGATAAGAGTAGCAATTCTGGAGAAAACCAAAAGCACTATAAATGGTACAAATGAAAATTCCTTTTGGTTTTAACAAGGCTTTTACCCCAACTTGTTAACTCAGGATTGAACATCAGTAGTAATTACAGAAACTCACTTGCCCCCTTTATTGCAGTTCATTTCTTCCAGGATCTGCTCTATATTTTTTCTGTATATGACCCTAATATTACAGGATAGGAAATAATTTATGCAACACTGTCCCACCCAAAAAAAAAAAAACACAACTGGATCCAATAGGAACTTGCAACATCAACACCTTTTTGACCAAGATATGGCACACAACACAATGGCCCATGTAACCGCCATTATATCACTTAGTTACTGTAAGTAAAGGATTTAAGAAAGGTAAATTCCCATAAATAAGGGCAATGTTACTTTAATAAATATCAATTTTGTTCTCCAGTCACTCAGATTTCAGACAGGAAAGATTGTTTGATTTCTGCATTTTTCACCACTGTACAGAGAAGTTTGTCTTCCTGTAGACCAGTAAAGTCTGGACTCTGCAAAAACCCTTTAAACAGCTTATCCTGTATAAATCAGTCCTCCCCCCTTCCCCTTCAATTCAAGGAAGCCATAGAAACAAAATACATAAATTCAAGTGTCAAAGGGCTAGTAATACTTCATTTTTGGATGCTCTAATATTGTAGGTATTAAATAAATATACCAAAACATCTATGTATTTTTGCAATAAAAATAGTTAAAGAGTATTCTCGATCTAAAGTTTACCCTCTCGCTCCTTTTAGCTACGTCACCGCTCTATCAGATTTAGATACTAGTCTACGAACTGGGCAGAGCATCTGGAGAGACAAAACTGGATTGGCTACAAAGGAAATCTTCATGACAACAGAATATATCAAACCATGCCCACTTTGTAGACCGCTGTCATGAAGATTTCCTTTGTATCCACTCCTATTTCGGCTCTACAGACGCTGTCTGGTCCGCAGACCAGCATCCAAGTCTGACAGAGCGATGACCTAAGTATGCAATATTATTATATACACACACACACATTTATTTATATATATATATATATATACACATACATATATACATACATATATACATACATATATACATACATATATACACACACACACACACACACACACACTCTGAGAGATGCATATTTCCAGAGTTACTGCGGTTTAAACACCCCCCCCCCCCGTTTTTTCTTCTTTTTTGTAGTAGTGGCCTCTGATGGTCAAATTTCAACTAGTTATTCTGTTACATTCTAATAGAGAGGAGAGGAAAGCCTGCGACAGTTCTCCATAGAACGTGATAGAAAGTACCGAGTCACTTCCTGTGAAATCAGGACCTTAATGCACAGTACATTTACTTCCTAATTATTCAGAGTTATAAATGTTGAATAAAACCGACCATGATGGATGTGCCCTTGTTTTGATGCTCCTTTAACGACTGCCCGATCCAGTAAGCTAGTGGCCGTTGAGGACCACTGAGTTTTTTTTTTTTTGTTTTTTTTTGCGCAATTTGAATTCTGGGGCACCATCCCAGAATTCAATGACATGCCAGGACTGGCATGATGGGCCCTTAACCCCCCCCCCTTCGCGTCCACTGACGTGCCAGGACCGTCACTGCTGTCCGGCACTTAAGGACCAGTGACGGTCCTGGCATGTCACACTTTTTACTCACTGCGCTCCTGTAGGAGAGCAGTTAGTAATAGTGGGGACTAAAATTGATCGCTCCAAGACCGGAGCAATCTCTTTCAAGGTCCCGTGTTCAGCATGCCGGCACATATGACCAGTCACGTGGGTCGGCACAAACTTTTCTATCTTGTCCTTAAAGAACCACACACCCTGGGACCGCTGGTCCTTAAGGGGTTAAAAAAAAAACAAAAACAAAAAAAAAAACACTATCACCTAAACTTTTAGGATTCTAAAGAGCTTTAAAAAATAAACTGTTGTATTAGCCATTTAAAATACATTTGAGTTTAGAGTTCTAGATTATGCTAATGAAACATGACATTCCGGCACTTCCTGTCTGCTTGGTGACACTGCTCAGTAATGCATCCCCCCCCCATGCATTGTAGGTTATTTTGAACATTCTTTCAAAAGTCATCCAAGTATTTAAGTGATTGTGTCCGTTTAAATTGAGTATTTTAACCCACTCCATGATAGAGAGGTATTTGGTACATTGCTTCACACTGGAAACCTCTAATATTCAGGTGTTAATTCCCCCCCACAAACACACACATCCATTTGTTGCAGCTAGTTTGCACCAGAATTAATTCACTTTTTTCTAAGCTTAAGGCCCTGAAATTTAAATTAAACACTTTACTAGGAAAGTCCTTTCAACTGGTAATGCCCAACGCCTGCCCAGATCAGTAATCAATACTGGAGCCATGCACACTATTGAACCACTTATATGTACAGAAGTTAAGACGACAGACAGCATTATAAATATGGTCAGTGTGTGTTTAGAAGCATGCACACAACCGTTCTACCAGAGCATACAAAGAATATGTAACATAATATTGACTTATATTGCAGCAGCATTTGGAAACCATAATAATACAATTAAACAATGTTTGTATGCAGTAAATACAGAGAGATAATGTAACAGAATCACTTAACCCTTTGGTGCTAGAGAGGTAACGCAGATTCACTGCTTGACAATGTAATTGCATACCCCCTCTGGCACTCAAAGGGTTAAAAAGAAAAAAAAAAAAAACACCCCACACATTTAAAAAGTTGGTGTAAACAGCGTGTGAAGGTTTGTCAGGTTATAGACTTCCATATACACATTGAATTCAATACTTTTCCAAAGCACAGTTTCCAGCATTCAAACAGTTTTTATCATAGAAATTAAGTCACCCTAAATTAACAATTGTGTGCTTAACAGAAGTACGTACCTAGGAAAGGGTTCTTCCAGTATAAGGGAGGTATATGTATTTTAGGGATAGAGAGAAAAATGAATCAATAACCCCTCCCTCTTCTTACTGGCCAGGTGGCTTCTATGTTTTATAAATGTTTATCACCCAATTTATTTAATTTTCTTTGGCATAGTATCAGCACTACACCATTTATTTTCACTTCCACACAAAAACCATAGATCAGTGCTGGTGAGCCAATGGAATGAGTGCCACCACTGGAACTCAGAGGCCTTTACGATGGCACACTGTATACTCAAAACAGGTGTGGCCTCTAATAAAAGACAGGCACCTGCCTTACCAGCATGACCTAGGCCCGAGCTAGTCACCCAGTGTGCAACTTACTACAGATCATCTTGCTTTGTGCCTGGACTTCCTGGCATGGTTGCTCTACTTCTAGACTGGGACAAGCAGAGTTACTTGTCCTTATTGCACCCCAATACATTGAGCAATCTTTTCAGTGCTGTCTCATATCACATATAACCTACATGATGCTACCAGCTAAAATGGGCTTTTACAGAATCAAACAGCACCCGATATTCACTTTCCTCTCATCATTTAATATTAGGTGCTGTGGCATCTATCACTCCCTCTAGCTTCTCATGGATTTTAACCCCTAGCAAGGTCCCTCTTATCATTCTCTGTGAGCTTGTTATTCAAACACACTGTATGCAGTGTCCCTTAGATAAATATATAATGCCAAATTCCACAGTTTTCTAAGAGACAACACAAGAAACATAGTGCATTATATTTACACCAGTTCATTTAGTGCACCAGCCTTTTCTTACAAAAAAAGAAGCAAAAACAGGACAGTGGATTCAACACAATGCTAATTCTAATGGATGAGCTTTCCATAAGTTATAACCTTTTAATTAAAGCTAATTCAGACTAGTTAAAATGTGCATTTGTTAGTACTGCATAATCAATGAATAGGTTTATTTATACAACGCCACAAGTGTACACAGCGCTTTACAATTTAAGGGTTTAGAGAATACAATGTTACAAGTGCTATGTATCGTGTAACAGTGGAAGTGAGGTTCCTACCAGAAAGCTTACACTCTAAAGTGGTAATGGGAGACAGAGTACCTAAGGGGCAGGTGCTAGAGTTCTGGGTCAGGAGGGATTCATGTTACCTTATCAGGCGCTTTTAAAGGATCACTGTGCAGTGGGTATTTTAAATAGAAGATTTTATATTACAGCTCCTGCATGACGTCTGTTCACTCTGTGCAGCACTAGCCGTCCAGAACAGAGAACAGTAGAATCCCTCATCAACATTAGATTAACTCCCCCAAGCCTGCCCTCCTCCTTTCCATACCTCATGGGCACCGTTCAGGTGACTGAAATGAATGCGCCAAAAATATGCCCCATTAAGAAAGGGACAGATTCCCAACAATGATTGGCACCCGAACAGCATCCTCTTGCGCAGCATGTAGCCAAGATGGCATTGTTCAAATGCTAAAAAAAAACACAGACTTTTACAGATACATTTTAATATGGAAAATGGCCACCACTAATACTTTCTTGAACATTATTACACTACTTTGGAGCAGACAACACTATACACCATAGGTTATGAATACATGACCGTTCAGCTGATTTTTACTTAGACTGAGCATCTATCAGTGCTGGGCAACCCAAAGCCCCCCAGCTGTTGTGGATTGTAACCCATCTCCTTATCCACCACCAACAGCTGGCCGTGGATGATAGGAGTTGTAATCCACAACAGCTGAAGGGCATCATGTTGCCTACCACTGATCTATACCAGGGCTGACCAAGTTCAAGTCCTCAAGGACCAGCAACAGGCCAGGATGTAAGGATTTCCCCAATTAACCCTTTGAATGCCAGAGATACACAATGCATTGCTCTGCAATACGTTGTGTACCCCTCTGGCACTAAAAAGATTAAGCACAGTTGAGTTAATTGAGTTAATGACTCATTCATTTTGACTGACCCATCAGTGCTTAATCAGGGAAATACTTATATCCTGGCCTGTTGGTAGCCATTGAGGACTGAACTTTGTCAGCTGTGATCTATACTACAAAACTAGTACAGCCACACTTGATCCCACCCCCCCCACCCCCACTAGGATGCTGTGACCAGGATGGCTATCACCACCTTTTCAACCCGGTGTATGGCAAGTGGATCTTCAAAGCCCACTCGCATCATGTGGGTCTTGAAGGTCCTCTCACTAAACCACAGCATTCATAGAACACAGTGCTGAGGAGCTTGATGAAGAGGGAAACAGGTGATCGCCTTCCTGGTTGCAACATTGACACGCCCCCTGCCAAACAAATAGTGCGTGATCAAGATATCCTGCAGAATAGTATATATTTTAAAGTGTTCAATTCTGCCCTACAACATAGGGAATCTCCTTCACTACATGCAGGGCAAGTTTTCTGGGCGCATGGTCCCAATTTTTAGTCGCCATGGTGATCTGGCACCTGGGGTTTGTGGAGTCCTGACCGATGCAGCTTTTAATTCAGATAAATGTACCTATTCAACCTGCCAAAACATTGGATTTTTGTTTAAATAGTATCTTGTAGCTGGCGATGCAAACAGAGGCGGATGTAGAGAGGAACTGGAGCCATTCTGGGACAAAATAACTGCACTATAGGGGACAAATTAAAAATATACTAAATGGGGACTTTAAGCCCCTTGAATACAAGAGGTCTTCAATGAATCTCTTCACAGTGCATTAAAGACCTCTCATTCAAAAGGTTTAAAAGCCCCATTTAACCCTTTGCATGCCGGTGGGATACAGACTGCATTGCTTTGCTCTGGTAATTTCTCATTGCCCCCTCTGGGACAGTTGGCTAGTACTGGGATGGATTAAAAACACTGCTTCTTCACGATCTCAGGTGGGTAATCAATAGCTCAGTAATATTATTTACATGGTTTAATTAAGGGTACACTTAACTCTGCGTGCCAAAGAAAAAAAGAAAACTGGTATGATTAATATCATCAAAACATTGGCCAGACGTTAAAACTCTTACAGGACCGTTTCAAACTCCATTTAAGGGAATGACAATTTTATAGAGTAAAAGTAATAAGATATAAAGCACCAACAGGCTAATGGGAACATTGGATTTATAACACCATAAATGTCAGCTGTGCAGATAGACATTTCTGTTCCCTGCAGCGACCTGCGCACCGTATGTACCTGTGTTCCCATCAGCGGGTACGTCATATTACCACCAACTCATGGAACAATGACCAGAAGCGAAGTAGGGCTCTATAAATCTCACTACCTAAAACAAAGGCTTCGACTGTTACCTTGGAGACTAGGAATTAACAGCTGGAGAAGATATTTGCAAGCCATTAAAAGAAGTTGCAGGATATGGGGGGGGAATCTTGATGTAACCTTAATCCCAAAGCTGTAAGGAGGGCTGCAGTGCATTAACCCCTTAAGGACCAGGAAAATCGGAGTTTGATTTGACTTGAGGACCGGAGCAATTTTGACTTTTTGACTATGTCTTTGTTCAATCATATTTTCTCTTTACTAACACTTTGTCTAAAAAAAGTTTTTTTTTGCATTTAGAAGAGCTTAAAAAGCTGATCTAAATGCAAAAAACGTATCTCTCAAACCGCTATGGTTTAAGAGATACAGGCGTTTAAAGTTCGCGGTTTCCTACTGACAGCTGTAAAGTTGTCAGCAGGAGATTCGTGTCGGTCGACACTGTTGTGCTTGAGAAATGCCAAGATCTCCTTACTTACAAGGAATCCCTTCATTGGAATGGTCTAAAAGGTGTGTCTGAGCTACTGGGCCCAGTAAGGAATGCGTGTTTCCATTATCAGAGATATTATAAAAAAAAAAAAAAAAAAAAAAAAAAAACTTAAGTTGCTTTGCTTCCCATTATATTTTGATAGTGTTCAATCTAAGGAGGGATCTGTTTTGGGGAAAAAAATAAATAAATAAATAAATAAAAAAAAAATAAAAAAAAGGAGGGGGTAGACATAGCAAATTCCCTCTAAGTGTAGTAGATAATCCAAATCAAAACGTCAAATGACCAAATAAAAATATAAAAACAATAAAATTAGACCATTTTAATATCAGATGCATCACACATAAGAGAAAAAAAGAAAACCACTAAAATATTTTATTTTTATACACACACACACACACACACACACACACACACACCTCAAATGATGCAATGTAATAGAACAAATAATAAAAATGGATTGGATGAATTCCCATTAACGTGGGTTTTTTTTTTTATAGAAGTATAGTCAATCTTGTACAGATTTAGTGTACATCTATTATAACAACATATGAACATATGGTGTGAGTTATCTAGAAGAGACGTTTTAATGGTGCTATTGCAAGGTGCATCTCATTGGGAGTGAATAGTTGAAGTGGCCGCTTACAGGAGAATCTCATGATTCTTGACACATCTATCAGGGCTCAAAACTTCCACTCGCCACTAGCCAATGGAGAGTGAAAATTTAGCAAGTAGATATTCAGCCCTGGTGGGTATGTGTGTATGTTTTGGCTTGCAGTGGCGAGTAACTTTTCTGGTCTGGCTAGTAGCAAAGGACTTCAAATTATAAGCCCTGCATCTATTATAGGTTTATGCAGACTCAACTTGAGTCTCAAGGATTCATCAAGAAAAGTAAGGATATCTGCTTACTAGAGACCTTCTTTGATCTTTGCCCATCAAAGTCGCTGTACTGCTATCCTTGGTGTCTCAGCGTTCTGTCTCCCGAAGGTTGGTGTCACTTTGGAAATTCACTTCCCAGGCTTGATGTGGTTTGCTCACCTTGTCACCATCCGATTTCTGTCGGTGTCCTCTGTCTCACACGTGGATAGTCTCCGCTCAACGCGTTTTGGCACACACACTGTGCCTTCCTCTGGAACTATGAGATAGTTGCGCCCGCTACACTGACCCTAACTTATCCGTAATTCCACCAATCATAGTGAAGAGGGGCGTAGTTGGAGAGTTTTTTTTCATTTAGTAGCACGTTTGTGGAAGTCCATATTACAAATCTTGTTATACAACGTAGCACAATAAATTTCAAACCTAATATTATATTTATATAGATATATAGATTATATCTATTAGATATATCATACCTCTATCCCACAATTATCTCATTAAGCATGGATATTATAAAGGCTACATGTTAATTACAAGTCAGATATACATATAGAGAAATATGGAGAAGACAAAGATGATGCATTTGTATTCATTCTTTGAGACTTGTCTTTTTACAGATATATATATATATATATATATATATAAAAAAAAGTATTATAGTTCCTCACATTTATATGAAAACCTATATCTAGCCAATTTACATTTGAAGTTTTGATGTGTATATATTTTGATTACTACACTTAGAGGGAATTTTCACTGTCTACCCCCTCCTTCTGTTTCACTTTGCACGTTCCATGATCGTCCATAACTTATTGTAGAACTAGGGTCAGTTTAATACTAATACCTTATATAAGTGTGTTCTGCTAATTGATGTATGTGGTGATATGTATATGACACAATTCATATTATCATAACTCTTCAAAATCACCTGACCACTAATAAGAGAACACACAATACATATTTTAATCTAACTCACCTTGGTATTCCTTTTATTCCATACTTATCACAATTTTAGAATTGTACCTCTCCCTATCCCAATAGTGTTCTGCCGGTCAGTTGTGCACAGTGACTTTTTTTTTTTTTTTTTTTCTCCAAGAATAAAGAACAGGATATTTCAGGGGGGAAAATGGCCAAATAATAAAAGAAGCTTTACAGCACTACTGCATTGTGCCTGAATGGTATTCCTTGAAGCAGTCACCAATGCAGAGGCCGGGTTTGGAAGGGCAATCAGGACAGTAAGTGGGGGGTGTCTGTCCGTATTACCTTGCTGTAGCAAACCCTGCAGAAGATATCTTTGATTAAAAGGAGACTACGCGGGACTTGGAACTCCTAAAGAGTTGATACTGTTTCCTTTAATCATTATTATGTATCGATGCTAAGTAGTTGTTTCCATTTTCTCTATATACAACGTGACGGAGAGATGGCAAATTGAGATATCAAGGGAAAGGGCAGTTTGTGAAGTGAAGACTTAAGCGTGAGCTGACTCAAGACCCGTACTGGAGAGGATAAATAAAGTCTATAGACCAGTAAGTGGATATTATCCCGTTTTTATGCACTGAAGTATTAAAAATACTAATTGGATAGATAGTCTTTTCTTTTATGTTACATACTTGGATGACAACCACGAAAACCATTAAATAACGGAATACCTGTCAAAGCGGAGTATAAAGAGTTGATGGACACATGATCCTTTGTAGTTCATTATCAGTGTTTTGGATGAGTTGTATAGATTTGAAGAGTGTTTATTGGTAAAATTGATTTTTTTTATATTGATTATATTTGTAATTGTATTCGTTTTTAGTGGTATATGGTGAATCGCCGTGTAATTTTTGTTTTTGTTTATTATTTCAGATCTGTAAGAGTTAGATTATTTACTGGCTGAATCACCTAATTTGCCACATTTAAGTATATCATCTTTGCGTATATACAGGTGAGGATTGTGCGCTAAGATATCTGGGGGGATTTTATAACTAAAGTGTGCTTCCCCTGGTCTTGTACTGTAGTCTGCATCATATAGATGGCAACTTTTTTTGTACCATGCCCTACACTCTCTCATTGGGAGATATGGCTGCATTAGTTGATCAACTCCCCCACCACACACACACACACACACACACACACACACACACACACACACACACACACGTTTTTATTATAGTCCCTGATGCAGACTGGCTTTCTCGGTACCCCTCTCTCCTGCCACGAACAGTGACTGCCACAGTTCTGTCCTCATGCATGGTGGTCAGCATGTACACATCTTTCCTGTCCTTGAACATAAATGCCAGCAGCTCCTGTTGGCACAAAGATAAGGACGTCCCAGTTTTTAGTTTGGTATTTAAGAGTTTTTTGGGCAACTCCCTGCAATTGCACCTAACAGTGCCACAGGCCACGGTGTCAAAACAAAAGAGACTTAAATAAAAGGGGGCTGGAGTAATAGTTATCAACAAATAATCAATAACCTTTATTTAATAAGGGGTAAATTAGATCCCAAATTATTTTCCCCTTTGTTCCCATAAATTCGGAGCAACCAGGAGGATCAAGTTGGCTGCCCATGCCCTCAAATTCTAAAAGCCTGGGTGTAGCCTGTGGCACTTTCACATAATTTATAAAATTTAACACCAAACTTGGAACGCTTGGAGGGGATGTATTGCTTGAACCCTAACCTGCCTTTATATTTCATTAGCTATACGAATTTCTTTTTGGGGCATATATACTTGGGCAAACTTTTTCTGTAAAGGATTTTAGGGGACGAAATTTGTACAGTCTATCATACTGGGGTGTTCTTTTGGGAGGCACAGTTTATTATCACTAAAATGCATAAAGTGCAAAATTACTTCAAATCTGGACCTGGTCATTGTCTTGGGGAATACAGGGGTATCACATATGGGGTTTTTCCTCCAGTAGGATCAGATATTTTGTTTTTTTATTATCCCCATTGCCATTGTTAAGGCCCAGAATTGCTTAAATTCTGTGATGTCTGTGGGTTTCCATACTTCTTACTTAACAACGAAAGCTGTAGGTTTGGCGGCAATATAGTGGGCTGCATACAAATTTGTTTGGGATACAATTTCCCCCAAAAACGAAAGAGGAAAAAAAAAAAAAAAACTTGGGTAAATCCTTCCACATCAATTTGAATCCCTGGGTTGCCTGTGAATTCTGGGATTTGCGGGCATAAATTGGTTGGCAATACCCATTAATTAGGATCAGGAGTGGCAGGTGTTGGGGCATTTAATCTTTTCTTTACAGAAGGCCCAGCGTCATCACTAGAGCTGCTCTCACTCTCTGAAAACTGCGTTATATCAAAGTCTGATGCAGTGTCTGTGGCTTCTGAGTCAGACGCCAAAACGGCATATGCCTCTTCTACACTAACTCCACTGCATTTTGTACACTTACTCTGCAAAACAAAAAAAAATAAATTTTTTTTTCTTACGCTACCTCTAAACCTAAAATCTAACCCCAAACCTTTCCCTAACCTACATCTACACTAAACCTACCCAACTACCTACCTAAAACTACTTAAACTATAGAAAATAATCACATTTTATGAAAAAAATTAAAAACAACAAGTGGGATGTACCAAAGATCAGAAAACGCTGATCTGCAGCAAACTGATCACTACTAGTGTGATCAGATGGGGTGGAACTGTATTGATCACTGTAGAACAGTGATCAAAGGGTTAATTTTGGGTTTTGTTTTTTTTTTTTTGTTTTTTTTTTCCCCCACACAGGAATGCTGGAACACAATGTCTCGGTCTCTCTCCACCTCAGCAGTGTGCAAGATGGAGGGAGGCAGAGGTGTGACAGGGACAGTATTTACAAATACCGTTCCCGTCATTTGCAACACGTGATTCGCTCATCAAGCAAATCACGTTGCAACAATGTTTCTACTGGTAACAACCAGCCCGCGCTCTCCCATCGCTCCGTGAGGCCGCAATGGGAGAGTTTAACCCATGACATACTGGGACCATCATGGGCCCTTGGAGCAATCTACCCATGATGGTCCCAGTACGTCATGGGTAGTTAAGGGGTTTAAAAATAGTTTACTAGTTAACTTTAGCTTCCAGGGGGAATAATTCAATACTTAACCTACGAGTGCCAGAGAGGTATGCAATAAGTTGAATACCACTCTGGCACTCAAAGGGTTAACTAAGTACCTCTGGCACTCAGTTATTGCGACACCTCTGGCACTCAAATGGTTAAAGGCTTTAACAATCCCCAAAATGTCCATGAATTTAAATGGGGATTTTCTGTCCACTACGGCTTGGCTTGTTTACTCCAAATTTGAACACTATCTAATTTACTGAATTTGGCCTCTGGAGGCAGAAGGTCCTAAATTTAATACTTTGAGTGCCAAAGGGGTACGCAACGTATTGCTTTACAATGTATTGAGTACCCCTCTGGCACTCAAAGGGTTAACTAAGTACCAGAGGGGTACTCAATACATTGTAAAGCAATACGTTGCGTACCCCTTTGGCACTCAAAGTATTAAATTTAGGACCTTCTGCCTCCAGAGGCCAAATTCAGTAAATTAGATAGTGTTCAAATTTGGAGTAAACAAGCCAAGCCGTAGTGGACAGAAAATCCCCATTTAAATTCATGGACATTTTGGGGATTGTTAAAGCCTTTAACCATTTGAGTGCCAGAGGTGTCGCAATAACTGAGTGCCAGAGGTCTCCAGTGTTACAAACAAATACACTGGAGGCCTTTCTAGCATTAACTTATTGGGAATTTTCATTTCTCCCTGAGGTGGTTGGTTTACTGAAGAATCACCCCTTATTGCTTAATGATCATGGCACCAGGTACGGAAGACTCAAGAATCAGAGGAACAAGAGTTTTTATTATAACGGCTACCACTTAAGGGCGGATAACAATACGTCTATATTATTATTTTAATGGATGATTAAATGCTGTTCTTTAAAGTCTACGAAAGACAACCTGTAGCAATAATCTTACAGATCTAGTTTTTGCTGATGTCCATCTCATTGACCCCTTGTATGCTAGAGAGGACTCCAGAATGCTTCACAATTCTTCGGAGCCTCTCATATATAGCCTGATGACAAAAACACGTCCATAAGAAACACCACCTGTATAGTTTGCAAATTTTTTTTTTTTTTTTTTTTTTTTTTTTTAAATCCATCTTGTACACTTAATGAAAAGCATCCCACACAGATCCTTTATTATTCTTTATTTATATAGCGCCGACTAATTCCGCAGCGCTGTACATACACACAATGCCAGAGAACAATTACTTTTGTTTGCCGTCACCGTCTAGAGCATGGATAGGCATCCTTAGGGTTCTTCAGCTGACTGGGGATAATGGGGAGTGGTCTCCAATATTTGCAGAGACAAAGGATACATATCCATTTGGTCTAGAGGGAAGGTAGACTCAATATTATTGTACGTCATCAGCAGCCATCGTCGTGGAGGGAGATGGAGTTATTGCATATGCACCCCGATTATACTTGCATTTGACATGTCTGGTTGAAGACCAAGTGCCACATGGGGTATCCAACACAGTGTAAGGCAATGCTTTGGCTAGCACTCAAAGGGTTAAAGGAACACCAAATTGCTCATGTAAAGCAAGATTATGATGCATTGTGCAGGACTTTCCTATAGGCTGAGGGAAAGATTTTCCTTTGCACTCCTCCCTGTTAAGCAGGAAACTGTACTGCATTGTGTAAGGTACAGCCTGCAAAGTTGGGCAAAGAACAACAAAACGGGTGTGCAATGCACTGCACAAGACTGGTCCTTACTGCTTAACCCTCAGTGCCAGTGGGATACGTCACGCATTGCGAAGGTTAAAGTTAAATTTTTCTCATTTATCATATAGCAGCTTTGCCATTTCATATATATGACAGTTATATTTTTGCACTGACAGTTTAACCATTTGGCATGCCAGAGGGGTAACCAATGCATTGCACAGCTATATGATAGACACCAGACAGGGTTAAAGAAAATGGTAGTGGTCTTAGGAACTGAGGTAACAATCCTGAATCACTGTTCTGAGATTTTTTTTTTTTGTTTAAAACACACGTACCACAAACTGGTCACTACCCTAACATAGTACTGGTAGAGATGTATTCTAGCACACACAGTATTCCCAGTCCAAGGGGTTAAAACTATTCTGCCTAGAAAGCACTCTTCTGAAATAATGGCCTGGAGTTCTCCCTGGGATTCTGGCCCCAGAACAGATGTGCAGAAGGAAATGGAAGCCGAGAGCTCTGAATAAACAGCGGGGTTGCACTGGGTAAGCAACAGTCCTGAATCTAACCCATCAAAAACAGGTCTGACATTTCACTCTTAACTGCTTCAGACCCAAAAGGATACTCCTGGGAGAGAAAGAAATGAAAAAGAAAAGGAGAGAAAGAGAGCGAGAGAGAAATAAAAGAGTGAAAGAGCATGCAAAAAAAGGAGAGAGAAGAAAAGTTGAATAAGAGCCAGCAGTTAAAGCGAAGTCCTTCACAGAGTACTGCAATCTCTCTGGGGTTTGAGTCATCATAGAACAGAAACCTAATAATTGTGTTCCACCTTCCCAGCTAAAGTGCCAGAGATAGTAATCGGCTCCTCTGCGGCCCGACTTGCCCTAAATCACTCCTTGGTGGTAGACAAGCCATACTTTATTCTGTCTTGTAAATGAAAGCGCACTAGGAGGACAGATTTTCTACAGGTCACCAGAGAATAAATGTGCTTGCTCTAAAAACAACCAGAGAGAATTTATATACAGAAAGTTATGTTTTTCTGGGAGACCCTGAAAGATCCCTGTAGAGGAACACACAACCTTATTTGAAGAAGACTGCTCAACACAGGGGCAAGAAGACAAACCAGATAAATTACCATATAGGAGTACAAGTGTTTAACTTCCCGAGCACCTAAATACAAGGGTAAGAGAACACCACAGTGTGAGAGAGGTGCATAAAGGAACCTGAAAACCAACTCCGGTGATACTGAGAGAGCTTTCTAACACATATATTGTATTAGCCATTTTTGGTTAGAAAGCTGCTTGACAGTTACTCAGATGTAGAATTAGTGAAGGTATGTCATGCACTGTGTTACTGCCACCATTCACGGACCCTTGGCAAGAAAGATGTTAAAAGCCACATTTAGACCAATGAGATTAGGTCTCCCCTATGGTATGGTTGGTTTGCCCCAGTTTGTTTTGATGCATAAGGTACATAGGCCCATATATTTATAAAAGCAAACTGGTGTAAACCAACTGGACAGGATGAAAAGTAATTTATTCTCATTCACTTAACAGATTTTTAACCCCTTGAATGCTAGAGGGGTCTTCAATGCAATGCATTTGAGACCTCTACCATTCAAGGGGTTAAAAGCCCAATTTAATGGAAATATTTGTTTCCTATAGTGCAGCTGGTTTACTCCATTTTACCAGAAATCAACTGAACCATAGGGGAGAATTTTTTTATTTATTTATTTTTATTACAAAGAAGAAAGCCCTTGCTTTACCCTTTGACTGACAGCAGAGTACACAACACAATGAGGTACGTACCGCTGTGGCATTCAATGGGTTAATTGGTATTTGAAGCTCTTGAATGTTAGAACCCTACTTAAATAAAAGGGACGTTTTGATTTTTCCCCTTCTGTGCAGATGGTATGTCCCAGAATTGCCCCTCTTATGCATGGGGCAGCACATTCTCCCTCTTAACAGAGTGCCAGAAAGGTATCCCATCTGGTCCTTACAGGGTTACATTGTCATTCAAAGGGTGTTGGAAGTGCAAAGAAGTCCCCAGCACAGTGGAACGCAGTTGATACCTAGCTAGCATTGAACGCTATTTATTCTATGGGAATTTAGAATTTTTTTCCCCTCCAAAATTCCATTTGATTTAAATAGAGCGTTAACCCCCTGATTGCTAAAGGTATCAACCGCATTCTACTGTGTTGGGGACCTCTGTCATTCAAATGGAGTTAGATGTGCAAATTTAACATTTCAAGGACCATAGGGGCGTGCAGTAAACAGGAATCTTTATTTGTCTCTATGGTGAAGTTAGTTTTCCTTGGTATAGTGTTAACCCTTTGAGTGCCATGGTGGTATCCAACACTGCAATGCATTGGATACCTTCCTGGCACTCAAAGGGTTACATGGAATAGAAGAGTAAAGCCCTTTGAGCGCCGGATTGGTATCAGGTGAACTGTAACACAATACACTGAACACCTCCCAGAACTCAGAATGTGTCCCAACCCATGGGACTTGTGCATAAACCAAGCAATTCTGAAACAAAACCACTGCCACAGGTGACGTGGTGCTGCCGGTTTACTCCAGTTCCACTTCATACATCAGCCTCCCTATGGAACATCCCCTATGCTGTCACAGATCAAGAAGGCAAGGAGTGTGCATACCCCTCTGGCACTCAGAGTTAAAAGGCAGCTTGGATCCGCACTCTTAATGTACAAGGGAAGGCTATCCATACAGTTCACATACACAGTCTAGTTCATCGTGTGGCACTGAGCTGTGCTTTATGCTAAAGCCCACAGCTTAGAATCATGCCGCAAGAAGTCATTTTGCAGTGTCAGTGGAGGTACTTAAACATTGACTTCAGTAGAGTATAAATGCCAATACCTCAATTAAAGCTAAAGCGATTTTCATGGAAATGCAGATTATGGAATCTTGGCAGAAATTTCACAAAATGTAGCTAATGCAGCTCAAGTTCAGACTCTGCCCGACTTGCAGGCTGGCAAGGTTCACTACCAGGACACCAATAGGCAATCTGTGTGCAATTAAAGGGCAAGTGACTCCTAAATCATGAGGAAATGTGCTGGTTTAGAACATTCTATAAACACATTTGTAGATAAAAGCCAGTAGACAACCCTGAATGCCAGAACTACAACGGTACGTCTCTAGAGCAGGACACACACTGCACACACCCAAATACTACATGAACTTACAAAAACCAGCAAGCAATATGTTGAGCAAAAACAATTACTTTTCAAAACCAGTGACACTGCACAACTTGGGAAACACTGTTAACCCCTTAAGGACCAGTGGTCCTGGGGTATGTGGTCCTTCAAGGACCACATAGGGAAGTTCAACGTGCCGCCCCATGTGACGGATCATGTGTGCCAGCACGCCAAACGAGGGACTGAAAGATCGATCCGGTCTTGGAGAGATCAACTTCAGTCCCCGGTATTACTCACTGTGCTCCGTACGTGACATACCAGGACGTCACTTGTCCTTAAGTGCCAGACCAGCGTGACGATCCGGGTACGTCAGTGGTCCTTAAGCGATTAAAGGGATAGCAATACTTAAAATGTAAAAAAAAATATGTTGTAGGGTTTATCCCCCTGAGTAAAACAAGAGTACTCCCACTGCTGAAAGGTGTTTCATTCAAAAGTTATTAATTTTTCAAAGTTGAATTTTTCAGGTGCAATATCACAGTGGCCTGAATTTGTACAGTGGCGCTGTTGCTACACAATCCTATGGACAGCTCTGGTCAGTTGACCATAAATCTCCATAGGATGGTGTAGCAACAGCGCCACTGTACAATTTCAGGCCACTGTGATATTGCACCTGAAAAATTCAACTTTGAAAAATTAATAAACTTTTGAATGAAACACCTTTCAGCAGTGGGGGTGCCCTTGTTTTACTCAGAGGGATAAAGTCTACAACATATTTTTTTTTTACATTTTAAGTATTACTATCCCTTTAAAGAATTTCCAGCTTCAACAGGAATAATTTGCAAAAAAAGTTATAAAAACCATCTGGAAACAGCACTAAGACTAGAAAGTTGTAAATTCCACACCTCTATTGACAAGAAACCAGCAGACAGATGCAATGAACTCCTCCATAGCTTCAGAACCCTACACAAGTATGGTGCATGTAAGTATCTATGGAGGGGAAAACTAAAAGCTTTTGATTATAAAAAGAGGAGGGAAGCCAGTCTTAAAATTTGACCACCCCTGATTTTCATACCATTGTATAAGCTCTAACATGGAAAAAGTTAAATTAAAAAGGGATACTAAAAATTAGTGTTGTAGTGTTCATCTCCCCCTCATGGAGTAAAACAAGGGTACTACCACTGCTGATAGGAGTTTTATTCAAACGTTATTACAGATCAAGCTTGAATACTTTAGGTGCAGTATCACAGTGGCCTGAAATTGTACAATGGTGCTGTTGCTGTACTATCCTCCAGGTATTTGTCTACGGACCATATCTGTTTACAGAATGGTGTAGCAACAGCGCCACTGTATAATTTCAGGCTACTGTGATATTGCACCTTAAATTCAAGTCTGAGATGCAATAACTTTAAATCCATTGAAGCCAGTCCGAAGACTTAACGTTTTAAAGTCCCCCCTCCCACACCTTGCACGGATGTAAGCCTCTAGCTTAGAGAAGAGGATACTGGTACCACCAGGACTGGCAGGTGGCTCTTCAGCAGAGCCAAAATACAGGTCTGAGAGATCAGACTGGCATTGATGGATTTATTTGATTTTCTACTACATTATTTTGTATTTCTATAAGACATTACTAACCCTTTAATACAAACACCTCTCAGCAGTGGGAGTACCATTGTTTTACTCAGGAGAAAAAACTTTATTATATATTTATTTTTTAACATAATAAATACTTCATCTCTCTAAAAACAGTACAGCCTCAGCTGTTGGACTACAACTCCCATCATTCTCACCCAGATGAGAAATGTAATCCAACTTCTGGAGAGCCACGTTACCCAAATCATTTGAACCAGCACAAAACAAAGCTATGCTGACACCAGCAGATCTTGCTATTAACCCTTTGAGTGCCAGAGGGGTACGGAATGCATTGCAAAGCAATGCATTCCGTATCCCTCTGGCACTCAAAGGTTTAATAAGTAAAACACAACACTGGGATCCTGGTAAACTATTAAATGTTAAGAATTTACATTAGCTTTTCACTGCATGCAAGTAGTTTTTATTACCTTTTCCATGTGCTTTAGATATACATACATTCTGAATGATTCATGACTTCAGTCTCAGACTGCTATACCCCCTCCTCTAGCTTTTTCTAAACATAGGTTATCCTGAAGCCTGTAGTCGCAGACATGAATTTACAACTGCTCCTCAGCCGCAGTGTCAGACACATTATCTGTCCTTGGCCACAGTCTGTTACTTTAACCCCTTCACCTTTTTACATTTTGTCTAGATTTTCATTTGAAGGCTCCAATTAGCTGGTCAGTATTGCTTCAATCTGTCAAAGGGAGGAGGGCTTCTGTTACCTCCCCAGAAAGCCTTGTCTGTTCTAAATGGCCTTTATTTTAGAATATACAATCCTACTTCAGTAGCAAGATTTACAATCAAATTACAAAACATGTATATATCATCCCCATACAAGCTAAAGAAAGGCAAATTCTAGGGCAAACCATCTGCTCCAGAGAGACCCAGTAAACATTCCCATGAATATATGTGTGATTAGCCCAAGTCTACTGGTCTTTAGTGCATTAAAAGGATTTAAAAATAAGCATCATCTCATATTAATGAAAAACAGAACCCATAGATTAATCAGAAACATACTATGTGGTCTAATGTCAAACGTTTTATTGCACTTTTTCAAATAGTAAAGGCTGGACCATATAATTTTCAGTAAGCAGACTGCACCTCACTTAACTGGAAACACAAGAAATATGCATATTTCGATGCAGACCAGTGTGGTCTAGTCAGTTCACATAAGGTAAAGCTGGAATGTGTGTGCAATAGCAGCAAATGTTTAGGGTCTACCTGTTACCTGGACAAGAATCGCTTACCAGATATTTCTGGCATTCTCGGTTTCACCTTTGGCAAAGCTGTAATAAAATATACATTAAAGGGTAGGGTATGCCATAAAGGGGCAAAGAAAAGGAAAATTTTGGTAAGTACATTTTCCTTTTCTTCTATGCCCCATTTCACAATCGGATGTCCAAAAGCTGCACAAAAAATTTAGACGTGGAGAATAAAAAGTGGCAAGGACTCAAGGAGGAAATGAAAGTTTAGACTTCGTTGTGTTCTAAACAGAGCTGGAGAGGACTGGAAAAGGAACACCGAAAGATCCTAGCAGTAAACCAGAACCACAGCACCCGTATTCCAAACCCTCCTTCAGCAGAGGCTTGCACATGCAGCTGCCCAGATTGTAGAGATGACTAGTAGCCTGCGCTTTTTAATTTAGGGGCGTGGGGGTAAGGGCTTTCAATCCTGCCTCAAAAACAGGTTCTCTTTTTATACAGTCTGCAATCCTCGAATAGAGGGCTTGGCGGCTGTTAGTCCTCTGAATTTCCCTTGACAGATTAATACATTATCTGACTTCCTGAAATCTTCAGTCCTCTTCAGGTAATTTTTCAAGTGGCTCTGACTAGATCACAAAACCCTCTAAAGCCCCCAACATGCCCAGAACGTTGAGCGGATGACAGAGCAAAGGCAAACCCACAAAATGAGTCATCTCTGTCCTCGCTATGTGGAGTGGTTGCAGAGATATGTCCCACAGAAGTGAATGGAGCAATGGCGTCTATGCGGTAAATGCGTTCCTTAAAGGCTCAGAACACAAAGTTAATGAAGTGAATACCAAAACGTAAAACCACTCAAAAGCCCACTAGAATAAAATCAGTAGATCCAATAAGCACTGGTCCCAGTATGGAAAGTGTCCAAAGCCCTCACAAAATGTGCTAACCAGCAACAAAAGGGATAAGTTACCAAAGAAACTTGCGCCAAACAACTTACAGACATACAGAATAAACCCAATGAATGCATGAGTATGTACTAGGAACTCCAAATGAGAGCCCGTGCGGAGGGGAAGCATGAGACATGTGGACCTCAGCACGTCTTCTGTCTTCAGATTACCATATATCAAGGAGAAGCCTCAGAGGGCAACTCCTGGGAAAAGAACTTGCAAGATTTTCCCCCCAGGGCTTAGGTCCACAAAAGCACCTGGTAAACCGAGCTATCCACATTTGGGTGATGGGAATTGTCAGTGATGGTAATCCGCCTAATGGTGATATTCCATGTCTAACAGAAGAAAAAAAAAAAAAAAAATTTATATATATATATATATATTATATATATATATTATATATATATATATATAAAAAAGCTAAAACTATAGCAGAACTGTGCTTGTTTGTCTTGACCAAGGAACAAAATCTTACTGGTTGGGGATTGGCTAGCTGCAAGCTAAGGAGAGAAGGCAGGCTCCACCCAGCAGTCACTTCTCAGACTTGTTCCTGCCTATTAAAGGGGCTGATAGTCTACCCAAAGTTACCAGTAACCTGTATTGGACGACAGATATATATTTATACTTGGACAGCTGAAGTAACACCAGATTAAGGTCCCATGAAGAAAAAAATATCCTCGATAGGTCTAGCTTTAAAAGGTGGCTTTTAAGAATCTTAAAAGGATAGTAATGCTTGGAAAAAAAGCAGCTCCAGTTAATCTTCACAGTATTTGGGCCATGGAGAGTGTTATTTCAGTACTGTCAGAGTTGTAGTTCAAGAGGAATTGAATGAAAGTATCCCCCCACCAGCCCCTTTTACCTAGTATAAGCTGCCTCCCCTCAGATGTGGAATCTGGTCCCTTGACCAGACAGATCACAGCAAGGGACAATATTCTTACTGGGAGCATAAGGAAAACCCTGCTTACCTTGACATGTATTTTTCAGGTTTTCCCTTATGCTCAATGAAGATTGCACCTCTCTGGACAGTCTTGCTGCTCTGAGGTGACCAGTGTTACATCAGTAAAAGGGGCAGGAGGGGGATAATTTAACACTATTCACTTCAGAGCAGCAAGACTTTCCGGATGGATAGCAATTCAAACCAGATACTCAAAAGTGTTATAGAGCAGGAAGAATGCAGGTTCAATATATAGTAATAAATAAGCATAAAACCTAGGATTGGCTCACTCTCAGATTTTACACATACTTGTAGATAAGCTAGACGCACACACAAATAAATAAATACAAAACAAAACAAAACAAAACAAAACCACACATACAGCCAGTCTTTCACATGTTAATACAAGCACAGGTCAGACAATGCTTTGTCAGAGGTGGAATCACAGAAGGGGAGGTGAGCCTTATGCTCCTCAACAGCATTTAGTAATTTTATTCTTCATGTGTATAGTAGTGAAGAGTAAGACCTTTACTGTATTTTTGTCCAGTGAAAGGTTGTACCATCCCCTTAAAATGTTCCCTTTGCCTAGCTAACCCTTTATAAACATGCAGTATGATAATGATAACATAGCAGACACTTTGCTCACCTTCTGCATTTCCTGTAATTATGAACTCTGCCAAAGGTCAGACACAGTAAAAACACAAAATGGGTTTATTGAAAATGTCATTAGTTCCATCAAGGAACTGAGCATTTACATCTAGATGAATTTGCTTATTTAAAACCACACTTAGAGGTTAGCTAATCTGTTCAGGGACTGGGATACAGGGAGCAGAGACGCAACTGGACTAAGGAAATGGTTTGTCCGATAGCCTGAAATATGCTCAAGGACTCGTGACAAGATTTATATCTTTCAAATATAACCTAATAATTCATGTCGTTTGCTGCCTCGTTAGGAATGTAAAGCAAGTTAACATTCCTTTGAAGCCGCATAATTAAGGCTACATGATGGTGGGATTTACACTTTAATTCTGCATCCCAATTCTACACCTGAGGATTCAGGTCACCCACTTACAGGCCATCTAGCAGCAATTTAACCAACTGGATGCTGAAGACCTGAATGTATTGAAAAGCAATGTCTTGGAGAGCTCTCAAGCAGTTATGCATTGAAAGAGAAGTTATAACTGTTAATAAAACCATTCTAGTTTATATATAAAATATCCTTTCGATGAGCGACATTCAAAATCATTACAAGCAACAGTCCCCTTAATGCTGTATTTGCTTCTTTAACCATTTAAGGACCACATTTCAGACCTCCTTGCAGAGCAATGCGTTGCGTACCCCTCTGGAACTCTAAGGGTTAAGGGTAACTATATACCAAGAATAAGTAGCTCTTAATTTATCAGGACTTTCCAGGTAGGAGAGTTTAAAACAGAAGTCAGTTATTTTTAAATTACCATTTATATGCTTTTCATCAGTTTACTTCTACTGCTATCAGCTTCGTTGTCATTCTGTTTTAGTCTGATGAGGACTTGTAAGGGACACCACTTCTGTTCTACTGAAGTCGTTTTGTTGTGGAGAGGAGAGAGCTAGATGCAGATTCCAATAGCCAGCACTATACATACGTGAAACCGCAGATAAAACTGATGGACACAAGAGAACATTCCCCAAAAACAGATCACATTTGTGCTAGCCATTAGTGGTGTTGTGTCCTCATTAAGTAATCTCAGAGCCTGCTCTTGAAGGAAAACATCTGAACAAACTGGCCCTGTTTAGGGGACATACATAACTAGTGAACCCCAGGTCCAATAAGGATAGCCTCCTAGATAGCTTCAGGGGGAGGAGTTTGATGTCCATAGAGGCAACATGATTTTTTTTTTTTTTTTTGCTGGGCTCCAGGACAAGATATCCGTTACAAATTAAAGATTTTGGATAACCAATGCAATCCAAATTAAAGAGTGGTAATTTTACGCACAGATTAGGAGAATGGGGGTTTACTATTAGACTGTACCCACTGAAAGTATTACAATGTGTGAGATTTCTCTAGCATTTCAGGGGTTAAACCTTTGCCAAAATAGCTGTAAATGAAATGGAAGGGCTTTGCAATGCATTTGGCACCTGCTTGCATTGCCTGGATTAACCCTCTGAATGCCAGTGGGGTACAAAATTAATTGCGAAGAAATGCATTCTGTACCTCTGGCATTCAAAAGGTTAAATGATCTTAGCAAGAAAGGTCAGGGAGATTCTGAATTCTATAACTTTATGTGCAGTGGCACAAAACACAAACTGCCTTCTCCACTGTGCAGTGTAAATCACAAGAAGTATGGAGGGTTAACAGAAGCAGAATTAAGCCATGCTTAAGCATAGAAGATAGGAGTTCTATGTACTGGCTTGTCAAAATCGCAAGTGACTTTTTGAGCCCTACCTTTAAATCATCTCTTTCCATTATGCAGAACTGACACTTAAGACAAGTTTATTTGATGAGCTGCATTGTGCTGCCAACTGAGATCCTTCAAACCAGGCTTCAACTGCTGCATACTGATTTGCCATTTACGTCTAACACGCTCTCTTTCTGAAAAACAATCCGATCCAGGTTATGTTATTTTGTATTTCCTACATGCAGCAGACCGCCTTGCCTTGCCACAGCCGGCCCTGCCAAAAGCCTAGACGTTTTCCAGTGTTTTACTGACAGCAAGTAAACAGGAAGCACAGAGCAAAATCCCATCAACAGAAAGATATGTGCACTATGCAGATACAGCTGCAGAATTAAACAGCGGTAAATATCATCAGACATCATAATGATCAGAAGTGCACAGGGAATACTGGGAGCAGTTTTTCTACTTGAGTGAATGTGGTAGACTTAAACGCCTTGCACTGCAAATGAGAGATAAGGACTAGAAGAATGCACAACTTAAATATTCTATTTTACCTTCAATTCCTAGACCAGTTTCACAGCAGGGTTCTTCCACAGATTCTGGATGTGTTTTTTGTTTTTGTAAAATGTGTCCTTTCCTTGAAAAACAGCAGTTAGTTTTACTTAATTAACCCTTTGAGTGCCAGAGGGGTAGACAACACATTGCAAAGCAATGTATTGCATTCCCCTCTGGTACTCAAAGGGTTAATACTCTCCAAGGATCAATGCAAGGAAAAAAAAATACATAAACATTCATATTCTCTTAGGTCCATTTCAGATGGTGATTTTAGCCAACAACACTAAGACCATTTTATCTATGGCAATGGTTCTTGATAAAGTTCTAAAGAGGTGATAAAGTGGAGAGGACTTCTCCCTTGTTCTAAACGTTTAAAAGTCCTAGATTATTGTATGTAGCCAGTGCACTAATTTCTCCACCCTTGGGGATCTTAGTGCATTGGTTCCATAGAATAACAGGTACTGGAGAAGTGATGACATCACCATCTCTTTATCACCCCTTAGGCCATGGGGGTATTTGAGGACAGGTTTGAGAACCATTAGTCTACGGGGCTGATGTACTGACAATCTACTGAATTGTCGCGATGCAAATCAATAGAGGTCAAAAATCATGTACAGCGGACAGAAACAGGAGTCATTCATGTCTCACCCCGGCATACCCACCCAGCAACGGGACTGCCAGGGAAACAAACTGGACGATGGCTTTTACATGACCTCCAGGAGATGCATTTTACATGTAAAGCTGCCGGGGTTTTTTTGGTTTTTTTTAAGGGATAATAAATAAAGACAAAACTTTGCTACAGGATGGCATGTAAAAACTGCTGCCATTTCATGCTATTCCTTCACATAAAACACAAAAACACATCTATGTAATAGTTAATTACCCACAGGTGACCAATAACATAGAAGAATGGTATTCCACCCTTTTTGGTGATGCATCAGTTCTTAACATATTGTCCAAGGGGTATGCAAAGCAATGCATACCTTCTGGCACTCAGGGTTAACAGACTTTTCACAGTCTTGTCATGTTCGTGTACATACCCTCAGGTGTTACCCCTAGAGAGAGAGTTTCAAAACAGCACAAGTGTTGCACTTTTCATGGTTGGTAAACTTGCAAAATACCAAATTATGAAAATTGCCAAGATAGAAAGGATCTGTGCAGAACAGCAGGCTGTTCAGTTTGAAGGCTTTAGGACTAAGGAAAGCTATTGGGGAAGGAGTCGTTTCCACTGAACATATGCTACTACTCCATCATGATGACCCCCTACAGAGGCATCTGGAAGATCGGTCCAGTGGGCACCATGCTTTTATTTGCAACTCACAATAGGATTGTGCATTGAACTAGCACATTTGTTGGGCCCTTTTCAGGACCTCACTGGACGATACAGCAGTCAAGGAAGCAAAAGTAAGCATGCTGCCTGCTGTACAAACCTCTTGGCTGTCACCAGACGGATCATAGTAATGGAGGTGGGTAGAGATACCATACTGAGATGGATGGAGGGAGCCAATACCAGCATGTTACATTTTTTGCTGTAGTGCGAGTGAGATAAATCATGGGTGCATATTTTATGGTAACCATTGATGAGGCTGAAGGAAAAAAACAAAAAAACAAAACAAAAAAAACCAAAAACACACATTTAGAAGCTGGGTGTAAAGAGATTCTAGGAGCCTGGTCTCCTTCCACCTCTATTATATGGCATGATACAATCAACTACCCTGATCATGACCAAATAATCTAGCAAAAGGATGACAGGAGGTGCAAACAGCTGGACAGCCCCACATTGCTTACCATAATCCAAATAAGAAAGGAAGTTGGTTTCTGTACAGATACACAGGATCTTATTCAAGAAGCTAGAGAGGTACATTCTGGAGCAAATCAACAGCATGAAAGTGAGAAAATTTAGTTTCACAATTTGATTTAAATGAGGCTAAGAACCCTTTGAGTGCCAGAGGGGTAACACAATGCATAACTCAAAGTGTTAAACCCTTGAATGACAGTTCTCCAGCACACCGGAACTCGCTCATGTTCAAGATTTATCTTCATGCACTGGATAGCTGACACACAAAAGGTTAAATCACTTCACTGTAAAGCTACAACATTTCTGAGTGCTGCTTTATAAAGCAATGATTTAACACTCTGGTTGCCAGAGAGGTAACACACACATTGTAATGCAGAAACCTATTCACACGCACTCTCAGAAAGATTGCATGTTCAAAGCGATAAAGAGACAAGCAATGCAAACCATTATGGATAGCAGTGTAGGGATGTAGTCTTCATTATAGGTGTCCCAGTATAAAGGAACAGACAAGGAGCTTTACATACAAAAAAGGTGTTATTCTGGAGTAAGCCAACTGCACAAAAAAGACAGAAAAAACAATTTCCCATTGCTGTAACTGGTATTTATCAGTTATGGACATGCAGAGAGCTCTTTCCCACTTCTGGATCTTACATAACTTTCCAATACAAAATCAGTCCGTTTCCTGATTATGGTCCTATTCTAATCATGCCATCAAGAAAAGGGTGTTACCAGTGTCCCCACACACTGGTTCTCTCTACTTCCAGTGTCCCCTCCCCTGCCCCCAGCTTCTCGTACCCTTCCCCTCTTTCTTCTACTGGGGGGAAAAAGGGGCACCAGTGCCCTTACAGCCTGCAACAGGAACAACTTGTGTCCCCCCCAATCCAAAGGCCTCCACCAGCAAACAGCAAGTATAGCTGGGAGCTAAAATACATGTGTTAGAGACCTCTCTATCTTCCAAGAGATTAAAATGAACCTACCACCATAAGACATTTAGTTCATTTTAAAGGGATATGGTGTTCTAACCAGGTATCTGTAATATTTTTCTTTATTAAAAAAAAAAAAAAAAAAAAAAATGACTTATTTGTTGTTGGCGCAATCTGATACTATGTTGGGTCAGTACTACTGAGGACTTTTCTAATAGCACAGCAATCTTGGCCTGGAAGTGAAATTAGCATACAGTATGTCACACCGTGCTACCAACACAAAAGGTTAATTTCTCAAATACTATAGTCTATATTTACAAAGGCAAACCACAGTTTTTCTGGGAGTAAACTGCACCATAGGGGAAAAAACACAAATTCCTGCTAATTTAACCCTTTGAGTGCCAGAAGGGTACAAAACAATGCACTCCACACAAAGGGTTAAACTGGGCTTTTAACCCCTTGAATGCTAGAGAGGCCTACCTCTGTAGCCTTCAAAGGGTTAAAAAAGCTCTAGTCAATTGCATGGGAATTTAGGAATTTGTATTTGCCCCCAATGGCGCAGTTAAAACTTTTATAAACGTGTGGGCCTATGACTTTAACCCTCTGAATGCCAGAGGGCTACACAAATGCATTGATTACCCCTCTGGCATTCAAAGGGTTAAAAAAATGTACAACATAGGCAGATTTTAAATTAAAACTAAACTTAGGGCAACAGGTTCACTTAAAGGTTGGAGACCTGTGGCAACCACAGATGTCAGTGCAACATATAAATTACTGGTATGTACTGTATATTACAGCCATTTAATTTCCCCTCTTCAGTTTCCACCATTCTAGATCTAGACTATTTCTTTATCGTGAAATACCCGAGAGAGATATTAATTTTCAACTCTGCATCCTCCAGGCATCTTGTATTTCACTGTTCCTCAATTCCCAGCTACAGAGCCCAGATTTCACATGTCAACATAGTCCACACCTGCCTGTATGCACAATAATCCTATACCTTTGCATGAGCTACTGACGACAGCACTATGTCACTGTATTCAGCAGTGAAATAAAGCCTGCTTTTCTGATGGAAATAATATACTCATCAGGATGGAAGGACATGAAGGGGAAAAAAAATATATTTGTTTTTTGTAGAGGGTAGCTGCCAAGGCAGACACAAAACCTGCAATTATAAAGGAATCTATCCTGCTTTGTACAGAAAGTCTTGTTCAGCAGGCCACAAAGGGGGGGGGGGGGGGCTGGATATCATGGAAGAGGCAAGAGCTGAACAACTAGTTGTAAAAGGCAATGCTAACTGGTTTATCCAGAGTACTGCTGGGACAGTTTGACATGACCTTTACAAAAATAAGGTAGTGTGCGCGCACGCCTCATTCTCCCTTGAGCCATACTGGTTTATCATGCATTCTTAAAAAGGGGGTATGTGTTGTGAGTAATAGTGCAAACAAACTGCACCACAGAACAGGGCTAGCAAAAAATTCAAAGGCGCACCTCTACTATATAAAAAAAAAAAAAAAAAAAAAAAAATTTATTAAGAAACCTTAAAAAAAAAAAAAAAAAAAATCCTGTAGCAGCACCAGACCCACCCCCCTAATAGACAAAGAAATGACCCTACATTGGTCTTGAACACCACACACAAAAGGTGTGCAAGAAACCAGTAAAAAGAATTAAAAAAAATTTAAACATAACTTACTTATAAAACCTTCTTAAAACTGATAGGGATTTAAATTCTCAACCCGACTATATGATCTGTAACTCACTTCAGTTCATTGTCAATCCCAAAGATCACAATGTTTCTCCATAAATTAAGCGGCAATCATTCAAAGTTTTTCCATCATGCATAGCATTATTACAGTGCTGTACAGTGTCTAGTTCATGTGCAATTATGTTGCAAAGTGTCCCCCTCCAACCTCTTTTACATCTGTAACGTTGCTTCTCCTTAGATATGCAAGCCGGTCTGCAATGAGTGACAGAAAAACTGGTCTCCTTAGTTAAGGGGGGCAAGGTTTTCCTTATACTAATAGCCAAATGATTGATGTAGAATCCTGTCATTGGACTAGACAGATTGTCCCTCGTTGCAATCTTCTGGCTGAGGGAAGTCAGCATTATGTATGCAAAAGGGGTAGGAGGGGGACACTTTATAACAAAATTACATACAAACTAGACACTGTACAGCACTGTAATAACACTCTATGGTGAAAAAAAATCTTTGATAAAAGATAAACGCTTAATTTATGGATAAATAATATATAGCTCTTTAAAGGGATAGTAATACTTAAAGGGATAGTATTACTTCAAAATTACTATCCCTCATATTGTAGCCCTTAATAAACTGAGTTAAATGACACCAGCGGCATCTCTCAGACCTTTATGGTGTAAGAGATAGCCGCTTTCAAAGTTTCCTCTCCCCTGATGTCAGCGTTCTGCTGCCAGCAGGAGAATCCAGTCTCTGAATCAAGAGGAAGCTCTTCAGCAGAGCCGATATCTCATTATGGAAGGAAAAATGATTCATTGAAACAGTCTTCTACGTGTGCTTGGTAACCAAGCACACGTAGAAGAGTGTTTCAATGAATTATTTTTCCTTCCATAACGAGATATCGGCTCTGTTTAAGAGCCTCTTCCTGTCCCGGGACCGGATTCTCCTGCTGGCAGCAGAACTCTGACAGCAGCGGAGAGGAAACTTTGAAAGCGGCTATCTCTTACACCATAAAGGTTTGAGAGATGCCGCTGGTGTCATTTAACTCAGTTTATTAAGGGCTACAATATGAGGGATAGTAATTTTGAAGTAATACTATCCCTTTAAATATTACTAATCCCAATAGCAAAGTACTACTAAAAAAAATTAAATAAATAAATATTGCCCCCAGTGTCATCTCTCAAACCTTTATGGTTTGAGAGATGATCGCTTCTAAAGTTACCCTCTCCCTCCCCCTTGTCAGCATTCTAGCTGACTCAGGGGAATCCGGTCAGAGATCATCAGGCGGCTCTGCAGCAAAGCCACGATCGCGTTAATTAAAAAAAACAAACAAACAAACAAAAAACCAAACAACTTTCACTAAAACGGTCTTCTACGTGTGCTTGCAAGCCAACGCGATTGCGAGTAACGTGATTAGGATGTGCTGGAGAGCCGCCTGAAAGTCGTACGACTCTCTTCCCTTCGGTCAGCTAGAATGCGGACTACGGGGAAGGGGGAGGGGGAGGGCAACTTTAGAAGCCATCATCTCTCAAACCATAAAGGTTTGAGAGATGACACTGGGGGCAATTTTTTTTTTTTTTTTTTTTTTTTTTTTTTAAGTAGTACTTTGCTATAGGGATTAGTAATATTTAAGTATTACTATCCCTTTAAGCACAAGGTACAAAGAGTCTGGAGAATTAATATCAGCACCTCTCCTGCAAGAGGAGTGATATATAGTCTCTACCACTCTAAAGTACGGTATGCAAAATGGCTTCTCTCACACATCTGCAGTCATGTAGCTAGAAAAATTCCAACTTACCATCAAAATTGCTTTTTGGCAAACATGCTGTGATACACGATAGCCATAGTCGCTAGTTTAGATATTAGACATGTATCTAAAAGGGGCAAAAGTGTGCATACTATTGCAGTACTTTACCCAGACATGATTGTTATATGAACATTTTATTTGGATTCATCTCTTTTAGTACTCGTTGGCTGGTGTCTATTAAAAAGGTCTTCAAAAATAATTGGGTGAGAGATAAGCCAGACCAAATAGCGAAGATTTTCTAAATTAACGGCTATGGCCATCTTATATCACAGCATGTTTGCCAACTAGCGATTTTCAGGATAGTAATCTTAAATATAGTATCACTTAACTTTACTAGTCTCCTGCTTGTAACAATAGGGCAAATGAAGTGACTCCTTCCCCCAGGTCATGCTGCACTAGGTGTATGGTATAAACAAGTTCCGTGTCACTCCTTTGATTACCTCACTGACACATTTTAAGTGGCAGATGCTGAACATGTTCAAGCATTTTACCCCCCCAAACCCCACCTTCACAAATTTATTTTTTTAACCCTCAGATAACCATTATAAAAACACCTAAGGGTAGGGTTGCCACCTTTTCTTAAAAAAAAAGACCGGCCATGGAATTCCCTCCATAGACTTAACATTGGACAGAAGACAATTTTTTACCGGCTGGGTGGAAACCCTACCTAAGGGAAGCAATGAGGAGCTTTGAATTAAAAACCATATCTATACCATGGGTTGAAGGAGACAAGAAACAAGGACCCTTGAAACTTGGTGCCCTGGCTCTCTGGGGAAAGAACTTACTGTACCCTACTACAATACTATTTATAAGTTTTGTTTTGTTTTTTGTTTTGTTTTTTTTAAAATAGATTATACAAATGTCTTAAAATGAGATTATATATAAAGGATATACTGTTTAAAAAAATAACAATCTGTCCAACAGTTGCATGTGGTCCAGCTAAAAATGCAAGTGAAATCCTTGACTGTTTATGTTAGTGGATGTGGTCCTCCCATAATGTATATATTGTAAATATAACAAAGCAATTTCACTAAAAAAAGTGGAAACATGGGAGTGCAGAATACTAAAGGGATAGTAATGTTTCACAAAAAGCAGCTCCAGTTAATCTTCATTGCATTTGGGCCCCCTCCAACCCCTTTTACTGATGCAACACTGCTCACCTCAGGCAGCAAGACTGTCTGGATGGATCACAGAGAGGGACAATCTTCAGTGATTATAAGGGAAAACCTGAACCGTGTCAGGGAGGGGGGGGGGCAGGTTTTCCCTTATGCTCACAATAAAGATTGTTCCTTGCTGCAACCTGACTGGTCAACAGACAAGATTCCACATCTATGGGGATGTGGCTTACACTAGGTAAAATGGGCAGGAGAGGGATACTTTATCCTTCAATTACTCTTGAACTACAACACGGACAGTATTGAAATAACACTCTCCATGGCCCGAATACTATGAAGATTAATTGGATTTTTTTTTTTGTGAAACATTACTATCCCTTTAATCACAATTAACCACGTTTGCAAGTCAGATGGGCATGCAACAAACCACACTTAATCTCAGTGTACATTCGCAGACCCATGGACAAAACACAGATGCGTAGCAGTGGAGAGAAGTGGGCTCCTGGTAATGACCTAGACCAATGATTCTCAACCAGGGTGCCGTGGCACTTTGGAGCGCTGTGGACATCAAATAAATGTGCCCCATCTTTTCTATGAAGAAAAAAAAAAAAAAAAAAAACGCTACTGAAATAAACCCATTTTAGTACCTCTCATACAGATCCGAAATTAAAGGAAAATGGTTAAAGAGGCCTAAGAACATAATTCTTTATTAAACTCATTAAAATAAACATGTATGTGTTAAACATGTGCAATGCTAAGAACACATATCTCTGTATGACAAGAGAGTTGAGTGAGCTGGGTTTTAGTGATTTTTTTTTCCCTGCCCAATAATAAAGCTGCTGTAAATTAAAAAAAAAAAAAAAAAAAATATTTATATATATATATATATATATATATATACTAGCAATGTGGGACGGCGTTGCCCGTCAGGATATATATGGAATTAATGCACACACACGGATGCGAGACAAACACAGAGACACACACGCAAATGCACACGCATGCACTGAGATGCTTAAAGAGCGACAGTCATACACACATTCATGCAGACACAGAGTGTGATACAGACATGCAACACACACAGTGAGAAACACACAGGCACACACACAGAAGTGAGTCATAAGGGGTTGACTTATGTGTCATTGTAATGAGTTTGTGTTTGTACTTATGCCTCCACTGTGGCATTCATTCATATAGTTGAAATGCATGTGGTAATTGCACATACTATGGTGGAAGGTGGATCGTGCTGGCTCCCGGGATGTGAGTGACTGGCATTCATTCATGTAATTGAAATGCGTGTGGTAATTGCACATACTATCGTGGAAGGTGGATCGTGCTGGCTCCCGGGGTGTGATTACGTGTGAGTGATTGTGTTTGAGTGCGAGATTGAGTGATTGCGTGTGAGTGATTGAGTGTGTTAGTGAGTGTGTGTGATTGAGTAAGAATGTGTGAGTGAGAGTGTGTATGATAGTGAGAGGGTGTGAGTGATTGAGGGTGAGAGTGTGATTGAGGGTGATTGAGTGTGAGAGTGTGATTGAGTGTGACTGCGAGACTGTAAGTGTGAGAGTGTGATTGAGTTTGAGACTGTGAGAGTGTGAGAGTGTGATTGAGTGAGTGAGACTGTGTGAGAGTGTGAGTGTGATTGAGTGAGACTGTGAGAGTGTGATTGAGAGTGTGTGAGTGTGATTGAGTGAGACTGTGAGAGTGTGATTGAGTGAGACTGTGAGAGTGTGATTGAGTGTGTGAGTGATTGGGTGTGAGACTGAGAAAGTGAGAGAGACCATGTGAGACTGAGAGTGTGAGAGAGTGTGTGAGACTGTGAGAGTGTGTGAGACTGTGAGAGTGTGAGAGACTGTGAGAGTGTGAGACTGAGAGCGTGCGAGACTGAGAGCGTGCGAGATTGAGAGCGTGCGAGACTGAGAGCGTGCAAGACTGAGAGCGTGCGAGTGTGCGAGACTGAGAGTGTGTGTGTGTGTGAGAGAGTGTGTGTGTGAGAGAGACTGTGTGTGAGACTGTGTGTGAGACTGTGTGTGAGACTGTGTGTGAGACTGTGTGTGAGACTGTGTGTGAGACTGTGTGTGAGACTGTGTGTGAGACTGTGTGTGAGACTGTGTGTGAGACTGTGAGACAGAGAGTATGTGAGTGTGTGAGAGTGAGAGAATGAGACTGTGTGAGAGTGAGACTGTGTGAGAGTGAGACTGTGTGAGAGTGTGAGAATGAGAGTGAGAGACTATGTGAGAGTGAGAGAGAGAGACTATATGAGAGTGAGAGTGAGAGACTGTGAGAGTGAGAGACTGTGAGAGTGAGAGACTGTGAGAGTGAGAGACTGTGAGACTGTGTGAGAGTGAGAAAGAGAGACTGTGAGAGTGTGAGAGAGAGACTGAGAGTAAGAGACTGTGAGACTGTGTGAGTGTGAGACTGTGAGTGTGAGACTGTGAGACTGAGACTGTGTGTGAGACTGTGTGTGAGAGTGAGAGACTGTGAGACTGTGTGTGAGAGTGTGAGCCTGTGAGTGTGTGAGACTGTTTGAGACTGTGTGAGAGAGAGACTGAGAGAGTGTGAGACTGTGTGTGAGAGTGAGAGACTGTGAGACTGTGTGTGAGCCTGTGAGTGTGTGAGACTGTTTGAGACTGTGTGAGAGAGAGACTGAGAGAGTGTGAGACTGTGTGTTAGAGTGTGAGACTGTGTGTGAGACTGTGAGAGAGTGTGAGAGTGAGAGACTGTGAGAGAGTGTGAGACTGTGAGAGTGAGACTGTGTGAGACTGTGTGAGTGTGCGAGACTGTGTGAGTGTGCGAGACTGTGAGTGTGAGAATGTGAGTGCAAGACTGTGAGTGCAAGACTGAGTGAGACAGTGTGAGAGTGAGAGAGAGAGACTGTGAGACTGAGAGTGTGAGAGACTGAGAGTGTGAGAGACAGAGAGTGTGAGAGACAGAGAGTGTGAGAGACAGAGAGTGTGAGAGACTGAGAGTGTGAGAGACTGAGAGTGTGAGAGACAGAGTGTGAGAGACAGAGTGTGAGAGACAGAGTGTGAGAGACAGAGTGTGAGAGACAGAGTGTGAGAGACAGAGTGTGAGAGACTGAGAGTGTGAGAGACTGAGAGTGTGAGACTGAGAGTGTGAGACTGAGAGTGTGAGACTGAGAGAGTGTGTGAAAGTGTGAGAGTGAGAGAGAGAGACTTTGAGAGTGAGAGAGGGAGACTGTGAGAGTGTGAGAGAGAGAGACTGAGAGTAAGAGACTGTGAGACAGTGTGAGACTGTGAGACTGTGTGAGACTGTGAGACTGTGTGAGACTGTGTTTGAGAGTGAGACTGTGTTTGAGAGTGAGACTGTGTTTGAGAGTGAGACTGTGTGTGAGAGTGTGTGAGACTGTGTGTGAGAGTGTGTGAGAGTGTGTGAGACTGTGTGTGAGAGTGTGTGAGAGTGTGTGAGACTGTGTGTGAGACTGTGACTGTGTGTGAGAGTGTGAGACTGTGTGTGAGTGTGAGACTGTGAGACAGTGTGAGACTGTGAGACAGTGT
This sequence comes from Rhinophrynus dorsalis, assembly GCA_037306005.1. Taxonomy (NCBI): domain Eukaryota; kingdom Metazoa; phylum Chordata; class Amphibia; order Anura; family Rhinophrynidae; genus Rhinophrynus; species Rhinophrynus dorsalis. The sequence continues at coordinate 416,782,026 of CM074721.1, read as the reverse complement.
GAGACTGTGAGACTGTGTTTGAGAGTGAGACTGTGTGTGAGAGTGAGACTGTGTGTGAGACTGTGTGTGAGACTGTGTGTGAGACTGTGTGTGAGACTGTGTGTGAGACTGTGTGTGAGACTGTGACTGTGTGAGACTGTGTGTGAGTGTGAGACTGTGTGTGAGTGTGAGACTGTGAGACTGTGTGTGAGACTGTGTGTGAGACTGTGTGTGAGTGTGAGAGAGAGACTGTGAGACTGAGTGAGAGAGAGAGACTGTGAGACTGAGTGAGAGAGAGACTGTGAGACTGTGTGAGTGTGAGACTGTGTGAGTGTGAGACTGTGTGTGAGACTGTGAGAGAGTGTGAGACTGTGAGAGAGTGTGAGACTGTGAGAGAGTGTGAGACTGTGAGAGTGTGAGAGAGAGTGTGTGAGACTGAGAGAGTGTGAGACTGAGAGAGTGTGAGAGTGTGAGAGAGAGTGTGAGACTGTGTGAGACTGTGTGACTGAGAGTGTGAGAGAGACTGTGTGTGAGACTGTGAGAGTATGACTGTGTGAGAGTGTGAGACTGTGTGAGAGTGAGACAGAGTGTGAGAGAGAGTGTGAGACTGTGTGTGAGAGTGAGAGACTGTGAGAGTGTGAGAGACTGTGTCAGTGTGAGAGACTGAGAGAGACTGTGAGAGACACTGAGAGTGTGAAACTGTGTGAGACTGTGACTGTGAGACTGTGACTGTGTGAGAGACTGTGTGAGACTGTGAGACAGTGTGTGAGAGAGTTTGCGAGAGTGTGTGAGAGTGTGTGAGAGTGTAATAGACTGTGAGAGTGTGAGGGACTGTGTGAGACTGCGAGAGAGACTGTGTGAGACTGTGTGAGACTGCGAGAGAGACTGTGAGAGTGTGAGACTGTGAGAGTGTGAGACTGAGACTGTGTGAGACTGCGAGAGAGACTGTGAGAGTGTGAGACTGAGACTGTGTGAGACTGCGAGAGTGTGAGACTGTGACTGTGTGAGAGACTGTGTGAGACAGTGTGTGAGAGAGTGTGAGAGTGTAAGAGACTTTGAGAGTGTGAGGGACTGTGAGAGTGTGAGAGACTGTGTGAGACTGCGAGAGAGACTGTGTGAGACTGTGAGACAGTGTGTGAGAGAGTGTGAGAGTGTAATAGACTGTGAGAGTGTGAGGGACTGTGTGAGACTGCGAGAGAGACTGTGAGAGAGTGTGAGACTGAGACTGTGAGAGAGTGTGAGACTGAGACTGTGTGAGACTGCGAGAGAGACTGTGTGAGACTGCGAGAGAGACTGTGAGAGACTGTGAGACTGAGACTGTGTGAGACTGCGAGAGTGTGAGACTGCGAGAGTGTGAGACTGTGTGAGACTGTGACTGTGTGAGACGGTGTGTGAGAGACTGTGAGAGTGTGAGGGACTGTGAGAGTGTGAGGGACTGTGAGAGTGTGAGGGACTGTGAGAGTGTGAGGGACTGTGAGAGTGTGAGGGACTGTGAGAGTGTGAGGGACTGTGTGAGATTGTGAGATTGTGAGACTGTGTGAAAGTGTGAGACTGTGTGAAAGTGTGACACTGTGTGACTGTGTGAGACTGTGAGAGTGTGAGAGACTGAGACTGCGAGAGAGACTGTGAGAGACTGTGAGAGTGTGAGACTGAGAGTGTGTGAGACTGAGAGTGTGTGAGACTGAGAGTGTGTGAGACTGAGAGTGTGTGAGACTGAGAGAGTGTGAGACTGAGAGAGTGTGAGACTGAGAGAGTGTGAGGGACTGTGAGAGACTGAGACTGTGAGTGTGTGAGACTGCGAGAGAGACTGTGAGTGTGTGAGACAGAGTGTGTGAGACAGAGTGTGTGAGACAGAGTGTGTGAGACAGAGTGTGTGAGACAGAGTGTGTGAGACAGAGTGTGTGAGACAGAGTGTGTGAGACAGAGTGTGTGAGACAGAGTGTGTGAGACAGAGTGTGTGGGACTGTGAGAGTGTAAGGGACTGTGAGACTGCGAGAGAGACTGTGAGAGACTGTGAGTGTGTGAGACTGAGAGTGTGAGACTGAGAGTGTGAGACTGAGAGAGTGTGAGACTGAGAGAGTGTGAGACTGAGAGAGTGTGAGACTGAGAGAGTGTGAGGGACTGTGAGAGACTGAGACTGTGAGTGTGTGAGACTGCGAGAGAGACTGTGAGTGTGTGAGACAGAGTGTGTGAGACAGAGTGTGTGAGACAGAGTGTGTGAGACAGAGTGTGTGAGACAGAGTGTGTGGGACTGTGAGAGTGTAAGGGACTGTGAGACTGCGAGAGAGACTGTGAGAGACTGGGAGTGTGTGAGACTGAGAGTGTGAGACTGAGAGTGTGAGACTGAGAGTGTGAGACTGAGAGTGTGAGACTGAGAGTGTGTGAGACTGAGAGTATGAGACTGTGTGAAAGTGTGAGACTGTGTGAAAGTGTGAGACTGCGAGAGAGACTGTGTGAGACTGCGAGAGGGACTGTGTGAGACTGCGAGAGGGACTGTGTGAGACTGCGAGAGGGACTGTGTGAGACTGCGAGAGGGACTGTGTGAGACTGCGAGAGGGACTGTGTGAGACTGTGTGAGACTGCGAGAGAGACTGTGAGTGTGAGACTGTGAGTGTGAGACTGTGAGTGTGAGACTGTGAGTGTGTGAGACTGCGAGAGAGACTGTGAGACTGAGAGTGTGAGACTGTGTGAAAGTGTGAGACTGTGAGACTGAGAGTGTAAGAGACTGTGAGAGTGTGAGGGACTGTGAGAGACTGCTAGAGAGACTGTGTGAGACTGCGAGAGAGACTGCGAGAGTGTGAGACTGCGAGAGTGTGAGACTGAGAGTGTGTGGGACTGAGAGAGTGTGTGGGACTGAGAGAGTGTGTGGGACTGAGAGAGTGTGTGGGACTGAGAGAGTGTGTGGGACTGTGAGAGTGTGAGGGACTGTGTGAGACTGCGAGAGAGACTATGTGAGACTGCGAGAGAGACTGTGAGAGACTGTGAGAGTGTTAGACTGAGAGTGTGAGACTGTGTGAGAGTGTGAGACTGTGTGAGAGTGTGAGACTGTGTGAGAGTGTGAGACTGTGACTGTGTGAGAGACTGTGTGAGACGGTGTGTGAGAGAGTGTGAGAGTGTAAGAGACTTTGAGAGTGTGAGGGACTGTGAGAGTGTGAGAGACTGTGTGAGACTGTGAGAGACTGTGTGTGAGAGAGTGTGAGAGTGTGTGAGAGTGTAATAGACTGTGAGAGTGTGAGGGACTGTGTGAGACTGCGAGAGAGACTTGTGAGACTGCGAGAGAGACTGTGAGAGTGTGAGACTGAGACTGTGTGAGACTGCGAGAGAGACTGTGAGAGTGTGAGACTGAGACTGTGTGAGACTGCGAGAGTGTGAGACTGTGTGAGACTGTGACCGTGTGAGAGACTGTGTGAGACGGTGTGTGAGAGAGTGTGAGAGTGTAAGAGACTTTGAGAGTGTGAGGGACTGTGAGAGTGTGAGAGACTGTGTGAGACTGCGAGAGAGACTGTGTGAGACTGCGAGAGAGACAGTGTGTGAGAGAGTGTGTGAGAGTGTGTGAGAGTGTGAGGGACTGTGTGAGACTGCGAGAGAGACTGTGTGAGACTGCGAGAGAGACTGTGAGAGTGTGAGACTGAGACTGTGTGAGACTGCGAGAGAGACTGTGTGAGACTGCGAGAGAGACTGTGAGAGACTGTGAGACTGAGACTGTGTGAGACTTCGAGAGTGTGAGACTGCGAGAGTGTGAGACTGCGAGAGTGTGAGACTGCGAGAGTGTGAGACTGCGAGAGTGTGAGACTGTGTGAGACTGTGACTGTGTGAGAGACTGTGTGAGACGGTGTGTGAGAGACTGTGAGAGTGTGAGGGACTGTGAGAGTGTGAGGGACTGTGAGAGTGTGAGGGACTGTGAGAGTGTGAGGGACTGTGAGAGTGTGAGGGACTGTGAGAGTGTGAGGGACTGTGTGAGAGTGCGAGAGAGACTGTGTGAGAGTGCGAGAGAGACTGTGTGAGATTGTGAGAGTGTGAGACTGAATGTGAGACTGTGTGAAAGTGTGAGACTGTGTGAAAGTGTGAGACTGTGTGAAAGTGTGAGACTGTGTGAAAGTGTGAGACTGTGTGAAAGTGTGAGTCTGTGTGACTGTGTGAGACTGTGAGAGTGTGAGAGACTGAGACTGCGAGAGAGACTGTGAGGGACTGAGAGAGTGTGAGGGACTGTGAGAGTGTGAGGGACTGTGAGAGTGTGAGGGACTGTGTGAGACTGCGAGAGAGACTGTGTGAGACTGCGAGAGAGACTGTGAGAGTGTGAGACTGAGAGTGTGTGAGACTGAGAGTGTGTGAGACTGAGAGTGTGTGAGACTGAGAGTGTGTGAGACAGAGTGTGTGAGACAGAGTGTGTGAGACTGAGAGAATGTGTGAGACTGAGAGAGTGTGTGAGACTGAGAGAGTGTGTGAGACTGAGAGAGTGTGTGAGACTGTGAGAGACTGAGACTGTGAGTGTGTGAGACTGTGAGTGTGTGAGACTGTGAGTGTGTGAGACTGTGAGTGTGTGAGACTGTGAGTGTGTGAGACTGAGAGTGTGAGACTGAGAGTGTGTGAGACTGCGAGAGAGACTGCGAGTGTGTGAGACAGAGTGTGTGAGACAGAGTGTGTGAGACAGAGTGTGTGAGACAGAGTGTGTGAGACAGAGTGTGTGAGACAGAGTGTGTGAGACAGAGTGTGTGAGACAGAGTGTGTGAGACAGAGTGTGTGAGACAGAGTGTGTGAGACAGAGTGTGTGAGACAGAGTGTGTGAGACAGAGTGTGTGAGACAGAGTGTGTGAGACAGAGTGTGTGAGACAGAGTGTGTGAGACAGAGTGTGAGGGACTGTGAGAGTGTAAGGGACTGTGAGACTGCGAGAGAGACTGTGAGAGACTGAGACTGTGAGTGTGTGAGACTGTGAGTGTGAGACTGAGTGTGAGACTGTGAGTGTGAGACTGTGAGTGTGAGACTGAGAGTGTGAGACTGAGAGTGTGAGACTGAGAGTGTGAGACTGAGAGTGTGAGACTGCGAGAGAGACTGAGAGTGTGAGACTGTGTGAAAGTGTGAGACTGTGTGAAAGTGTGAGACTGTGTGAAAGTGTGAGACTGTGTGAGACTGTGAGACTGCGAGAGGGACTGTGTGAGACTGCGAGAGGGACTGTGTGAGACTGCGAGAGGGACTGTGTGAGACTGCGAGAGGGACAGTGTGAGACTGCGAGAGGGACAGTGTGAGACAGCGAGAGGGACTGTGTGAGACTGTGTGAGACTGAGAGTGTGAGACTGAGAGTGTGAGACTGAGAGTGTGAGACTGAGAGTGTGAGACTGAGAGTGTGAGACTGAGAGTGTGAGACTGAGAGTGTGTGAGACTGCGAGAGAGACTGTTTGAGACTGCGAGAGAGACTGAGAGTGTGAGACTGTGTGAAAGTGTGAGACTGTGTGAAAGTGTGAGACTGTGTGAAAGTGTGAGACTGTGTGAGACTGTGTGAGACTGCGAGAGAGACTGTGTGAGACTGCGAGAGGGACTGTGTGAGACTGCGAGAGGGACTGTGTGAGACTGCGAGAGGGACTGTGTGAGACTGCGAGAGGGACTGTGTGAGACTGCGAGAGAGACTGTGTGAGACTGCGAGAGAGACTGTGAGTGTGATACTGTGAGACTGTGAGACTGCGAGAGAGACTGTGTGAGACTGCGAGAGAGACTGTGAGAGTCTGGGAGACTGAGAGTGTGAGACTGAGAGTGTGAGACTGTGTGAAAGTGTGAGACTGTGAGACTGAGAGTGTAAGAGACTGTGAGGGACTGTGAGAGACTGCTAGAGAGACTGTGTGAGACTGCGAGAGAGACTGCGAGAGTGTGAGACTGAGAGTGTGTGGGATTGAGAGAGTGTGAGGGACTGAGAGAGTGTGAGGGACTGAGAGAGTGTGAGGGACTGTGTGAGACTGCGAGAGAGACTGTGTGAGACTGCGAGAGAGACTGTGTGAGACTGCGAGAGAGACTGTGAGAGTGTGAGACTGAGAGTGTGAGACTGTGTGAAAGTGTGAGACTGAGAGTGTGAGACTGTGTGAGAGTGTGAGACTGTGTGAAAGTGTGAGACTGTGTGAAAGTGTGAGACTGTGTGAAAGTGTGAGACTGTGTGAGACTGTGAGACTGCGAGAGAGACTGTGTGAGACTGCGAGAGAGACTGTGTGAGACTGCGAGAGAGACTGTGTGAGACTGCGAGAGGGACTGTGTGAGACTGCGAGAGGGACTGTGTGAGACTGCGAGAGAGACTGTGTGAGACTGCGAGAGAGACTGTGTGAGACTGCGAGAGAGACTGTGTGAGACTGCGAGAGAGACTGAGTGTGATACTGTGAGACTGTGAGTGTGAGACTGTGAGTGTGTGAGACTGCGAGAGAGACTGTGTGAGACTGCGAGAGAGACTGTGAGAGTCTGGGAGACTGAGAGTGTGAGACTGAGAGTGTGAGACTGTGTGAAAGTGTGAGACTGTGAGACTGAGAGTGTAAGAGACTGTGAGGGACTGTGAGAGACTGCTAGAGAGACTGTGTGAGACTGCGAGAGAGACTGCGAGTGTGTGGGACTGAGAGAGTGTGTGGGACTGAGAGAGTGTGTGGGACTGAGAGTGTGTGGGACTGAGAGAGTGTGAGGGACTGAGAGAGTGTGAGGGACTGTGTGAGACTGCGAGAGAGACTGTGTGAGACTGCGAGAGAGACTGTGAGAGTGTGAGACTGAGAGTGTGAGACTGTGTGAGAGTGTGAGACTGTGTGAAAGTGTGAGACTGTGTGAAAGTGTGAGACTGTGTGAGACTGTGAGACTGCGAGAGAGACTGTGTGAGACTGCGAGAGAGACTGTGTGAGACTGCGAGAGAGACTGTGTGAGACTGCGAGAGGGACTGTGTGAGACTGCGAGAGGGACTGTGTGAGACTGCGAGAGAGACTGTGTGAGACTGTGAGTGTGATACTGTGAGTATGAGACTGTGAGTGTGTGAGACTGCGAGAGAGACTGTGTGAGACTGCGAGAGAGACTGTGAGAGTCTGGGAGACTGAGAGTGTGAGACTGAGAGTGTGAGACTGTGTGAAAGTGTGAGACTGTGAGACTGAGAGTGTAAGAGACTGTGAGGGACTGTGAGAGACTGCTAGAGAGACTGTGTGAGACTGCGAGAGAGACTGCGAGAGTGTGAGACTGAGAGAGTGTGTGGGACTGAGAGAGTGTGTGGGACTGAGAGAGTGTGTGGGACTGAGAGTGTGAGGGACTGAGTGAGACTGCGAGAGAGACTGTGTGAGACTGCGAGAGAGACTGTGAGAGTGTGAGACTGTGTGAAAGTGTGAGACTGAGAGTGTGAGACTGTGTGAGAGTGTGAGACTGTGTGAGAGTGTGAGACTGTGTGAGACTGAGAGTGTGTGCGACTGAGAGTGTGTGCGACTGAGAGTGTGTGCGACTGAGAGTGTGTGCGACTGAGAGTGTGTGCGACTGAGAGTGTGTGCGACTGAGAGTGTGTGCGACTGAGAGTGTGTGCGACTGTGAGACTGCGACTGTGTGAGAGTGTGAGACAGAATGTGTGCTTTGCAATGCGTTGCTTACCCCTCTGGCACTCAAAGGGTTAAGTTGAGCTAACATAGCAATATAACACACGGTGGCTCTTCAGTTGAGGCAATGTAGCAATATGCTGAGGGATCAAATAGAGAGTGGTGTTTGAGGCTTGCCCTCTGTAACATACAGCAAAGCATCTCTCTCCCTTTAAGGAGAAAGGGTGGGAATCAGGAAGCAGGAAGTGGAGGAGTGACAGTTGAGACAGTGAGGTGACTGAAGAGATGATGAGTTAAATAAGAGTTGCTATTAAGTTTGTATTTTATGGGAACATTACACCCTCATACTGAAACAGAGTGTATGGAGGGTTACAGTTATCTGTGGGAGGTGACACAGTGTGTTTGTGGGGTCATGATCCTGAGTGAGAGTGTGAGTGGACCAGGAGAAGTTAATGATATTCCCTACCTCAGGAGCGAGTGGCAGTTATATATTTTTTTTTTTGTCAGTTGGATACTGGTGGGCGGGCTGGAGAGGGCGGGCCAACTCCCTGTATGATAAACACGCCCCCATTGAATCACCCAATGAGAGCAGTAAAGTCCCCATTAAATCACCCAATAGGAGTTGTGTCTCCTAATGAGACATAAATTATGTAATTAGACATTCTGTTCAATGCGACTTTCTTTTCTGAGGAGACATAAATTATGTTCTGTGTGTGGGGTACCATAAATTATGCAATGAGGCTTATTCTTTTATATATATAGATATATATATATATATATATATATATATATTATAATCCCCAGCAATAACACCAGTATAGTATACACACTGGATAGATGCACAGGTAAAAGGAAAGTTTAATTTGTATTTAAAGGGATAGTAATGTTTAATTTTTCAAGTAAAATCAAGTATTCTCTGTTCTTTTTTATAACGCTGTGTAGCAAGAAAACGTTATTAAACGCTGCCGTTTTTCATTTACAGTCTAATAAAGTTTCCCCCTCCTGCCCCTTCTACTTACCTCAGCAAGCCAGCCTGGACAGAATGCGACGAGTGACAATCTTCTTTCAGCATAAGGAAAAACCTGCCCTCCTTCATCAATGGGGCAGGCTTTCCCTTATACGGAAAGATTGTCCCTCAATGCAGCACGTCCGGTCCGCGGACCGGATTCCAAATCTGAGGGGAGGCTGCGGAAGTAAGTGGAAGGGGGAAACATTATTAGACTGTAAATGAAAAACGGCAACGTTTAATAACGTTTTCTTGCTACACATAGTTAAAAAAAAAAAAAAAAAAAAAAAAAAAAAAGGAATACAGAATACACAATTTTACTTGAAAAATTAAACATTACTATCACTTTAAAATCATGGGGGCTGGGCGGACTGTGTGCAGCAGGTACAGCTGTTCCTTCCCTGAACAGCTGGGGATTAAACTAGATTTCACAAAGATTCCTCAGCTACTAATATGCTGCGGGAAATTGGCACAGGATCTGCACATTTAAGGCTATTGTAGTGTTCAGAGTATAATGGGACTTTGTAAGAGGCTTTGCAGAAATAAAAAACATAAAAAAAAAAACCCTGAAATAATGAAATAAAATATATTTGCCTAAGCAAAGCCAGATGTTTCCGCATACAACAACAAGCAATGGGAAAAGAGGGAAACTAGAACAATTTATTATATTATATATATATATATATATATACACATACACACACACACACACACATACATACACACACACACACTTGGGTATTTCTACTGTATTTGCCCTTTGCATACTGGTCTATTCACATAAGCTAAGGTTCTTTACAAGTAGGTAGCCTAAAGCCTTTAGATAAGATTATGAATATTTGTACAAAAAAAAAAAAAAAAAAAAAAAAAACACACTAATTTAGTTTTACTAAATAAAGACAGTGGGCACAAGTTTCTCTGATGTGAATGTTCCCCACTCATGGACAGCCATTTCGTTGTTAGTGCAATTCTGCAGCATGTGGTTTGTTTTAGTGGCTTACTATTGAGGCTTAGTGTACTTGTGGAGCACAAACTGAAAAGGTTATAGTGGGGAAAAAAAGTGAATGAAAACCCCTTCCACCTGAATTTGGTGAGTGGCGGATACAATGTTAAACAAAACTTTGACACAGTCAAATAAGACAGCAGTTCTCAACCTTTCTAGTGCCGCGACCCTTTGATAACATTTCCCAAGTTGTGGTGACCCCTAACAGTAAAATTATTTTTGTTGCTCCATCATCGCTGTAATTTTGCTACTGTTATGAAGCGAAAAATAAATATCTGATGGTTTTAGGCAACCCCTGGCAAATTGTCATTCGACCCATTAAGGGGTCCCGACCCACAGATTGAGAACCACTGCCATAAGACTTGCTTTTCCCACATAAATCTCACATTTGCAGTGTTATGACTGCAAAGGATTCTGGGTAGGCATATGCAAATTTTAACAAGGAATCACTTTTTGCCTCAGATTCCACTACTTTATACATGGATTCCTTAGAGTATGTGTATATATAAATTGGTTGAAAGATGCACTCACGACAATCCAGATGAATGCCTGGGCGCAGTATTATTTTTATATATTTTATACTAGTTGAACAGCCCGTTACATGGGCCACAGTGTCCCAGCCACCCGGTCGCGGGGCAGTCCTTCGGAGCGCCCACCTCTGTATCAGCCGCGGCGCAGGCAGTCTCTACTGCGCATGACTGCAGCACGCGCAGTAGTGTCTACTGCACATCTCAGCGGTACACCCGATTTAGCAAATTATTATATAGGATTATATACATACACATATATTAGTTGATGAAAATCAGCACTCTACAACAAGACTTTAGTAGGGAAACAAGACTAACTGGGGTAGGGCAAATACAATCAAGCCCTGAACAAAGGGACAGCATGGGTTTATACAGAGACACGATCAGCCTCTGGACACTCCATTATAAGCTTAAAAACCCCTGACCGCGCCCACTCTCATACCATAAAACAGAAAGGCCCAATGAGTGGGCACTCCACACAGGACAGGGGGAGCAGACCAGAATGAGGCCGCATTTCTAGGACAGTCTGCAGCACCACCAACTGCAGGTAAGTCCAGCGTCCTCAAGATGCTGACACCCTTGCAGGTTCATAAGCCCAGCTAAGCATCACTGACCAATACTTTTGTACTTATTTTAACAGTAAAAAGGGACGCATTTTTTAAGGTGTTAGTGTCCCATTAATAAACAAAAATGGCTACAGTTTATTTTGAAAGGCATTACACCAACATGGAAAGGAATCAAATCTTTCAAGATAAATGCACCCAAGGAGGTGAGAATTTGGAGAGACGAAATTTCATGTGCTTTTAGTACTGCACCCTCTGCCCAGGCATACTCAAATTTTAACGGAGAGATCTGTGGAGGTTTAGGACTGTTGTAGTATCGGTGTGCGCAAAGCTACTATTTTACGTTTCCAAAAGTCTGGCTTAAAGCAGAACGATCACCCTAAATAAAGCCACCCCCACAAAATTGGGCATACAGAAATAACCTTAGAAGTAGTGGCAATATCAAGCATAAGTACCGTGTTAAAAAATCCATCATCTTCTGAGACTGCTGGCCAAGAATGAGCAGAGACATCTGCGCTATCCTTCCTGGTCACTTTCATTGTACCCAGGAAGGGACTGACAGCGCAGGTGCGCAAATGCCTCTAATGCAAGAAGACTTGCAGTCAGTGTCAGAAGAAGTATTTCTGAATAACATGGTACTTATGCTCGATAATAGCACTATTTTGAAGGTTATCTCTGTATGCCTAATTATTGGGGGGGGGACTTTATTTAGAACAATTGTCCCACTTAAAGAGGAACTATCATGACGAGACTGGGCCTTCCTCACATATCAACACAGCCTTCAAACTCAAGCTGGGGACTTTGGAGAATACCAGAGTGAGGGGGAGGAAAGGAAGGCAGAATGCCTTCCAATCACCATTACTGACCACTTACAAGATTGCTTAAGCAATCATTAAGGGTGGTTTCACTGCCCACTGGTTGTCACAGGTACCTGCATACATTGACAAGTCCCCTTCCAGCTTGGCTTCACCATACTATAGAACCATACATACACCCATCTGCTAACACATCCTTGTTCCGCTAGTAGCCATGCTCCTGGCACTTAGAATGTGCATTTTAGCTCAAAGTTGTGTGTTTGGGGCAGGGGGAGAAGAAGACACCTTCTCATGCCTGTTAATCAGATTTGCCATATTTGGGGTTTTTGTACTCTAGGGAAGCAGGGTTTTGAAAGACAAGGTACATTTTCTCAATTACTATATATCAAATCTTTCATGATAAAAGAGGTTAGGAAATGGGGAGAAACTAGCAAAGGACAGATTCTTGCAGAGGAGTGGGGAGAAATAGCTATGGAGAATTTAGACATGAAGGTAAGAATGGGGAGAATGCAGAGGAAGAGACAGATGGGAAGTGGTGTACGGGAACAATCATGGTGGTTGTTGGTGAGAAAATAGGATTTTAGTCTTACCTGTTAAATCCTTTTCACTTAGTCCATACAGGTCACTGGTACTCTGGGGAGGCGTAAGTCCCCTTTAATAGGCAGGAACAATTATGCAAATAATCTGCAGGGGGCGGAGCCTCCCCTCTTACTTAAGCCACCTTCTGGCCAGAGCCACTCATATTGATTTGAGACCCTAAGAACCGACCGCAGGTAAGCAAAAAGAAAGACTCCTGTGAGCATGCCCAACAGTCTCCCACTGAATGCCACAGGAGAACCAAGACTGGTCCCTTGACAGGGTGGGAGACCAGTGACCTGTATGGACTAAGTGAAAAGGATTTAACAGGTAAGACTAAAATCCTATTTTCACTGTCGTCCAATACAGGTCACTGGTACTCTGGGATGTACAAACATTGAGCTGACCCAGAGGCGGGAAGAAAGGCAAGGACCAGGCGCAAGGCCCAAGTCACTAGAACTGCTATGAACCAGTTAATAACATAGCCCAAACTGTAAGTGTCAACGGACACCCATCAAGGGAAAACAATCCCTGAACAAACACAGCACACTGAACAAGAGCCAACAGGGCTCAACAGGAAGGAAGCACTAAGGATCACAGAGCGGAAGGCCTAGACAGGCAAAGCTGCCTCCAGGACCTTCCTCCCAAACTGGCATCAGCCGAAGACAGTACATCAACTCGATAGTGCCTAGAAAACGTGTGCACAGAGGACCAAGTGGCCGCTCTGCACAGTTGATCAGCAGACGCCTGATTCTTGTAGGCCCAGGAGGCCCCAATAGATCTGGTGGAATGGGCAGTCACCCGGAAGGGAACGTGCTTATTCCGAATCTTATAGGCTTCACGAACGGTAGCCTTAATCCAAGAAGCGACAGTAACCTCGGAAGCCGGTCTCCCTGCCCTAGGCCCCTCAGGAATGACGAATAGAGCGTCAGACTTCCTGATAGACTCGGTGCGATGAACATAAAACTTGAGGCAACGCACCACATCCAACAGATGGAGATCTCTTTCCTTGTCAGATGAAGGATTAGCGCTGAAAGAGGGAACCACAATCTCTTGATTGATATGAAATTTGGACACAACCTTGGGTAAGAATTCCTTGGTAGTGCGAAGCACAGCCTTATCCTTGTGGAACACCAGGTAAGGAGGTTTACAAGACAGAGCTTGTAACTCTGCTACCCGGCGAACGGAAACAATAGCCAAGAGAAAGGCCATTTTCCAAGTCAAAAGACGTAAAGGAATAGAAGCCAAGGATTCAAACGGGGGTCGCTGGAGAACTCCCAGCACCAAATAGAGGTCCCACTGGGGAGTAGGACTCTTGAAGGCAGGTCTAACATGAGTCACACCTTGGAAGAAAACTTTCACATCAGGAAGGATAGCAATCCTTTCCTGGAAAAACACAGACAAGGCAGAAGTCTGAACCTTGAGGGAACTCAGACTGAGCCCCTTATCAACGCCGTCCTGCAAGAAGGCCAGGACAGTGGGAAGATGAAAATCAAGGGATAACTTCTTATCACTGCACCATGCAACAAAGGTTGACCATATGCGATGATAGATCTTGGAGGACACAGGCTTACAAGCACTGAGCATAGTCGACACCACAGAAGGAGAAAATCCTTTCTTTGCTAGAATCGAGGATTCAACCGCCAAGCCATCAAACGGAATGTGTGAACGTCCTCCTTCCACAGATAACCCTGAAGAAGACGATCTGGACGGGCAGGAAGTGGGATCGGATCCGCCACTGACATGGCCATCAACTCCGGATACCAGGACTGGCGAGGCCAGTTTGGAGCGATCAGGATGACAGGACAACGCTCCTGCTTCAACTTCTGGATAACTCTGATCAATAGAGGAAGAGGAGGGAAGATGTAAGCCAGGGGAAATTCCCAAGGGATCGACAAGGCATCCACTGCTAGAGCAAGGGAGTCCCTCCACCGGAAGCAAAACACCGGAACCTTCCTGTTGTGTCTGGTAGCCATCAGGTCCACCACAGGCATCCCCCACCTTGGGTGAGCAACTGAAACACCTCTGGATGAAGAGCCCATTCTCCGCTGTCGACGGAGTGACGACTGAGGAAGTCCGCCATGACGTTGTCTACGCCTGGGATGTGAACTGCAGAAATGACAGGCACGCGAACTTCTGCCCAGGACAAAATATCCTTGACCTCCCACCAGGCGGAACCGCTTCTTGTGCCGCCTTGCCTGTTGATGTAAGCCACCGCCGTGGCGTTGTCGGACTCCACTCTGATCGGACGACCGGTCAGTTGAGACTCCCAGTGCCTCAGGGCAAGCCGGACAGCTCGAAGTTCCAAAACATTGATGGAGAGAAGGGATTCCTCCAGACCCCATTTCCCCTGAGCACTGAAGCGACCCCAGACTGCACCCCAGCCCCGAAAGCTGGCATCCGTCGTGACTGTGGACCAACGAGGGACTATAAAGGATCTCCCTTTCAGGAGATGAGGGAGATCCAACCACCAGTGCAGACTCGACTCGACATGAGGAGGTAGAGACACAGACAGATGTTGATGATCTGGATGATTCCTGCACGTCTGGATCACAAATCTTTGAAGGTCCCTGGAGTGGGCCATAGCAAATGGCACTGCTTCGATCGTGGAAATGAACTTCCCCACTAAGGATGACAACTTCGGAACCGGAATTTCGTCCCTGTCCAGAATCCCAGCCACTCTGATGGCTATCTGGTGAGCCACATCCTCTGGAAGAAACACCATGCATTGGTGAGTGTCGAACAGGAGACCCAAGAACCGAAGCCTCTGAGATGGAACAAAGTCCGACTTGTCCAGATTCAGGATCCAGCCATGATGGTTCAGAGCGTGCATACACTTCTGCAGTTGCTGATGGAGAAGCTCCGCTGAGGAGGCTTTTAGTAGGAGATCGTCCATGTAGAGGGTCACCCTTATCCCATCCTGATGAAGCACCGCTATCAAGGAGCCCAACACCCTCTGGAAGACCTGAGGGGCTGAAGTCAGCCCAAAGGGGAGCGCTGTAAACTGAAAGTGTCCCCTGTGGCAGGCAATCCTGAGATACCGCCTGCTCTCTGGATGAATGGGGATGTGAAGATACGCATCCTGAAGGTCCAGGGAGGCAAGAAAGTCCCCCGGAGACATAGCTGCAATCACAGATCGCAGGGATTCCTAGCGGAAGTGGGAAGTCACCACATAAGCATTGAGATCTTTGAGATCTAAAATGGGACGGGCCCCTCCGTCCTTTTTGGCCACCACAAACAGGTTGGAATAAAATCCTGAACCTGTGTCCTCCTGAGGAACCACCTCCAGGACCTCTTTGTCCAAGAGATCCTGAATAGCGTCGTCGAACAGACGTCTCTTTACAGGTTCCTGAGAAGGACGAGTAAAATGGAGCCGAAAAGGAGGAAGGGAGGAGAAAGGGATCCGGTATCCCTCTGACACCACCTGGATAACCCACGGGTGCGCCACTGACTCCTCCCAAATCCGGCGAAAGATGTGGAGACGTCCACCTACAGCCGGATGCGGACCCGGGTTCGGCGAGTCATGCCGAAGCAGTCTTGGAGGACTTGGCCTTGGGGGCAACTTTGGGCTTCCAGGACTGTTTGGGCTTGGAGGAGGAGCGCGCAGCGGGAGGACCCGACGGGGTCGAGGAGCGTGTCACAGTCTGAAAGGAACGAAAGGACCGGTTGCGTTTGGCTGGAAACTTTTTCTTAAAGACTGAGGGTAGAAGAGTACTTTTACCACCAGTAGCCTCACTGATCATTTCTTTGAGTTCAGAACCAAATAGCAAGTTCCCATGAAAGGGCAAGGAAAGCAAAGCTTTCTTGGAGGCTGTATCAGCAGACCAAATTTGCAGCCAAAGGGCGCGTCTAGCCACCACTGAAGAAGTGGAGGCCCGCGCCATCATGCGCACAGCATCAAAGGCAGCGTCAGCAATATAATTCTGAGCTTCAGAAAGGTTAGTAAGAAGCTGCAACTGTTCAGAAACTGGAGCATCCTGGCGAACTGCTTCAGTCAAGCGCTCAGTCCAGGCCGCGATAGCCCTGTTTACCCAAGCCACTGCAAAGGTTGGACGCATGGCAGTGCCGATAGAGGCAAAAATGGACTTAAGAGAAAGTTCCAATTTCTTATCCGTCCAATCATGCAGGGCAAAGGCATCAGAGACAGCCAAAGCGGTAGACTTGGATAGCCTGGAAACAGGGGCATCCACCTTAGGAGGATGTACCCATTTCGCCAGCTCAGTCTCAGGAAAGGGGTACAGTTTAGCAAACTTTTTGGAAACAGAGGAAGACCTAACAGGATTCTTCCACGCCTCAGAGACTAGACGGGCAAGAGTAGGATTAGTTGGAAAACAGACAACAGGCTTAGATGGCTTTTTCTGAAAAACATCAGAAGGATCATAAGTGGATTCTTGAGTCAGAGGAAGATTGAGCGTATTCAAAACCGCTCTGATCAGACCCTCAGCCGAAACTTCAGGGTCACATTCATAGGGGTCCCCAATGGACCTGTTAGATTCAATAACAGCACGTTCCTCAGCATCAGAATCCTGCAAGAGTTCTTCCTCAGAAGAATCAGTGACATCAGGAGCCCCCTGTGGCTTAGGCAGGGAGGTCTTGATGGTAGAGGGGGTCTGCCAGACCTGGAGAGCCCCCTGTACCTGAGAGGGAAAGAGTTGAAGGGTGGATCTGAGATCCCTAGTGGCAGCTTTAAACTCCTTCACCCAAGATGGCTCAATAGCATAGCTGGGAAGCCCAGGGTTGCTATCCTGACTAGTACAATTAGGGCATAGATCCCCCACATTATCGCTAGACAGCCCAATGTGGCAAGAGGAGCAAAACGCCATGGGGGTAGCAGACCCCCCATCCTCTTTAGACTTGGGTCTAGCCCCTAGCTCCAGTGAAGTAGACATGCTCACAGCGTCAATATACCTCACTAATAACTCTATCACCCAGAAAAGGTGTAAAGGATTAAAGTTTCACCCCAGAAATGTCTAAAATTGGACTTATCTGGCCAGCGAAGGGTTAATCAGTTGAGGAGAGAGAAGGCTCGGTCCCTGCGTAGTGTACTTGCATAGGAAAAGTGCAACAAAATGGCGGCCGTCATGACAGCCAATCAGAAACGAGCGCGAACCAAGCGCTCATGGGAAATGTAGTTTTCCCTATACAAGTACCCCAAACAGTGCCCGAAGCCCCCCTGAACCCCTCACATTAATAAAACACCATCCGGATGATAGAGCAGGAGCCTAGCATTAAAATGAGCCCTCTCTGAAGTTGCTGTGACAAGCGGTTCCAGAGATATGTCCCACACTGTGATTTCCCATAGAGAGTAAAGGAGCCATGCGTCTGAGCGGGAAACGCCGCGCTTAAAGGCGCAGAACACAATTTTTAATAAAGTTTAAGAAAACTTTCAAAATTGCCCAAACAAGCATAAAACACATAAGAAACATAAGTAAACAAATATACTAAGCTCCAAAACCCAGAGAATACCACAGAAATTGCATAAATCTAAAATAATGCAATAAAAACACCCTATGAGTGCCGGAGTGAATTGAAAACTTCCAAATACAAGCCCATCAAAGGGACACTGTGGGGACAAGTGGACCTTCAGCACTCAAAGGATGACTCACCTTTCCTGCAGGACTTCTGTCTTCAGGTGACCATGATAAGGGAGGAATAACCCAGAGGCAATTCCTCAGCAGGGGAGCTGCTCCACACAAGCTGTCCCCTCATCAGGGTTTAAGGTCCACAGAAAATCCCTGGAAGCTGCACCAGCCACTTTAAAGAGGGCAATTCACAGCCATGGTCACCCTCCTAATGGTGGTATTCCATATTTGAATAAAAATAATAAAACTCTAAGAAGCATAGATGTTCTCTGCCTGGTGTGCAAGCACACCAGGAACAAATCAATATGAGTGGCTCTGGCCAGAAGGTGGCTTAAGTAAGAGGGGAGGCTCCGCCCCCTGCAGATTATTTGCATAATTGTTCCTGCCTATTAAAGGGGACTTACGCCTCCCCAGAGTACCAGTGACCTGTATTGGACGACAGTGAAAAACTAAACAAAAACACAAAGTTGTGCAACTTTTAACCCTCCAGCCATTTCTGGAGTAAAATGCAATTCTCAGTCAGTCCTTGGACTTCTGAAGTTGTAGTCCACTCCATCAACAAAGAGGTGTGGCGAAACAGGGAGTGAACATTTTAGACAGAGCTTACTGTGTATGGTATTGTACTGTAAGTTGTGTATATTGTGAACAAGAGTACCCTCCATACAAAAAAATGAAGCCCAGCACTGTGTTCTCAGTCATGTCCCTCTTACCATGTTCCCTGTGTTAAGTGTTCCTGGTGTTATAATTTGGTATATTTTTGCGTTTCTCTGTATTACGTACTTCTGGTCTGTGTATTCTTTGTGCATAGGATTCTGATGTCTGAAACTCCGTTACTATTAGGGCTTGGGGCAGGAAGCCCTCTGTGCAATGACAAAAGGAATAATGAACTCCTGCTTGGAGACCAATCAAGGACTTTTCCATGATTGAAAAAGGGGCTCTGACTGGATTTAAAGTACTCTCTGATTGGACAATCAGGGGAAAACCCAGGGCACCAGCGTGTCAACACTGTTCAAAGCTTTAATTTGACCACGTATGAGAGGATGTCCGCTGCGTGTGTAATGGGCACTGCTCACTACAAAGTCAATTCTGTTGTACCCTCCTTAATACAATTTTGAATGTTTGAGAGCATTTGGCTGCGATTCGCTCATCACAACCACTGCAGGAGCTTAATTCACTCTCCGGTCTAACAGCAGTTCTGTTCCTGCCTCCTGACTGGTCCAAAGTATCCAGGGCAAGAACTCATGGAGAATCTATGCTGACTGGGCAAGCCTATACCTCCACAAGAGGATAACTGTATGTTGGCCTCCCCTTGAGGATCAGAAAGGTGTGAATGTGTTGCACACCCACTGGTCTTAAAATGCGGAACCAACTCACACTGGCCTTCAGAGAGTTTCTCACCACCTACAGGATTTATTAAGAGGCACTGTAGGTCACAGATTGACTACAGGGACATTGTAACATACACAAACTGGCAGCAAACCATAATCTCATATGAGGAGATATTCATCTTGTTAATACAGCAGCCAGACACAATGAAGTGTGTTGCTTGGGTGACAGGCAACAGCTCTTGTCATCTTTATGAACGAAGCCATAAAAATACAGCAGTCAAATACTGGGGCATATGTACAGAAACAAAAATTAAGCAATTCTTGGGTAAAAAAAAGACTATCATATGTAACTGGTCAAAATGCCTAAAGATTAAGTCAGGATATTAACTCCTTGGGTGCTGAAGAGGTTTCCATTGCAGCGATTATAAAAACCGACACCTCTTTTTACAGAACGCCTAGATCTGCATTTAAAAATACCAAGATAAACATCAATTGATTTCCACTAGGTTTAAAAGTGGAAAAACGTAGTGGCTGGAGCTTGGCCAGTACAAGCACGTTAGGTGGGATAGGTTGCGTCAACCTATGTATAAAGGCAACCTGAAGTTATTCTGGACTAAATCAACCAGGCACGTGCACACAGACACCAAGTGGGGCTTGAGCACCTGCCCTTTTTGTCCAAAGTGCCCTCGTGCCCTTTTTTAAAAAAAAATATAAATAAAAATTATGAGAAGTGCCCTTTTTTAAACCGCTTTTAACCCCCTGAATGCTAGAGGGGTCTCCAATGCTCTAGCATTCAAGGGGGTAAAAGCTCTATTCAAGCACATGGGAATTTAGGAATGTTTATTTGCCCCCTATGGTTCATTTAGTTTACTCCAGAATAACTCCAATGTACTTTTATACACATGGTCCTATGTTCCCTCCATGTCAAACTACAGACAGACAAAGTGACTCATTCACATAAAAAGAAAAAGTGAAGGAATTCTGAGGCAAACTATCCATAGGGAACCCCTTCCATCTAGATTGGTCTATTAACCTCTTGAATGCTAGAGGTGTCCAACACATTTCAAATTAATGCACTGGATACCTCCCCAGCATTCCAGGAGTTAACCCTCTGAGTGCCAGAGGGCTACACAACGCATTGCTTTGCGATGTGCCCTTCTGGCACTCAGAAGGTAAAAAGCCCCCTCCCAAAAAAAATTACTAATCTTTGTTGACAAGGCTGGGGGGGGGGGGGATAGAAACAAAACAAACCCTGAAGCCATTTCCTATTTAGTCCCAGGTGAGTAAAAAAAAAAAAATAAAATAAAAAAAAAATTACTTCCCGACTCCAGATGTTCTATTTTTTAACTACTTTACTCGCTACTTTTGTCTCTTATGTCCTTCTAGATTGTAAGTTCTTGTGAGAATGATCTGCACTTCCATTTTGTCTGGTTGTGTAGGCCATTGTATATTCTCACCCCTGTTTTACACAGCACTGTGTGACATGTCCGTACTTTATAAAAGGATAATAAAGACTTAAATGGTGCAGTTTGTCTGGAATTGCACCACTTGTCCTATTCATATGGCCCACTGTCTCGGCTATCCTTCTTTGTTCCCAGCAGCACTGTATAATAACACTGTACAAGTGACAGAACGTACGCCTCCCTCTGATCAGGTTACAAAGCATTTTAACAGGAAGGCTTGTTTGAAAGAAATAGAATTCCAGTGACATCAAAGCACATCGTGAGAACCTTGACCTGCTAATGCTTACTGGTCACACAGGTTTACCAATAAAAACAAATCATGGATATTAACCCCCTGAGTGCCAGAGGTATACAGAAAATAAATTTGAAAATAGAATATATGACAGATTACCAAACATGGTCTTAACCCTTTGCTGGCCAGAGGGGTACACAAAGCATTGAAATGTGTTCCATCCCCCTCTGGAACTCAAAGGGTTCATGTATTGTATAAAATGACCTGTTTGACAAGATTTACCCAAAACCCTTACTGTTCATGGGTACTGCATCTAGCACTCAAAAAATTAAAGAGAACCACACACACTAACAGATGCACATATATGATCCCCATAAGGATATTACTTAAGACTGAGGTTGCAATCACACGTGCAAAAGGTCAGTGGGATGCATTTTAATCACAAGGAAAAAAAAAAGTTTTGATGCCACTTATTTTTTATTTTTCTCCTCCCCATTCTTTGGGGGAGAGAGGGGGAGATAGAGAGAGAGAAAAAAAAGAGAAGGGGACTTGGCCTCCCTAACATAGAGAAGTACTATAAAGCCTCTATACTGGCTAGTATCCCGGATTGAAGACTTAACAAAACTGAAACTTTGGGTCCGTCTTGAAAGAACTGCTACTTCCTTAGATGCAGTCTCTAGTATTTCATGAAGTTTTACCCAAATCAGCAATGCTCACATATAACCCCATTATATGAAATGTTCTGTCCTGTTGGTGTACTATGAACCAGTCTCACCACTTCCTCTGCCATCCTTCCCCACTCTCTAACATCTTTCTACCTATTCACTCTAGACATTCTTTACCTGGAGTGCAATTTCCAGGTTGGTCTTCTGATCATTCTTTGGAATTACGAGACTTCTGGGAAAACGCTAGTTTAAAGGGTTTCTGCTCCCTCCAAGCTCAATATAAATTTGCCCCTGTGGAAATCTGGAGATACCTCTATATTAAGCATTTTCTTTCACAGTCTTACCTTACACAGTACTTGTAAATTTAGATGGCACTACACACCCTCCAAACTCCACTCCTTTGACAAAAAAATAAATAAATAAATAAAAAAAAATAAAAAAAATATATAAATTCTCAGCTATGCTGGAGATGCAAATCAGGTGTTGGCTCCTCCTCTCACATTTGGTGGAACTGTCCCGTTATTTCTCCATTCTGGTCCACCTGCCTCACTCAGAGAAAACGTTGGAAATTACACTGTCCAGAGACCCTTGGCAGATCCTCTTGTTCAAGAACCTTCCCTCCATTAACTCTGCTAAAAGATTGCTTCTGTTTTCTATGTTGAA
The DNA here is from genome assembly GCA_037306005.1 of Rhinophrynus dorsalis. Lineage (NCBI taxonomy): Eukaryota > Metazoa > Chordata > Amphibia > Anura > Rhinophrynidae > Rhinophrynus > Rhinophrynus dorsalis. The sequence goes on along the minus strand of CM074721.1, from coordinate 416,760,094 downwards.
TGCTGCTAAAGCCTTCATCCCACTGAATTGGAAAAATCCCTCTCCCCCTAGTTTTGCAACATGGTTTGATAAAGTTGAAGAACAAATTATATTTATCTGCTTGTCCTTGCAAAATGCCCATAAGGATAGGACTGAGCTGGAACCCTTACTACCTAGATGATGTTCTATTAAGACTACTGTGGCAAGACCTTTATGACCTGGATATTCAAGACCATTATATGCAGTCATGCCCCTGTCCCCTTCCCCTCCCCCCCACTTCTTCCCAGCCCTGCTTTCCTCTACCTGTCTTTGCTTTCTATTTGTTATATATTTTTCTTTTCTTCTCTTAGGTTATTCTTTTTCTCGCTTTTATTCTTATTTGTACTTCTCCACTGATTTAATCCTAGGGTTGCTACACCCTGTTATTGAAAGATCTGTAGGTACTTTTTAAATGCCTTTGGACTTTTGTGATCCAATATTACTTGGATCTCTGTTTATCAGATCGTATACTGTGAAGGATTTTGCCATGTATACCCCACAGCTAACATTGTTCTTGGATAGCGGAGTTAACATGTTATGATTATTCGTACTGATGTATACCTTTTGTCAGCCCTTAACAAAACACACACACACACACACACACACACACACACACACACACACACACACACCCCTTCTTTGAAAACTCTGCCAATCTGTCATGTTTCTTTAACAAGAAATTCTTGAGCAAACCATCTATCTCTAGGCACAAATAAAAAAGCCACCCAAATTTAAATGTGGACTTTAAACCTTAAGTGTATAGCTTTGCAATGTTTTGGAGGAATTACACTCAGACATCTCTAGAAATTCGAAGTTAAAAGGGATATATGATATTGTTCTCCCCTATGGGGCAGTTTGTTTGCTGCAAAATTTCTCAATTCTGTATTGCTACAAGCCTATGTTCGTAACCTACTAACCTGTAGGCTTAACTCTTTGGGCTCCAGAGGGGCACAAAACCCCTTGCAAAGCAAGGCACTGCATACACCTCTGGCTCTCAAAAGTAATCTCTCACTCCCCCTCTGCACCAATATTAATAATAAAAAAAAAAACAAACACAAAAAAAAAACAAAACCCACAAATCTCAGTCTTTTCTGCCCCAGTTTACTCACTCTGCAACATTCAGCCTTTTGCAAAAAGCCAAAGAGTAGCAATTCTGGAGCATATCAAACTTCATCACAGGTGACAATCAAACAATCTCCCATTGATTTAAAAAAGGAAAATTACTCCCCCCCCCCCCCGGAGCCCTCAATAATATGCAAGAGGATGAAAAGCCCAATTTAACCCTTTGAGTGCCAGAGGGGTACTCAGTGCTTTGAAACATGTTGCATACCCCTCTGGCATGCAAAGGGTTAAGTCAATGGCTGTGTTTCTAGCCTCCTATAGTATAGTCTGCTTGCTTCAAAATTGTACTTTTTTTTTTTTTTTAGCTTCCCTCATAATGCTCTCCTAGTGTTTCAATATTATTGTTTTGTCTACGATCGCCAAATCTCACAGCTTCCTTTAACTTTTGTCTCACCAACTGTGTCTCTATATTCCTGGGATAACACTTTACAGAGATACAGTACACAGACACTATAATTACAATAAGTAGACAATTCATTTAGCAGTACTTTGGATACATTCATTGAGTAACCAACACTGAAATTCTATTCTGCATAGAGCATATACAATGTCATCATTCAGACCACCACTGGAAAACAGTAGCGCAAAATTTGGACGTTATTTAGAGGTTCTAGGTAGTAATGTAGACACAAACAGGAGTGTTACAATCACTTAATTTGTCTCAACATTTTCCCATTGATTATAGCCAGAATATCAAAGCTAAAAATTGTATGCAAAACCAAAAATAAGTTATAATGCACAAGTGGATTTCCATTTCAAATTCAACAGATTATAAAATGTGCTGTATGTATACACTGTCATTGCTAGGCAGTGATTGGCAATCAGCAATGGCCATCACACCCACCCGGCAAGTTCTGCCAATGAGTGTCATCAGAGGAGCTGTCCACTCTTGACAGTAGGAGCATGCTCAATACCTACGGGGTTGTGGAAATCTTCAGGCTACAGCAAGCAAAAGCTGCCAACCCTTGTCCAAGAGCCATCACGTTTTTAGGAGACTTCTACTAGAGTACAGGTGGATTACTCAGTGGCCCAGACACTTCTTAATCCACTTGATCAAGCTGTACTATCCTGAATATGTTCATTTGATGGGCAGGGTTACAGATCTCCATTGTATTGCAAAGCAATGAGAAGGAGATGTATAGAACTCAAGGAATTAAAAGCCACAATTAAAATAAACATACATTTGCCAATTATAGTGCAGCTGGTTTGCCCCAGTTTCCCTTAATACACCAGACAGATTCCTTTATACATTTGTTCCATAGCCACACTTTTACTGCTCTCCTGGGAATAGCATAAAATGTACCTACTACTTCTATCATAATGATATTGAACATAAAGAAGGCTGCTGTGGGACAATTCACTCCTGAGTGCCAAGTCGGGGTGCAAAGCATTGCCAATAACACCTCACACACAAATCTATTTTGACCAACAGATTTTCACCCACTTGATGCTGGAGAGAAGAGACACTTAAGTCAGACTGGAGAAAAGGGAGCACTGCAATGATACTAGTCACTCAATCTACAGACTTGTAGAATGGTGTTCCTAATTTTGGGATGAACAGTGATGTGTACAAATATTCCAGGAGAAAATATGTCATCCAGGATGTTCAGATGAATCTCAGTGCCAGAGCTAGGAACTTTTCTGTCTGTAATCTGTGTAGTTTTTATCTAAAGAAAAAGCACACCGCTTTCCTCTTGCTCCAGATAATGTCACCATAGGTGCTCTGTCACTTTCCAGACACTTAAAGACTTGGACTGGCCCCAAACACTGGCTCTGTGTTGCAAACACTGACACGCTCTGCATGTTAAAGGAATAAATTGGAGTGTCAGTGAACGTCCATCCCTAAGGAATCCATTGCAGAATACCTCTTTCAGCTCACAAAGTAGACTAAATGCACTTCGGGCCAGATGAAGAGAAGGGTAGAAGAGTTCTGAGGCAACCAAATGCATCATATACAAGAGAAAAGGGCACTTGTTTACTTACCAATAAACAATTTTCTCTTAGGCCTTGTGGAACACAGGAACCATGGATTAAAGGGATAGTAATACTTTGTTTTATCTTTATTTTATAGGTTTAAAAAAAAACACATGAAGAACGATGTAAGTCTTATCTCTCAAACCTTTATGATTTAAGAGATATTCACAAGCAAAGTTTCCCCCTCCTGCCCCTTTTACCTAGTGTAAGCCATCTCTTCTCAGATGTGGAATGCAGTATATAGACCAGACAGATAACAGCAAGGGACAATATTCTTCCTATCAGAACAATGAAAGCCCTGCCCCCCTTGACAAGATTTTCAGCTTTTTCCCTTATCTTAATTGAAGATGGTCCCTCTCTGCAGTCTACTTGGGCACCTCCCTTCTGCTATGGCTGAGCAGTGTTACATCAGTAAAAGGGGCAGGAGAGGGACACTGTCATTGAATTACTCTTGAACTATAACTCTGACAGTATTGAAATAACACTCTCCAAAGTCCAAATACTATGATGATCAATTAGAGCTGCTTTTATTATGAAACATTACTATCACTTTAAAGTAGCTTCCTCAGAGTTCATATGAGGCACCAACTAGCTCTATTTTACCCACATCTAAAATGCCCAGTTTCAAAGTAAAGCCAAGAAAGAAAAGAAAAAGGAAGGGGGGGGGGGTGTACGGCAAGAAGGTGATCACCTGTACCAGATAACACAAAGGACACCCCTGCCTGGAGTCCAACCTGTTTTTTCTCAGGGTGGGGTGTTGTGTTCCACAAGGAATATAATTTAAAATCTGCAATTACACAAAAGCACCCTTCTATTGTGAAACACTGGGGCCGTAGGGATATAATCAAAGCTACCCCACAAGACAATTATGAACACAAACTGTCGAACACCAACACATCAAACCAAGTAACAGCAAGATTACTAGAAGTGAAGGCAAAAAAAAGGGCTCCTACACAGGTACAATAGCATTTTTCCATCAAAAACTGGCTTCAGCTGAAGTCAGAACATTGATTAAATGTGTAGCAAACTTTTGAAGCAACGACCATGTCACCACCACCACCTCACACAACAGCTTCACAGATGCTTGGTTCTTGTTAGCATACGCCATTATGGAAGGTCTTCTAAATGAAGCAATGAGGAGATGAAGATTCCTTCCTCTCCTCCCCATCCAGTACTGATTGAAGAAAGGAACAAATTCTCAGTAAGTGGAGTGAGAGTGTGTAAGACATAACAGGAGGGGAGATGTGCAAATAAAACTGCCTGCTAAACACGATCATAAACAATTTCAGAGATAAATTATCATCAAGTCCTCACATACACAAATCTAAGGAGGTCACAAAAGGTTCTCATTCATAAATGCAAGTTGTATCTAACCGTGCTGCTTTAAGAGCATGTTCACATCTGAAAACACACACACACACACACACACACACACACATTTTACCTCCTACTCCCTCAACACAGAATGCCTCCCCTTCAGATTGAGGGTAATAAAATACAAGGGGGATGCGTCAGCTGTTACAGTTATTAGCTGTGACATGGATCATTTTACACAAGCTGCGCAACAGGAGTTAGAGATGTGGGAATTACCAGTACTGGGTCACAGCAGTTAGAGGTTGGTTATGCAGTAAAATGATGCTATAGTCCAGAATAGGGCTGTCCAAGTTCAGTCCTCAAAGGCCATCAACAGGCCAGGATGCAAGGATTTCCCAGATTACGCTCAGATAAATTAATTAGTGGCTCAATCATTTTGATTGACTCACCAATCAGGGAAATCCTTACATCCTGACCTGTTGGTGGCCCTGGACAGCCCTGGTCCAGAACATTAAGAAAAATGCACTGAAGCACTGTTTGAGAGCTTAAAATGTGTTTAAAGGCATAGTATCGCCATTTTTTCCACAAACATTAATCTTGTAGGCATTAAAAAAAAAATTAAAACTAAATGCCCCCAGACCCATCTCAAACCTTTATGGTTTGAGAGATATTCGGGAACAAAGTTTCCCCCTCCCCTTTCCCGGACATCAGCGCTCTAGAGGACTGCAGGGGAATCCATTCCCAAGACTGTTGGGCAGAGCAGAGATCGTGAGAGAGAACTACTTCACTGGAACAGTCTACAAAGTGTGCTTGCAAACCAAGCATACTTTGTAGACCGTTCGAGTGAAGAATTTCTTTCAAAAACATGATCTTAGCTCTGCTGAAGAGCCTCTGACAATCCCAGGACTGGATTCCCCTGCAGTCCTCTAGAGCGCTGATGTCAGGGAAAGGAGAAGGGGGGAACTTTGGTCCCGAATATCTCTCAAACCATAAAGGTTTGAGATGGGTCTGGGGGCAGTTTAAATTTTTTAATGTTTACAAGATTAATGTTTGTGGAAAAAATGGCAATACTATGCCTTTAACCTCTTAAGGACCCATGACTTACCAGGATCGTCACGGCAGTCTGCACTTACAGACCAATCCACACACTGCTCGGGGACCCCTGAATCCAATGAGGGGAGAAAGGGAAAAAAAAAAAAAAGCCCCCCCGTGGTCCTTAAACCTTTGAGTGTCAAAGGGGTATGCAATGCATTGCTCTGCACTGTGTTGTGTACCCCTCTGACACTCAAAGGGTTAACTGCGTCCTTAAAAAGTATTTATAGTTTTGTAGTGCTTACAAATGCAATAAATCCTCTCTCTCAAACTACTGTGGTTTGAGAGATATCCTCCACTAAAGTTTCCCTTCTCCTGCTGTCAGCTGTTAAGCTGACAGGAGATCCGTGTCGGCCAACACGAGGAGGCTTTTCAGCAAAGCCGCAATCTCGTTATTTAAAATGAATTGCTTCATTGGAATGGTCTACAAAGTGTGCTTGCAAACCAGGCAACCTTTGTAGTCCTTTCCAGTGAAGTAATTCATTTTAAATAACGTGATTGCGGCTCTGCTGCAGAGCTACCAGTTGGTCCCCAGACAGGATTTCCCTGCAGTCAGCACAGCACTGACGTCAGGGAAAAGGGGGAAGGAGGAGGGGCGGTGGGAAATATGAATAAAAATCTCTCAAACCATAGCGGTTCAAGAGATGGATTTGTTGCCTATACTTTTTTTTTTTTTTTTTTTAAGCACTACAAAATTATAAAGATTTTTTCAAGGACATTAACACTTTAAGGGATTAAAAGTCCATAAAAAAAAAAAAATATATATGTATAAATATTAACTTTAAATTTTTTTGTACACAAAGCTCGTGTTATCAGGGCCCAAAGTCAGGATCTCCAGGAACAGGAGTAAACAAAATATTTTTATTTGTTTAGGAGACACTCACTCATCCAGCTCTTTAGACAATTCCAACAATACTCAGTCACAACATGTGGCTGAGGAGGATTTTTAGGTTTTGTCAAACAGCATTTAGGGCCATACATTTAAAAGAAAAATGGAGGAGTTCTGGGGCAGACTATTTGCACTATAGGGGAAAACTAAAAATTCCCATTGATTGAAGTGGGGATTTTAATCCACTGAATGCCATCCAGATCTCCAAGGCATTAGCAAGCATTCTAATGGTCAAAATATCCATTTAAATATGTTTTAGGAATGTTTAGTTCTCCCATATAGTACGAATGGTTTGAAGCAGAACTCTTCCACTTCTCTTTTGAACATATTGCCCTTGGAGACAGGCCAAGGATGATTGAACTTTTAGTCCAACACAGGAGGAACTGCCCACCCAAACAAGGATATTCACAGGGTCATTTATTTCTCATAAAATGGGCCTGGGACAGAAGGTTTGGGCCCTCTCCTTCACTTGGATGAGGGAGAGGTGGGGGGGAGGGTAAGAGGGAATTCTCTACATCTGGAAATATGCTCTGATTTGGGTATGGTAGCCTATCGCACATCATTATTATTCTTTATTTATAAAGCGCCAACTAATTCCGCAGCCCTGTACAATAGGGAATGGACATACAGAGATAGCAAACTGTACAAATCAAATGTGGAGAACAAAAGGATCAGAGGGCCCTGCTCATGTCTAGAGGATACATATTTAATTTATTCTCTTTTTAGGGCCTTCTACACAATCCTGGGAAAGACCAGTTTCACTATAGGAGGCAAAATGACCAAGAGTTCACATTTATCTAAATAGGACTTTTAACCCCTTACATGCTAGGCAGGTCTCCAAACACTGAATTTTAACCTTCAAAATATCAGTAGTGGCACAGTAAAAAAAAATTAAATAAATAAATAATAATAAATACATTAACCACAAATATATTAACCCATTGAGTGCCACAGGGACACAAAGCGCATTGCAATGCACTGCGTACCCCTCTTGCACTCCAAGGGTTAAAAGATGATCCTTGACAATTAATGTACTAGAATACACAGGATCAAAAACATGACTCCGTCTAAAAGACAAAACACACCTCAAGTCACAAATCAACAGGAAAAAGGGTGGAACTGAGCGGACGTTTCCCAAATCAGTGCCAACATTACTAACTAGCTCAAATCTGCAGTGCTGGCTACAAAAAAACATTATGACACTAAAACTCTGATACACCCCATTAACTTTATCACACTCTTCATTATGAGTACATGTGACCCAGAGGGGCTGTGAAATCCTAACGCGTACATGGTCTTGCACTGTGGAGATACATTTATCATAACTATATAATTCCTGTTCATCCTAGTTTCTCACACTTTCATTCACGAGTGGGGATTTTTAACCCTTCAGGTGTCAGAGGGGTACACAACGCATTGTAATGCGTTGTGTACCCCTCTGGCATTCAATGGGTTAACTAGTGCTGACAGTTGCCTCTGGGCAAGGTATGTAAACAGGTGGTCAACCTGCAGGCCTCCAGCTGTTAAATAACCACTCATCACCTACAGCCTACTGGTTGAGGATGAAAGTTAAATATTTATGTCTGTGTGCATATATTTATTGTACACACACACACCAGATGTGTGCCAATGAATTCCCATAGAGGGTACAAAGCTACCAATTGCACAGAAATGTAACAATACATTAAATACCCCCATGACACTATGGGACAAAAGAAATTCGCAGCAATCCTGGGGCACGCCAACTGCACCACTGGGGCACATTTAAAAAAAAAAAAAAAAAAAAAAAAAAAAATCGGAAATCCATTTAAAATGGTGCATTTAACCCTTGAATTACTAGGAGAGGTTTCCATTGTAGACCTCTAGCATTCAAGGTGTTAAAAGCATCTTAAAATCAGAGGTAAATGTATTTATCCCTAGTGATGCAGGTGTAAAGCACAGAAGAAGCAGCACTTCTGGGGCAAAAAAGGCCTGAAATGGACCAGTCTGACAACATTCTGGGTTTGACCGGACACTCATTGTTTGACTAAAGTCCCATGGTGAAGAAACCTTATTATCAAGATGAGAGCCCAATGTTACTTACTACACAAATTGTATCTATTAACCATTTGAGTACCAGGTGTACTTGTCACATTTCTAAGCAATCCATTGCATACCCCTCTAGCACTCATAGGGTTAAAGGGACAGTAATGTCCCATAAAAATGTTTTATAGATCTGTGGAGAAAAAAAAAAAAAAAAAAAAATCTGATTGCCACAAACCATCTCTATGGTTTGAGATATATTGGCAATGAAAGTTCCCCCTCTCCTGACGTTCGCATCTAGCTGACAGCAGGAGATCCCAGTCCGGGGACAAGCTGGCGGCTCTGCAGCAGAGCCGAAATTATTCCCATTATTAGAAAATAATTACTTTATTGGAACGGTAGTTCTTTTTGAATAACAGGATTTCGGCTCTGTTGAAGAGCCTCATGTCGGCTGACATGGATCCCCTTCTGTCAATTTTACAGCTGACATCAAGAGAAGGGGAGGGAAAGGGGAACTTTCATTGCAAATAGCTTTCAAACCAGTGGTTTGAGAGATTGTGTTTGTGGCAATTTTTTTTTTTTTACCTTCTACAAATCCCTTTTACCTGCCTCTTTCATCTCTAAATTGGAATAATTTCTACCAGAAAGGCAAATGCAGGAGACCTGCTCATCTACTGTGTTCAAGCAGCGATTCCCCTCGTTTTGTGCATATAGCATCTACGGGTTGGAGCTGGGGTGGACAATTTGAATAGCTCAGACATATATTATACATGGCTGTCTATACTGGTACTGCACCTATAAACAAAGTAGACTGTATGTGTTGTTGAATAGTGAACATTTCCATTTTAAGCTTCTCTGCAAGAGTAAATCATCATCAATACAGTGTTTAGTAATCAACCATCACTTTGCCTACAAAGAATGCCATAAATCTTTATATCTAGCAATACTGCTCTATACATACAACCAGACAGACTGAATGGCCACAGAAAAATCTGTATGAGAAGCTAAGAAGCAGGGAAATCTAGCCTAGAACGTTATGGTGAAATTTAAAGGGGATGTATCACCTTAATCTCTTAGCTACTCTAACAATGCTGCATTTTTATTTTTTTATTTTATTTTTTGTTTTTTTAAACGTTATAGAAATGCAGTTTGTCAGTTTTGTTTTTCCCCGTGACGTCTTCTCATTCTGATCGATCTCTGCCAATGAGAGTGATCCAGCTTACAGACAGACCAGCGTGGAGGAGGATCTCTCCTGTATTCTTGTTGGCATCGTGGTGCCGATCAGAATGAGGAGAAAAATTAAGCTGTCAAATTGCATTTCTATAGTGTTTTAAACACATCACTGAGTTGGTAGAGAAGCTAAAAGAAAGATTAAGGCAAACTTTTAGTAAGGTGACATCCCCTTTAAATGGATAGTAATAGTGCAATAAAACTTTAGCTCAGATTATTACTTACACTTTTTTGAACATGTTGTTCAATATTTAGTCACATTTCTCTAGTTCCAATGCCACCTCCCACCCCTTCTGGATGTCTCCCCTTAACTTGCTGCATCCATCTGGTCCCACGACCGGATCAGAGAGACACTCTTAACGTGCCAGAGTAGTACGCAACGCACTGCAATGCGTTGCATACCAATCTGGCATTCAAAGGGTTAACACAGTAAATATAAGAAAACCCCTGGCCCCTTGTCCAAGGAAGGCAGGATTTTCCTTATGCTTACTCAAGGGGGAGAAGTACCCAAGGTATGTAAATCCATTAAACTAACAGTCGTTCATAGTATAGTGTGCAGCAGTGTTTCTCAATCAGGGTGCTGTGGCAATTCGGCTTGTCACAGACATCCACTTGGGTTATCCTGCGTTATCTATGAAGGCTGACAAACGTGACTGTCGCGTTATAACAACTGTATATTTAACCAAAACTGCTGCTATGCGCATGTTTATTTTAGGTTTTCTGGTTGTGAAAGCCAAGAATAACTATGTATTATAAAAGTAATTGTAACCTTCATTACACCATTGACAAATTGCATATAATGTTAGGTGTGCCCAGAAATTTCCAGACTGAGTGTGACAGCAAAAACAGACTGGAGAACCACTGGTGTACAGCAACACACCCTGACTTCATGCATTTGTACACATCTGAACACAACTATTGGGAAAACAAGCTTTTTAACTCTTTAACCCTTTGAGCTCCAGAGGGGGTACGGAACGCATTGCAAAGCACTCAAAGTGTTAAGGACCAGACCCATCTTGTCCTGAAAGTGTTGACTTTTTAACGACAAACATATTATGCATAGGATATGGGGTTAACTCTTTGAGTGCACCCCTCTAGCATGCAAAGGGTTAAAAGTCAAATCTAAAGGCCTGTGGCAAAATGATCACAGATGTGCAGAGCACACCTCAGTAACTGGAGATATAACCTGTCTGTTACCTCCTCCGGTGCTGCAACTGCACATTCCTTCTAGAATGGCTGACAATATGTACAATGTATTACATTAGTAAATACAGAGGAAAAGCTATATTTGCCTTCAGAACAGCAATTCTCTGGATGCATGCCAAGCAGGAAAGATATGGTTTGAAAGAAAGAAATGGAATAGAAAGAATGCGAGAGGGTTTAATGAGCGAGAGCTTAAAATCATCTGTCTTAGAGGATGTTTTCACTCACTTATGAAGCACATCCCTTACACTCCCCCCCCCCCCCCCCCAGTCATGGCATTAATGGGATTTCATTCCCCAAAACAATTTTCATAGAAAAACTGGTTTCTTCTCTACAGTCAATAGCCACCCAGACAGAATGCGGGTGGCAACTCATGCGTCGTTCTAGGAGAAAAATCAAAGCAACTTTAATAAAACCATATCTCCTCCTCTTAAAGCAGTTATTTAAATTAAACATGTTGAGTGCCAGAAGGGTGGGAGGGATGCAAACGTCTGGCACTCAAAGAGTTATGGGGGGGGGGGGGGGGACATTTTCTACATATTTATTTCAAACAGGTGAAAGCACTTACAGCAACAAAAAAGTAGACACAAACATTTATGTAGGCTTAAATACATAAATACACACACATGGTCTAAAATGCAGACAAAATAAATAGCAAATTTAAAGCATATGTATGTAAAAGGGTTTTATGCTTCTAAAGTAATGGTGGTGAAAACTCAAGGGGAGCTAACAGCTTCCAGTAAGTGCTAGGCCCCCTAGGCCACTCCTGTCAAAGTCACTGCAGGGGCCTGTCATAGCCCAGCGATCCCACCCTCCCCTTCTTTCACCTCTCCCACCACCTTCACTGTCCTTTCATTCACTTCCCCACTTTACCCTCTCACATATTTTGCCTACACCCTCAGTACACCATGAAGGTGCTCCTCCCTATGTTCCCTTTGCCACATAATCTCACACCAGTTCGTATCCACCTCCCTTCTTAGGCACATGTGCTTCTCAAATGACCTCCAATCTACCATAGACTCCGCATGCAGTGGGTAGTCGTCCAGAAGTCACTACATGCGCTTCTGCCAAGAACTCACTTTTACACAGAAGTGTAAGATATCTCAGAGATGAACAACAAGGGGTACCTTATGGGGAATCTGAAGGAGACACATGCCAGAACAAATAGTGCGTACACGCTTCACAGGGTCATATAAAGGAGCAAGGCTGGGATGTAGTGTATATTTATTTATTTATTTTTTTTTAATACATACACACATTACATATACCCTTTTACAACAGCTTGGGGCAGGCCTTCTCCAGAGTCAGGAGTCTGTACTTTATGGTGTAAGCAAGGCAATAGAAAAATTTTCCCCCAAGCCTACTTAAAAGTCAGCACCACCATGCAAGATCATAATCATTTAATGTGTAACCATCACCTTAATACAACTTAGGCAAGTTTAAAGCATCTTTCTAAACTACCTTTGAGTCTTAGATGTGTTTGTTTTCCCTTTGAGCTATACAGTCATCTGCTAGCACAGCCTGCACATATGGCTTCCCTTAACTCATCTGGTCTAGACCCCGATTTGGCTCTCCCCCCAATCCAAGTGAAATTTTAACCCTTTGAATTCCATGTGTGCAGTGCATTTCACATCTTTGGCATCCAAAGGGTTAAATGCATTTCCCAATGTATCCAAGGCAAGAGTGTTTTTTCCTCTCTAAAGGGAGAGGAACACACACACACGTCTTTAAAACGTGCACATCTCTCAGCCTTATGGCATTCAAACCACTCAAGTTAAATTCATGTTCAACCGTATGGGTGCCAGATAGTGTGTGTGTGTGTGTGTGTGTGTGTGTGTGTGTGTGTGTGTGTGTGTGTGTGTGTGTGTGTGTGTGTGTGTGTGTGTGTGTGTGTGTGTGTGTGTGTGTGTGTGTGTGTGTGTGTGTGTGTGTGTGTGTGTGTGTGTGTGCCACCACATCTGTGATTCAGAAAGTTAATAATGATAGTCATGTTTAAGAACTACTTTGGTTCCACTTGCCCTATTCTTGCAATGCCAATATAGGCTTATGTCAATATTTTGGAACAACACTGTCAGCAGGGCTTGATAAATTTGTTTTGATTCTAGGAGCCTTACTCTGTCCAGAATGAAAGGTTCTCTCCTGTGAGAGCTAGAGCCTCGGGGGCACTGTAATCATGACAGCGAGGCTGTAACAGATTGCTCCAGGAAAGGAGCAGTCAGTTTCAGCCTTTCCCAGTTGAGCCCATGTATCTTCTACATTGCCTCTGTCAGTGTTCTCTCCCCTCCTCGCTGCGATAGTAAGGAAGAGAGAAGCAGAGAACAGAGCTCCCAGTTTACCAAATGGCCCCAAAAAATTAGGCACTTTTGGAGGTCGTGGGAGATGGACATTTTTATTATATATTAAATTTGTTTCACTGGACACATTTAGAACAAGCACAAAATAACTATTTACACAGCCCAGTTTTTTTTTTTTTTTATAAAAAACACATATACTGAAGTCTAACATTAATGAGAGTTTCATTACTATGTAGCAATTTCCATCTTCTGTTCTCAAAAAACCACAAACTGCCTTTGATCACAAAAATACTTACTGGCTTGGGATTAGTTAAGGCTTCATTGTCTGCCACCCACTCCCCACACACAAAAAAAAAATTATATATTGCTCATTACCAAAGTAAAATATAAACACCCACAAAAGAAGGGAAATATGGATATATGGATTATCATAAGGACTATGATTCCGTATCAGCCATTTGAACCGGTTGCTTCTAATGCTTGCTGTAAGTGCAAGGGAAATGCTTTTTGAACGGCATTTCATGAGCAAATAAACAAGTAGACAAGTATTTACCAAGGACACAAAAGCCTAAAAAGAACAGAAAGTCTGTCAAACCACCTGTGTTTTTCAGTCACGCAAACCGGGTAATCCTGCTGTCAGTAGATCTGCACGCTGACAATACATTAATTGCTTTGAATTAAGTCAAGACAAAACAACCTTCAAAATTAGCTAAACATTACTACCGTAACCTTAGCATGTAAGTGGAACATGCAAAATATTTAATGCCTTGTATGCTAGAGCACGGGCTCTCAAACTGATTTTTTTTCTGGGTACAGACAATGCAGACATAGCAATGTTCTGGTGGCCACACCAGCAAATAGAACAATTTTAATCCCTTAAGGACCCGGCGAACCAGGGGTGGTTTGCACTTAAGGACCTGAGCTGTTCTGACTTTTTTGTGGGTCTTTGTTCAACCACAGTTTCACTCTACTTCCTTTAATACACCCACATTAAAAAAAAAAAAAATAAATATATAATTTTAAAGCACAAGTAGGGCTTTCTTTTGAAACATTTGTATGACTAACCCACTGTTATTTGTTAATAAATAAACTATCAATCACCCACAAAACAACAACTTTTTATCAGTTCTATGATTTTTTTTTTTCTCTTTCCTGGAGAATTTTTTTTTTATTGTTATTAGTCTATTTTTTATGGAGACGGAATAGCAGTATGAATGATTTGCACATTTTGTACGTGCGAATATTTTTTTTTGGAGGGGGGGGTACTGTCCCTCTGGGTCAAAAATCCTCATGTCCCACTTTCACTCCCTGAATTTCCACTTTAATTTATTTTTAGACTTTCTGGTGTCTATATAAGTATTACTTTGCTTCCCAAAAAAAAAAAAACAAAAAAAAAAAACACATAAACCCCTTAAGGACCAGCTGCACACACACATGTGGATAGCACTTTTTTCCCTTTGGCGGATCCAATGCAGGGCTCCCATGGATACTTAAGGAGTTAATCTTTATTTACACTTTTGACTATGTGTTTATATAAATTAGGTTGTGTAAATAAAATACTTTTGGATTGCTCCAAATCATATTTTCTTAAACGAAGGAGCCAGTAGGTCAAAGTGATGTACACTTAAAGGGATAGTAATGTTTCATAATAAAAAGCAGCTCTAATTAATCATCATAGTACTTGGACTTTGGAGAGTGTTATTTCAGTTCTTTCAGAGTTGTAGTTCAGGAGCAATTCAATGACAAAGTGTCCCCCTCCCACCCCTTTTACTGATGTAACACTGCTCAGCCACAGCAGAAGGGAGGTGCCCAGGTAGATTGCAGAGAGGGACAATCTTCAATTAATATAAGGGAAAAACCTGAAAAACGTGTCAAGGGGGGCAGGGCTTTCATAGGAAGAAGAAGATTGTCCCCTTCTGTTATCTGTCTGGTCTATGGACTGCATTCCACATCTGAGAAGAGATGGCTTACACTAGGGAAAAGGGGAGGGAGGGGAAACTTTGCTCATGAATATCTCTCAAACCATAAAGGTTTGAGAGATTTAAAAAAAAAAAAAAAAAAAAAAAAAAAAAAAAAAACACGAACGATAAGTCTTAATGCCTACAAAAAAAAAAAAAAAATAAAAATAAATAAATAAATAAAAATGAAGTATTACTATCCCTTTAATCCTGCCCACAGCAACAGCAATAAAAGGGTTAAAGGCCCCCATCTTTGGCCATTTATGTCTATTCTCTGGTTCTCTCTTCCTTTCTATCACAATAAGTAATAGAGAGGCAGAGAACAATTACAAAGAAAAATGTACAGAATACATTGCCTCTGTCATAAACTAAGCCAGTACATGTTATTGCTGTAGCAGAGATCACATGTACCTGCAAAATACCAAGCTTTCAGTATAATGATAAAGGGAGCTTGTTGTAAAGATAGACAAGATTACCACACATACGAAGGGAAGCATGAATGCGCTCCCTGGGACAGCTGGGAGGGAGGTGGGAGGAGAATTACAGGACTGGGAAGTCCTGCACCACAGTTAGCGTGTACCGCAGAATGCAGAAGTGCCCAGCATGAAGTGGACATTAAAGATCAAATATAATACACCTGCAGTAATTGAATTGTTAAGTAACACCTTCAAATAGTAGTTTACCATAATAGTGTCCATTAGAACATGGATTGTTTGAACGAAAAGATGTGTTGTGGGAATAATGCTCTAGGACAGTGGTTCTCAATCTTTTTTTGTTCGGGGCACCCCTAACACGTAATATAGAACATTTGGGGCACCCCTAACATATTTAATGTACTGTATCAAGGGCATAATGAAGGTACAATGCATAAATATATTAGTTATTATTAGGTAATACAATCATAAAAACAACATTAAACATAATGTGCATAACAATTTCTATAAATGTTTATTTAAAAGTCAATTTTTGTTAGTCTTCATAGAAAACATGGGGCACCCTAAGTTGATGGCTGTGGCACACCAAAGTGCCACGGCACCCTGGTTGAGAATCACTGCTCTAGGATTTATTCAGAAGTTTATATGGATAGAATATGTTTTAAAGTTTTTAAATAATTGTATTTGAATAAAGTTATTTTTTTGAATTTGGTACCCCACATTTTGAAAAAGCGCTGAACTGGTTTCCTGTCTGATTTAGGTGAAACAATAGGGTTAAACTAAAAATATTGTTTCCTGAAAATTACCCACGTATCTCTTTTCTTTCTTAAACACATATGTGAAATAGGAGACCTGCGATGCACATGTGATATTTAAAAGTGACATCTTCAAGAAATTTTGGGAAAGAGGGCCAGGACCAAGCGCCTGTCCCCATGATACCAGAATTCCCATGGACTATCTAGGGCACAGAACAGCCCAAACTAACAGAGTGTCAGACACTGAACAACATAAAACAGCACACAAGAACAAGAGCCAACAGGGCTCAAACAGTTAAAGAGCTAGAATGCACAGAAGGCGAAAAGCCTTACACAGGCAAAACTGCCTCCAGGACCTTCCTGTCACAACTGGCTTCAGCTGAAGCCAGAACATCCACATGTTAGTGTATGGCAAAGGTGTGCACAGAAGACTAAGTGGCTGCCTTGCAGAGCTGTTCAGCAGAGGCCTGATTCTTGTAGGCCCAGAAGGCCCCAAGCAGAATTGGTGGAGTGTGCCCTGAAAGAAGATGGACATCTGGCAACAATGCAATGAGTCTCTGGTAAGAGACAGAGCTGAAGTCTGGACCTTCAAGGAACTAAGGCCAAAGCTTTTGCTCACACCATCCTGCAAAAAGGACAGGGTGGACAATCAAACTCCTGTGAGGACAGATCATTGTACATATACTAAAAATGAAAGTTAGACAAAACCCTGTGGTAGACATTAGAAGAAACCGGTTTCCTGGCTTGGATCATGGTAGATGATACCTCAGAAGA
The DNA here is from genome assembly GCA_037306005.1 of Rhinophrynus dorsalis. Taxonomy (NCBI): domain Eukaryota; kingdom Metazoa; phylum Chordata; class Amphibia; order Anura; family Rhinophrynidae; genus Rhinophrynus; species Rhinophrynus dorsalis. The sequence goes on along the minus strand of CM074721.1, from coordinate 416,743,015 downwards.
AAAGCCCTTCCTCATTAGGATGGAGGCTTCAACAGCCATGCCATCAAAGCCAGACTCTCCAATGGTAACCCTGGAGAACGATCCGGTCTGCATGGCAGAGGAAACTGATCCTGAGCAGATAACGCCAACAGTTCTGAAAACCAATGTTGCCTGGTCCAATAAGAAGCAATCAGGATGACTAATGCACCATACATCCGAATCTTCCTCAGCACCCTGGAGATGAGAGAAAAAAGGAGGAAAGCTATGGGCTAGATGAAAGCGCAAAGGCGTCCACTGCAAACACCAGTGGACCACCCCAGAGACAGCAAAACATCTGAACCTTCCTGTGGTCTCTGGTAGCAATCAGGTCTATCCAAGGACACCCCCATTTTTGGACCAATAGGTCGAAGATCCATGGATGGAGTTCCCCGGGGTCCACTGTCTGGTGACTAAGACACTCTGCCAGAACGTTCTCTAGGCCTGTTATGTGCACGGTGGAGATGGCAGGAACATGTTCTCCTGCCCAGGCCAAAATAGCCTTGACCTCTTATCAAGCGGAATCGCTTCATGTGCCTGCTTGTTGATGTAAGCCAAGGCCGTGGCATTGTGTGACTGGACAGCCCCTCAGGGAAGAGGACCAGCACACCAGAGATCCAGTATGTTGATGGGCTGTAGAGTATCCTCAGCAGTCCATAGATCCTGAACCCCCAGGTGACCCAGGACAGCTCCCCAGCCGTAAGGGCTGGCGTCAGTTGTCACCAAGGTCCAGTACTGGACAAAGGGTTTCCCCTTCCTCAGGTTGGAGCTGTTCAACCAGAGGAGGTCATCTCATTTCCTGGGGAGGAGTTACCAGACAATCCAAAAGATCTAGATTCCTCCAGAAATCCTGGCTAGTGAACCTCCGAAGCTCCCTGGTGTGAGCCGTGGAGTACAGAACCACCTCCATGGTGGATATATCATCTTGCCCACCAGGGATAAGAACTTGCGTATCAGGGCCGAGGTCCACCCCAGGACACCTTGTTCTTGACCTGCTGAATACAATCCTGCCAGGAAGACCATACCCTGACAGGTGTCTAACCGGAGACAGAGGAAAACCAAGGTCCTGAGAAGGAACTGGAGAAGATTTGTCCATGTTCAGAATCCATCTGTGCCGAAGGAGGATCTGAGCACATTTCTGGACCTGAATCCCCTTGGTGTGTAGGAAGGAAAACCAATGCACCTAAAACCCAAGCTAACACCTGAGGAGCCATGGTGAACCCAAAGGGCAGAGCGGTGAACTGGAAGTGTCCCAAGGCGCAAGCAAACCTGAGGTACTTCTGACTGTCCGTATGAATTCGAACATGCAGGTAAGCTTCCTGCAGATCCAGAGAGGCCAGAAACTCCCCTGGACACATCTCTTCAATGACAGAGCACAAAGACTCCATCTTAGAATGATTATGATCCACAAAAAGAGTTTAGGCCCAGGATGGGGCGACTGCCGCAATCCTTCTTGGGAACTACAAAGAGGTTTGAATAAAAAGCCTCTCTTGCAAAGGTACCGGAACTAGGACTGTAGTTCTGAGCCTCATACAGAGATCTTTAAGGGCACCTTTGCTGACAGCGTTGGTAAGCTGTTCAGTCCAAACAGCAATGGCTCTGGTAATCCAGACGGAAGCCAAGGTAGGTCTCAAGGAGGTACCTGTATCAGAGAAGGTAGACTTCAGGATAGCTTCAAACTTCCCATCAGTTAAATCCTTAAGCGCCTATCACAGTGTACCTTGTCATCCGTGCTGCCAGTTACCCTCTGCTTCTCAGCTCTATCTGGTGGTCACGGGTGCAGGCACGCACTTCGTGACACTGCGCTTGTTTATCCATATTGATTCAATTTGACTAATTGATTCCCTCCTTAGAGTGTGCCTAGAGTTGGTGGCCCTTACATGGTGTTCCTGTTCGTACTCATTACGTTTGCTCAGTCTTGTTGTGACCCTTGCTTGGCTTCCGATTCCACTCCGTGTATGAAACAGACTTGTATAACTATCCACACCGGTTCTGACCTGTGGCTCTGGCTGACTACTCGCTCCATGTTACAGAGGCTGGTCTGGCTAGTCGCAGTACTGCGGCTCGTGCTGTTCCCGCTCTGATTACCACTGTCTGCATTTAAAGTACGCACGCATATACCTCTGGGTGCTTGGTTCCTTCCAGGCACATAGAACAACAGGCGAGGTTCTTCATTCCGCTATCTCACTCCAAGTAGTGAAGGCCTCTGCCCAGTGTACAGTCTGGGTAGTGGACTGTGGGCTGTCTGTTCACCAGTATCTGGGGTTCAGCTTATTAATCAGTGCATCATCAATAAAGGTGGTTTTATCGCAATTGGTTACCATGACAGCACCATGGCTTCCGCCAATGGCAAAGCAGTGGATTTTGACAGTCTGGAAATAGGGAGATCAACCTGAGGATATGTAACCCACTGAGACAAGACTGCATCAGAAAAGGGATACAGCTTTGAGAATCTCTTGGAGAGAGCAAGATGCTTGTCTGGATTCTTCCACTCATCCAGGATAACATGTTCTAGAGTGGGATTAGGAGGAAATATAGTACAGGACTTCCTGTGCCTTTCAAAGAAGTCAGACATAGACTGGGTCTCTACAGGATTAAAGCAGAACAACCACCTGAACCCAACTTTAGCTTAAATAACGTCCCATCTGGTGACTAGCTGCTTAGTAGCACTAGTCGCCAGAATTATTACCTTGACAAATAGATTTAGCCTCTCTTCTCGGGCTGACAGCATCATGGAACGTGGACATCTTGCCATAATGACGTCCGCAGGCCTGCACTGCCAGTCCCTTTTGGAGACGGAATGCTCCTAGCAATGCCTCCTTAGAGGAATCAGAAAGATCAGGAATGCTAGGGGCCACAAACCTGAACAAAGTAGGGTCTTTCCAAGACAACTGTGCCATTGAGGACTAAGTCCTTAACCCAATGTGGCTCTTGTTAATGGCTGGAGGGCCCTGGTGGAGAAGCAGGGGCCACAGCTCATGAGGAGCATAAAAAAAAAAAAATTTTCTTCATTAACAAGATCTCGGCACTGCCGCAGAGCGCCGGATGGTCATACGACAGAACACTGCTGCAGTCAGCTAGAATGCTGATCTCCGGGAAAGGGGAGGGAGGGGGAGACTTTGAAATGTATTTTCTCTCAAAACCATAAAGGTTTGAGAGATGCGATTTGGGGCATTAATCCTTTTTTAAGTTGTATAAAATGGGGATTCATAAAAGTAAAGTGTTCCTATCCCTTTAAAAGGATTTTAATTAGAGATGCTTCTGGGCCTTGTGTAGACTCAAGACTGGAAGAATTCTGGGGCAAATCAACTGCATCACAGGGGACAAATAAAACCTACCCATAACTTAAAAAGAAAGGTTAACCCTTTTAAATGCCAAAGAGATCTTCAATGTGCTAGAGATCTCTAGCATTCAAGGGGTTAAAAGGCTCATCTAAAATAAAGGGGAATTTGTAATGTTCCCTTAGATTCCACAAGTTATTTTTTGTTTTTTGTTTTTTTTTATTTTAAAAGCAAAGGCCCACTGTGTCTAGATTTAAACCCAAGTGCCAGAGAAGTATCCAATGCATTGCGTTGGATACCCCTCTGCAAAGCAAATGGTTAAAGGTAGATCTTCCCCACAGTATAGAAGGTTTTGCTTTCAACTAGTTTCTGGATCTCGATCACACTGAACTGTGCAGTCTCCCTCGGGGCTCAATCCTTTTCTGAAGGAAACTACATTTTAGATTGTACAACATGCTCCCAAAAAGCAGTGAATATTGTAAGATAGAAAATACCAAGTAGAGAACCCTCTGCCACCCAAAGGGTTAACAGAATGGGAGCTCTGGTTCAGGATCATCTCTCGCTCTTCCCTATTCTACCTCTATTCTAATTGTCCCATTTCTAAAATGTCTGGATATTGTGGGAGCAGAACAAAATGAATTCAACTAGTAGACACCACTGGCTTTTAAACAGCAAAGCACAAGTAAGAACGCAATACTGGGACAATTACAGCAGAAACCAGCAGTACCACAGATGATAAACATTGCGAGTAAAACAGGACATTTAACCCTTTGGATGCTGGATATGTTTCCAATGCATTGCAGACATTTTATCCTCAATATCCACTTACCACACAACTTGTTTTATTTTTTTTTTTTTATTTATTTTTTTTTTTTTTAAGTCAAGGATAATCTGGGTAATTATTGTTGCCTAGCCTGCAGTTGGTTTGCATAAAAGTGGCTCTACCTCTAGCTTCACATGCATGTCCTTAAACAAGAGCTGGTCAGTCTTATAACCTCTGCACAAATATAGTGCAGCTAAGGCTACCAAAAATCATACAGCCAAGTAGTCAGTAGCCAAAGCCCCTTAGGATGGAGCACAAATGCAAAAATCCTCAAGAGCTCATCCATTTACAAGTTAACAGTAGTGCCAAGAGAAAACTGCAAGAACACTCAGAAGCGTACTGAGAGGATCAGCGAGCCGTGGACCAGACAGAAACCATGGAGACAGAGCACATCTCTGAAGATAAGCACAGTGTGCGAGATCGGAGGAGGGGAAAATAAAAAGTAAAAAATTGACAACGATGGTATCTATCTCAGCAAGGCCAACTGTGACTTTTTACCCAGACAATCTTTATACTAAAATATGAAAATTTAATAGCATGCAGAAGCAGTGTACTACAAAGTATGAGTCATAACGCCAGGTTTCTTATAAGCCTGTAAAAGAAAAGTCAGAAAAAGCTCACCTGCCCATGGTTAATGAATCCATGCTTCTTGGATATCCGATCAGCTTCTGCAGCGCCTCCAGATATGTGAACTGCCCATGTGTTTGTAAACACCTTATGACCAGTCATCTCTTTGATCAGAATAGACAGAAAAGTCCATAACATGAACAAACTAGGCCACAGATCCATGAGAATGTCTTGGGTTCCAATTATACAGAACTGCTGGCCTTCAAACGCGGTAAGAGAACAACCCTGGCACCACACGGCCCACTTCCTTTGTGTGCAGTCCCCTTCCACTCCTGGGGATCTTCAAACTTTATGGACTATTTAGAAGTAAAACCACCAACCCCCTTATGAAATAGGAGGGCTCTTGCAGGTCGAAGACTTTGGGGTCCAAATGAGTTTCTACAATGAAATAAGTACAAGTTATTCAGGCAAGTCAAAATTATAAAAAATTGAGAAGGTACACAGTGTCTTATTCATCAAGATAAAGAGGTGCAATTCTGGAACAAGCCAAATGCAACACAGGGTTGAAATGAAATTTCTGCAAATACCCATTTAAATGGGGCTTCAAAAGGGACAGTAATGGCTCAAAAAATTCTGCTTGTTTTGTAGAGGTAAGAAAAAAAAAAAAAAAAACAAACAAACAAAAACACAAAACCTCTCTCAAAACGCTATAGTTTGAGAGATATTCGCATGTAAAGTTTCTCTTCTCCTGATGCAAGCTGTAAAGCGGACAGGGGAATAGAGTTGGCCAATCGAGGAGGCTCTTCAGCAGAGCCGAAATCCCATTTTTGCAAAAGAATTACTTCACTGGAAAGGTCTACAAAGTGTGCTTGCAAACCGGGCACATTTTGTAGACCTTTCCAATGAAGTCATTCTTTTTAAATAACGCAATTTCGGCTCTGCTGCAGAGCTGCCGGCTAGTCCCCGGACCTGGATCTCCTGCTGTCAGCCAGACGCCAACGTCAGGAGAATGAGGTATTTTCAATGCAAATAATCTCAGTCCACAGCAGTTTGAGAGGTTTTTTTTTGTTTTGTTTTGTTTTTTTAAACCTCTACAAAACCAGATGATTTTTTTTTTTTAATGGTACATTAGAGTCCCTTTAAACACCCTTGAACGTTAGAGGGCAGTGAAGACCTTTAATATTCAACTGGCTAAATTCCCAACTTAAAAATGGCTGGGGAATTTCATCATGCCCTATAGTGTGGTTTGTTTCCTCCAGCACTGCACCTCTCCATGCTGGGCCTTATGTGGAAGGCAAAGCAGAGATATTCTGAAACAAACCAAGTGTACCACAGGGGGCAAAAATTCTCAATTATTTAAAATGGGTCTTTTACCCCTTGAATGCTAGAGGTCTTCCAGTGCATTGCTTTGCAACGTGTTGGAGACCTCTCTGGCTTTCAAGGTTAAAACAAAAAGCACACAACACACAAAACCCTGGCTAAAGCAATAAGGATTTTTATTTTCTATGATCCAGTTGGTTTGACCCAATATTACTCAGCTTTGCTTTATAAATAAATACATAAAAACTTCTCCCAGAGTATTTTTGTAATACAAGGGGTTAAATCAATCTTTGCTATACAAGATATATTTTTTCCCATCTTGATGGAGATGACATACTTGATAACATTTTAAAAATATTTCCATGAACACTTTTCCTCTAAGCAGTCTCAACACATAGTGCGTCACTAGGGGCTCATAATAGCCTATAGCGTGACACTAACAGAAAGCCTTGTACAACAGACTTAGAGCTGCAGAACAGATATTGTACACCTAAAATCATAGAATAGTAACATGTTGAGAAGCTCACAAAACTATTCACCTTTTAACAACCATCAAATAAAATAGGTTCAATTGTAATTTAAAACCAGGCACAGTAGGATGCAGTGACAGCCAAAACCAGAAATTGTCCCTGGAAAGACAACAAGAGACAGTTGGCAGGTATGAGATGGATGGAGGATTCCAAACTAGAAGCTTTATCTACAGACAAACGTGGATTCTTCTTGCATAACCTTCCCTCACTTCTAAAGAGAAGGGCTCAGTTAGAACCAGGTCTCAAAACATAAAAACAGGTCATGGCATTAAGATTTAGCAGGCATTTGCTGCAATTACTCTGCCAATAATTCTACTGGAAGAGGATTAATTCTGAAATAAGATAGCTTGATACTTTGCTGGCCTATGTGAAAAAATAAATAAAACAGGATTTCAAATGTATGGTAACTCTCAGAGCTTATCAACCCGTTTCCTATGGAACTAAACGCCACATGTGCTGTTGCTTATTGTTATCCTATCATACACACTGCTGTATTTGTCAGTAGAGCTTTACACAGGAAAAATGCACAGTTATCAACCTTGCATAGTAAAAGCCAGACAGACAATCAGGAAAGTCAAATTGTCTCTTTACAGTGCTCTCTTTTTCTCGCCCTTAGATCAAGGACTAATAACACATTTTTTGTTGAAATTGGCAAAATGTAAACAGTAGGTATTTCTTCTAAGACAATGTGCACACAGGTGCCCTGGTATCTACTAAAACCAGAGCCAAGCTTTACCATCAGGGCACTAGAGGAATCAGGTAGAAGCAGAGGTGTATCACAAGGCTGGTTATGCTGGTCTCATATATGGGTCAGCCAGTCACTGGAAGTTGCCATGCTGTTTTTATCTGCCATTAACACCAGTGTGAGCCACCTGCACAGTGATCCATGGGCACATTCTGGTTCCACTAGGCCTAATGCAAAAGCACAACCAAGCTGTAGCACATTGCTTTAGAAGAGGTGACAAAATAGTGTGACAAGCACTGCTAGAGAAGTTAGTTTTATAAAAAGGTGAATTTATTGCAGCTTTAAACAAAGCCTAAAATATACCTGGGTCAGGTTCCATCATCTAAAGGATGTGCAATTCTGGAGCAAACCAACCACACCATAGGGGAGAATTACAAATTCCCAAAGATATACAATTCAAGGGGTTAACAGCCCCATACAATAATAGGGGATTTTCATTTGATCCCTACTATGCAGTTAATTTGCTTCAGAATTGCACTAGTTTAGCTTATGGAAGATGGCACCTTGGGCTAATTAACCCTTTGGTTGCCAGAGGGGTATGCAACACATTGCAAAGCAAAGCATACTCTTCTGGCACTCAAAAGGATTAACAAGAATGGCAAGATGCCTCCCTTTCTTCTGGTGCAATAAGATCACTCCATACTATATGGTTCACCCATCATGAACTGCACTGGAGGTGGGGTACACAATGCTCAAAGGGTTAAACTAGAATTAAAAAAAAACCCACACACAAGACCAACTAAACAATTCAGTACCTAGGTCTAAGGGCAGAGAACAACCCACTGATGAGAACTCAAGTCTACAAATGACTGATTAGCACTAAAGCATGACCAGCTGTTGGCCTATATTCCCATCATAGTAAAATGATGCAAAGCAATACATATTCCTCTGGCATTCAAAGGGTTAAGAAAGTACACCTTCAACAATGCATGTTAAGTGCTCTAAGGTTCTTATTTATCAAGCTAAAGGAGCAAGTCAACTGCACAGGGGAAGATTAGAATATTCTAGTTCATGAAAATAGGGCTTTTAAATAATCTGAGTGCCAGAGGCAGCAATACATTAAAAAGAAGGGAGTTTGAGACCTAGCATTCTAGGGGTTAAAGGGGAACTTTCACCCCGCAATAACTAAATCTCCACTTACTGCTCACCTGGCGACTAGCTGCTTAGTAGCGCTAGTCGCCAGAAATCTTACCCGGTTCTCAAGATTTTGGCGTTTTACAGGAGCAGGAAGCACGGACGTCTCTTCACACTGACGTCCGTGCGCCTGCGCTGTCAGTCCCTTGTCAGTCCCTTGTGCACCGGACTGACAAGGGACTGACAGCGTAGGCGCACGGACGTCACTGTGAAGAGACGTCCGTGCTTCCTGCTCCTGTAAAACACCGAAATCTTGAGAACCGGGTAAGATTTCTGGCGACTAGCGCTACTAAGCAGCTAGTCGCCAGGTGAGCAGTAAGTGGAGATTTAGTTATTGCGGGGTGAAAGTTCCCCTTTAAGACCCCATAAAATATATAGTCTGTGGCAATATGCAGCATCTGATTCTGCCCCCACTGTGGTGCAGCTGGTTTTCTCCAGAACTTGATGATTAAGGACTTAAAGGGATAGTAATGTCAGCAAAAAAGTATTAACTGTATGGTAGATACAATTAAAAGGAGTACTTGCACTTATTAGTCTCTCTCAAACCTTTATGGTTTGAGAAATATGAAAATAAAGTTCTCCACTCCTTCACCTCTCTCATACATCAGCTGTATAGCGGACAGCATGAGATTCTGGTTCCTGGACCAGATTGTGGCTCTTCAGCAGTGCAGACACAGCGATACCTCAAAATAAATACTTCATCGGAATGGTCTACAATGTGTGCCTGGTTTGCAAGCACACATTGTAGACCATTCAGATTAAATATTTCTTTAGGTATCACTATGTCGGTGCTGCTGAAGAGCCACCATCTGGTCCAGGAACCAGATTCTGCTTCTGACAGCTTTACAGCTCGTCAAGCAGAAAGGGGAGGGAGCAGAGAACTTTATTTTCATATATCTCTCAAACCATAACGGTTTGAGAGATACAAAGAGCAAGTACTCTTAATTGTATCTACCATATAGTTAATACTTTTTTCTGACATTACTATCCCTTTAAGAGCCATACACATACCTGTGAACTCCCCGGTTTTGCCCCAGAGACTCCGGATTTCAAACTGAATTTAAGTAGAAACTCTGCCCACTTGTGCTCCATCCTGCCTGGTTCCTCCGACCTTCATTTTGCAGGGTTTTTTGTCCCGTCCCGCCCCCCCACGGCTAAGCCCCACCCCTTTTCTGATGCTAATCGCGTCATTTTCGGCACTGACAGGGTTACCCTCCGGGTAGCCCTGCATGAAAAGTTCCCAGGCCATACATGCTGAAAGCAGTAGCAGCAACTGTTCCACAGGGGACGGGGGGGCGGCTCGCAAGACACAAACTTCTTAAATGGGGTGAATATTAGGTATACAAAGCAATGACCTGGAGACCTAGCATTCAAAAGGTGTTAAAAAATCCTGTTCAACCCTTAACTCTATGGAGATTTTTTTTATTTATTCCATATGGTGAAACTCGTTTGCCCCTCTTTAGCCTACTGAATTGCACTTTAACCCTTTGAGTGCCAGAAGGGTACACAACAGGTTAAGATTGCCAATTTGCAGTGTATTTCACAAAGTCGCTGGCAGTAGAGAAGATGCCGTAGGAGGCAAGGCAGACTGTAGAATCCAGTAAGACAAGAATGTGCTAAAGAGTTGCTTAATTATCTTTTTGGTGGTCTATTTAATAATCATCATGCCATTCCTACACAAAAATCTCAGAGCTATTCTTGGAGACACCATGGCAGTGTTGCAACAACAGCCCTGGGGGAGTTTTGTACAACTTGTGTGTGTCACCAATGTCGACTTAAAGAGCTACACCTTTCCATGGAATAAGTCAAGGTAAGACAAGTGAAATCAAGCGCTCCAAGCTTACACGATTTATACTGATCACAGCATCACAGACTGCAAAATGTCAACTTGAAATCCTTTTGCATAAATAATAATAATAATTTACACGTGATCAAGGACGTGGTCATAGCACATTGTTAGAGAAACACCCATCTCCCTCCCACTATCAAACCGAGTCTGCAAACAACCTGTGTGGTCAACGCCTTGATTGCCAAAGAGGTGTGCAACTTTTACATATATGACACTCAAAAGGGTTAAACAAGCATTTAACAAAGGTTTTGCATACAAACCTAGTGCTCAAAGGATTTCAACTATGAGTGCACACTCCTCTGTTGCTCAACGTGTTAACCCTTAAGGTAGAATACAAAGTTATGCTTTTAAAATTATGCGGATACTTTATAGACTGCTAGTTGAAGAGCCCGTTACACGGGCCACAGTGCCACTGCCAGCCAGTTGCGGGGCAGTCATGCTCAGTAGAGACTGCACACGCTTCAGCTGAGCTGTATCATCCCCGGCGCGGATAGTCTCTACTGCGCATGACTGCAGCACGAGCAGCAGTCTATACTGTGCGTGACTGTGTCATTACACACATTTTAGGGAATTATTATATAGAATACTCCATGGACACTATCAGTGAATCAGGTGACTTGTATTGACATGACAGTCCTGCTTTAATTACTCCCATACTTAACACCTTAGGGACCCATGACGGTGCAGGACCGTCATGGGTTGCAAACCTGTTAAGGACCCATGACGGTCCTGCACCGTCATGGGTTAAACTCTCCCATCGCGGCCGCACGGAGCGATGGGAGAGCACGGGCTGCTTGTTACTAAGTGTCCCGGTACCGGGACACTTAGTAACAACCAGTAGAAACTTTGTTGCAACATGCGATTCGCTTGATGAGCGAATCCCATGTTACAAATGCTGAATGACAGGGACAGTATTTGTAAATACTGTCCCTGTCATATATCTCTGCCTCCCTCCATCTTGCACACTGCTGAGGTGGAGAGAGACAGAGAGACATAGTGCCAGATCGTGTTCCAGTGAGCAAGATCGTTCCTGTGTGAAAAAGTTTAAAAAAAAAAAAAAGATAAAATTAACCATTTGATTACTGGTTTGCAGTGATCAATACGTTCCCCCCCATCTGATCACTCTTGGAGTGATCAATTTGCTGCAGATCAGCGTTTGCTGATCTGTGGGACACCGCCCATCCCCCTTGTATTTTTTGAAATTTTTTTGAATTTTTTTTCAATTTATTTTTTTTTAATAAAAATTGATTTAGAGCTATAGTTTAGGTAGGTAGGTGGGTAGGTTTAGTGTAGGCGTGTGTTAGGGAAAGGTTTAGGGTTAGATTTAGGGAAAAAAAACACAAAAAAAAAAAAATTTATAATATATATATATATATATATATAAGAAGTGAGGGGAATGGGAGCACTCACTCTCTTTGGTTGATATGCCCAGGTGCACAATCCTCATATGTAAAACAGACAGAAATATAGAAGAAGAGGCAGCACCAGTGGGTCTTGCTTTAAAGTACTTTTATTAGGCAATAACTGGCAATAATCTTGGTCAACGTTTCGGTCCCTGTGTGGGACCTTTATCAAGACAATCTGTACAAGATGGAGTGGGAGTTTAAATAGACGCTAATGCAGTTACAGCACGGCCCGGGAGAGAGTGGTGACGTCACCAGAGGGCCGTGAATACGGTGGCCTGTGTGGTGATCGTCATCTCCCTGCCGTGAATAACGAGAATAAGAGGTGCTTGACTGCTGCCAATAGCTTAAAGTGAACTTAATGGTCATAACAGTGTGTTAGCACACTGTATAGGCAGATCTATGGTACTCTCGGTGAAGCGCTTTAACGAGCGATGCATTAAAACGGACCTTCTACAAATATCCTATAAGCCGAAAAGTTGTTACAATGTATAAATGAAGTAACGGCTACGGACCGAGAGACTGAAACTATGTGATGCACTGTAATGCCGGAGACTACAAATAGCTAGAGTTAACTGTGTGAGAAAGTTGTAAGCACAATCAGAGAACACACATTTATAATTCAGTACTATAGACAGCGGAAATAATATGCAGAGTCAGGATGAACACTACGATTGTGTGAGCACAAGAGGCATGTGGGAGCCTCTAAACGTAATGGTGATTATATGGATCAAAGACATGCGAGACCGAAAGGAACAAGCGTGTTTCTATGCATACGACATAATGTGGCGCTCATGCAGTTAAATTCAAATAACGGTGCAATAGGTGTATAGTGAAACGAAAATCAGCATTTTGTAAGAGGGGTACAGGAGATGGGAGGATCCAAGGAATAGATAGCAAGCAGACCAATGGTACTGATAGTGCCAATCAGTCCTATTATGGCCGGGTGTTTGAATTGGCAACACCCTGGAAGGGATCTATGCCCACCCGGACCTGGAGGAGTGGCAACTATCTGAAAGTGGTGATGAGAGGAGCTCTTCGGAGATAGACAAAAAACATTGCTCTGTGCATGGAGGGTGCCACTCAATCCGATTAAGGTAGGGTGTTTGTGATGGCAACACCTCTAATGGGATCTATGCCCACCCAGACCTGGAGAAGTGGCACCAATCCTACAATAGGTGATAGTCACAGATCAAATATCCTCAGTGACGAAAGAGATCACACCTATGGATGAACTTTGGATTCCCCTGGTAAACAGGCGGAAAGAGTCGTGGATACTGTTTTTAATAAAAACAGGAATAATTAGTTTTATCATTTAACCCTCGTGGTGCCAGGGTATTAAGTCTGTGTATTAAGTTCACTTTAAGCTATTGGCAGCAGTCAAGCACCTCTTATTCTCGTTATTCACGGCAGGGAGATGACGATCACCACACAGGCCACCGTATTCACGGCCCTCTGGTGACGTCACCACTCTCTCCCGGGCCGTGCTGTAACTGCATTAGCGTCTATTTAAACTCCCACTCCATCTTGTACAGATTGTCTTGATAAAGGTCCCACACAGGGACCGAAACGTTGACCAAGATTATTGCCAGTTATTGCCTAATAAAAGTACTTTAAAGCAAGACCCACTGGTGCTGCCTCTTCTTATATATATATATATATATATATATATATATATATATATATATATATATATATATATATATATATATATATATATATATATATATATATATATATATATATATATATATATATATATATATAGTTTAGATAGGTAGTTCACTTGGGTTAGCTAGGTTCAGGGTATACGTGGGTTAGGGTAAGGTTTAGATTTAGATTTAGGGGTAGCGTAGGGAAAAAAATAAAAAAAAATTCAAAAAAAAAAAGTTTATTTTATTTAAAAAATTGTTCTATATTATAAGTTAGTTGGGTTGGGTAGGTTCAGGGACTACGTGTGTTAGGGTAAGGCTTAGGGATAGATTTAAGTTTAGGAGTAGTGTAGGGGGAAAAAAAAAAAAAAAAAAAAAAAACACACTTTTATTAAAAACTTTATTCTATATTATAAGCTAGTTTAGATAGGTAGTTGGGTTGGGTAGGTTCAGGGACTACGCGTGTTAGGGTAAGGCTTAGGGATAGATTTAAGTTTAGGTATAGTTAGTTATAGAAGTTAGTTTAGAGTAGGTGTATAAGATGCAGAGGAGGTATTCATTAGAAGAGGCGTATTCTTATTTGGCGTCTGACTCTGAAGCCACAGACACAGCAACTGCACCAAGAGCTGCCCCAGCAACTGCACCAAGAGCTGCCCTAAGAAAAGCCCCAAGAGCTGCCCTAAGTAATGCCCCAAGAGCTGCCCGAAGACCTGCCACAAGTACTGCCACTCCTGCTGATGAATGGGTATCACCAGCCAATTTATGCCCACAAATTCCTGAATTCACAGGCAACCCAGGAATTCAAGTGGATGTGGCAGGATTTACCCATGTTCAGTTTGAGTTATTTTTGGGGGAAGAAATTTTGGGGGAAATTGTGTCGCAAACAAATTTATACGCAGACCAATATATTGCCGCCAACCCATCAGCATTCATTTCCAAGCAAGAAATATGGCATCCCACCGACATTTTAGAATTTAAGAAATTCTGGGCCCTTACAATGACAATGGGAATAGTTAAAAAACCAAGTATTAGATCATACTGGAGTAAAAACCCCATATATGATACCCCTATATTCGCCAAAACAATGACCAGGACTAGATACGAGATGATTTTGCGATTTATGCACTTTAGTGATAATACCCTGTGCCTCCCAAAAGAACACCCCCAGTATGACAGACTGTTCAAAATTCGGCCCCTAATAACCCATTTACAGAAAACATTTGCCCAAGTGTATATTCCCCAAAAAGAAATTAGTGTAGATGAATCCCTAATGAAATACAAAGGCAGGTTAGGGTTCAAACAGTACATCCCCTCAAAGCGTTCCAAATTTGGTGTAAAATTTTATAAATTGTGTGAAAGTGCCACAGGCTACACCCAGGCTTTTAGAATTTATGAGGGCAAGGGCAGCCAACTTGATCCTCCTGGGTGCCCCGAATTTCTGGGAATAAATGGGAAGATAGTTTGGGATCTGATTTACCCCTTGTTAAATAAAGGATATCATTTATATGTTGACAATTATTACACCAGCCCCCTTTTATTTAAGTCACTTTTTTATTTTGACACCGTGGCCTGTGGCACTGTCAGGCGCAATTGCAGGGAGATGCCCAAAGAACTGATAGAAAAAAAAAAACTTAAAACCGGGATGTCCTCAGCTTTATGCCAACAAGAGCTGCTGGCAGTTAAATTCAAGGACAGAAAAGATGTGTACATGCTGTCCACCATGCATGAGGACAAAACTGTGGCAGTGTCTGTTCGTGGCAGGAGGGGGGTACTAAGAAAGCCAGACTGCATCAAAGACTACAACAAGAACATGGGGGGAGTTGATCTGTGTGATCAACTCATGCAGCCGTACCTCACCATGCGAAAGTGTAGGGCATGGTACAAAAAGGTTGCCATTTACATGATGCAGACTGCAGCTTACAATTCATTTTTTATTTTTAAATTGGCAAACCCCACCCTAAAACTTACTTTTCTGCAGTATCAGCTCCATCTTATCTCCCAATTTTTGCTTCAAGGGGCAACAGAAATAATTCCCCCAAAACCTGGAGTAGTACATTTTATTTATAAAATCCCCCCAACCCCCCAAAAGAAAAATCCACAAAAGCGCTGCAGGGTTTGCTACAGCAAGGGAGTACGGAGAGAAACCTCCACTTACTGTCCTGACTGCCCTTCTAAACCTGGCCTCTGCATGGGCGACTGCTTCAAGCAATACCATGAAGGCACAATGCAGTAGTGCTGTGAAGTTTATTTTATTATTTGGCCACTTTTTCCCCCCTGAAATATCCTGTTTTTTTATTTTTCAAAACACATCCCTCCTTAGATCTAACACTATCAAAATATAATGGGAAGCAAAGCACTTCCATCTCTGATAATGGAAACACACATGTTCCCTACTGGGTCCAGTAGTTCCTCCAAACCCTGACAAACCTATGCATATGGGGCATTGACGTACTTAGACGATGTAACTCACCACTAAAGTAAAGCACTTAAAAAATCTGCAAATATCATCTGATTGAAATCCAGAGCAACACTAAAATATAAGTGTGAAAAAATGGTGTTTCTCTGCCTTACTGCAGGATTTGGGAGGGATTGCTGATACAGTGGCAGCGAAAAAATTGAAAGAATGCAAATAGAATGAAAGCCAGGGTTGTCTACTCTTGTACAACATATACTTTTGGGGGTAAAATTCATTGCAATATTGACAAACAGTCCGAAATGAGACAAGGCACCAGCTGTAAAAATGGCATGTCTGTAAAAGGAAACTCACATGTTCTAACTGGGCCCAGTATCTCCCCCAAACCCTGACAAACTGTTGCATATGGGGCATTGCTGTACTCAGAAGAAGGAGCCGAACACTAATCAATCCAGTTTATAAAATCTTCACCTATTCTGCAATTTAAATTCACATCAACATTGAAGTGTAAGTGTGAAAAACGCTGATTTTTTTTTTTTTTTTCTTACGTCAAGTTTTCACAGGATTAGTGGTAAAATGGCTGTGTACAAAATTTGAAATCACACCTGAAACGAAAGCTTGGTGTATCTACTTTCCAAAAATATACACTTTTGGGGGGAAATCTTAGAGTGGAGCACTGTTACACAGGACAAATGAGACATGGCACCAGTAACACAAGCTGTGAAAATTCAAAGTGTGAACCTGGAAATACACATGTTCCAATTTGGGTCCCGTATCTCCCCCAAACCTTGAGAAACCGTTGCATATGGGATATTGCCGTACTCAGAAGAAGCAGCCGAACGCTAAACAATGCAGTTTTAAAAATCTTCACCTATTCTGTAATTGAAATTCACATCAACATTGAAGTCTAAGTGTGAAAAACGCTGATTTTTTTTTTTACTCACGTCACATTTACAAGAGAGTGGTGGTAAAATGGCCGTGTAAAAAAATTGAAAACACACCTAAAATGAAAGCTGGGGGTGTCTACTTTTCAACAATATACAGTTTTGGGGGGAAATCTTAAAGTGGAGCACTGGAACATAGCCCCAAATGAGAAATGGCACCAGATAAGAAAGGTATGAAAATTCAATATTTGTTCCAATTTGGGTCCCGTATCTCCCCTAAACCTTGAGAAACCTATACATATGGGGTATTGCCGTACTCAGAAGAAGAAGCTGAACACTAAACAATGCAGTTTTAAAAATCTTCACCTATCATGTACTTGAAATTCACATCAACATTGAAGTGCAAGTGTGAAAAACGCTATTTTTTTAACTTACATCAAGATTTACGAGCGATTGGTGGTAAAATGGCTGCGTAAAAAAATTGAAAACATACATAAAATGAAAGCCTGGGGTGTCTACTTTCCAAAAATATATACTTTCGGGGGGAAATCTTAGAGTGGAGCACTGTTACACAGCCCCAAATGAGACATGGCACCAGTGATGCAAGCTGTGAAAATTCAAAGTGTGAAACTGGAAACGCGCATGTTCCAATTTGGGCCCCGTAGCTCCCCCAAATCTTGAGAAACCTATGAATATGGGGTATTGCTGTACTCAGAAGAAGGAGCTGAACACTAAACAATGGATATTTTTAAATTTTCAACTACCTCGTGCTTGAAATTAACAGTAATAATGAAATGTAAGTGTGAAAGCTGCAAAAAAAAACAAAATTTTTCTACAATTTTGAAATTTTTTTCTGGAAAAATAGCTGCATAAAAAAACTTCAAAATTCTCCTGATTATTTACCTTATGTTGTCTAGTTTTCAGAAAGATATACCTTTGTGGGACATTTTTGGTACTGGCACCATCAACTAAGCTATGATGCTCACATGTCAATTGTTGAGAAATTACAAGTTGGAAATAATGGCATCCATCTTGTAATATTTACCTTGTAAATGTGAGGAAGGGATTGAAATACTAGGCATATGGGGTATTGTTATATTCAGGAGAAGCAAATGAATATATTTAGGGGTATTTTTTTTGTCATTAAGTAATAGTATGCAAATCCTGACAGAAAAATGTAAGCAAAATGTTTTTTTTTTAAAATTTTTTTCCTCTTTTTTTCTATTTTAATCAAATTAAACAATGAGGTATTCATATAATTGTGGTATCAAAAGAAAGCCCTACTTGTGCTTAAAAAAACAGTATATAATTTGTGTGGGTGCACAAAAGGAATTAAAGAGAAAATATGGTTGAAAAAAGACAGTCAAAAAAGTCAAAATTGCTCCGGTCCTTAAGGGAAAACGACATCATATTTTCCCGGTCCTTAAGGGGTTAAAGGATTTTTGTGTGTGAAAGTATTTTACCAGGAAGAATACACTGAGAACTCCTCTCGTATGTCCTGGACTCATTTTATCTTAGAAAGGTGAAAGGCTGAGCTGACCTTGCCAGGACTAGAACCTGCAACCTCACGGTCTGTAAATAGCGGTCGTAACCCGTTTACCAGCTCCTAGATTAACCTTTTGAGTGCCAGGAGGTACCCTCTGGCACTCAAAGGGTTAAATGATTGACAACTGCATTTATTGTTCTCTCCAGTATATTATTGTACCTGCACATGGTAGTTTATAAATCACTATTGACAAGCATTTTAGTTTCCATGTATAAACTAGGGATGAACGTTTGTTTAAAATGTGCTGCAATATCTACGTGAAATAGGGAAAGGACACTTTGCCTCTTCAGATTCTTGTGAACTCTTTGAGTGCCAGGAACTTTGAGAAAACCCTCCCCACCCAGATTACTGAAATGTACGTACCTCTTTCAGTGCCAAACACATAAATGGAACACAAGGGGTTAACGTTGCCTTTGGGTTGGAGATGGGAGGGAGAGGACAACACAAAAACACACCATGCTATAGTGTTATTCCTTCCCAGTAAAATAAAAAGGAACTTCTGAGAGGATACATTAAGATAAATTAAAAAAAATAATAAACTGATCGGAATAGAGCCCACTGGTGTCCAAGGGAAATTTATTTATAAATAACGCAATCTATGGGTGAACTCATCATAGACTAGGTCTCTTGTAAGCAAGTCATAGGAACACCTGCGGATCAAAAGGTACAATAAACCTAGATTCTGATTTTACGTATTCTGCAAATACTATAATATTGTACAGTCTAATTGCCTGTATCTTTTATTTAGTTTTATACTTTTGTCCCTGACAGGGAGCTACCTGGATCTCAGTTTCCAGAAAGTTATCTAGTGCATACAGCATCAAAGTGGGATGCAATACAAATGCTGCTCTCTCTGTAACACTTCATGCTCAGTGGCAATTATATATTTTACACACAATTCCTCTTGTTTCCTGACAGAAAGCCCTCAACATAGCGTTAAAAGTTTTAGGTTTTAAGTATTATAAAAACAGTACTTATTGTTCCTTCAATTTTTAAAGCAAGAAAGCTTTCCAGCTCTTGGGCTACAACATCCAATATTCTCTTACCATTGGTCAGCTGAGGATGGGAGTTTTCCTCCAACAACAGCTGGAAAGCTACACAAGAGCAAAAGCCTTCTGCAAACACATGTGACGAATCTCTGTAACGAAGTTTACCCAATTAACCCCACAACAGTTTGAATAAGCACAATTGTGCCCTGCTGACCACAGGGAAGGACACTTCAATCTCCTCCTTAATTTGCTTGGCTCTTTTAGCCGATGTGGCATGAGGTCAGCAGCTTCCTAGTCTACACGGACCGCAGCCAGACTGTCTCTGCTTCATGCAGGTATTTAACATTCTGGAGTCTGGAAGCAATTAACTCCTTCATTGCCAAAAGCATTTGCTGGCAATGTACTAACCTATCCAGCACTCTAATGGTTAAGAAAGTGTGTTTCATTTTACATCATGATTTACAGGGAGAAGACTATAAATAATTAGTTCAGTCTTAATACCTGTACAGCCTGCATGTTGTCAAAGTGTTACACATCCATTTAATTTATTAATTGAAAAAGGGCAATTGAGTCATTTTCTTTTCCATGTCTCAGTGTGCTACATTTAACTCCTCGGATGAAAACCACTGAAGTAATTCTATCCCAGGTTAACAAGATTTGTTTTGCCCCCCAAACACAGGGTGACCAGATCTCACCTTTAACCAGGGACACATAGGAAACAGGCAAATCAACCCAGCCCTGCAGCATGTGTTTTTCATATGTGGTCACCCTACCCAAACACCATTTTCGGAGAGGTTTATTGTGGGACAGCTGGAGCTCAATGGGTTAGAGAAATGGTCCTCATAGCTTTAAAAAAAAAAACTAACCCTTTGCCTGCCTGAGGGGTACCAAATGCATTGCAGAGGACCTCCCCCCATTACGTGGAGAAACCCATTATGAAGGCAATGTGCTTGCTAAATGGAATTAGAAATAATAAATGTCCCATTTATACAAGAAAAGTGCTAGGTTCTCCAAAGACCTGGGACTTGGACCAAACTAATAGATAGGAAGTAGTGGTGCAGTTAGGCTGCACAGTGGATTAGTAGCTGGGAAAAGAACAAGAGGTGCCCCTAGTATATTATTCCAGGGATCGGAATATATTTCAATCGGATATGTAATATACTCAAAAGGATCACCACTTATGTGTTTTCTGGAAATAGCACTTACTTTCCAGCTTTAGCATTACTTTTACAGCAACACAACTAAGCAGCATTAATGTTTACCAAACGGCTGCATGTCTTAGGACACTTACTCTAGAATGCCAGGTCTCTAAATCTCCCCCATTGTCCCAGGCGGCAATCTGGTCAAGCAGCTGGGTTTCAGATCTGGGGGGGAGAAGTAATGTTATATACAGAAAAGGGGCAGGAGGGGGAAACAATTAAAATAAAAGGAGAACGTTATAGGAAGGTGTTTTGTTATAAAGAGAATTCATACTGAATAATAAGGCGTGCAGCGATATCCAACCATTACTATTTCTTTAGTAGTTTTTCATAGTGTACAGTGCTTTTGAGATCAGAGTCGTTTCTTCAAGTGTTCAACTAAAGAAGAAAATTCTGTGGTCTTGAAAGCCCTTTACAATAAACACAGACAGCTACAAAAGAACTGTTATATACCCAATACTTCATGCTGGCATCTGTAAAACTTTTCTATTTTTTTCCCCCCTAGACCTAAAACCTAGTCTTACATATGCTGAGGGAGCAACCATTTCTGCCTATTGCAGGATGATCTTTAAATGGGCTGAGACAACTTTTGTAAATCCAAGAGCACCGAGCAGTAATCACAAATCGAATAACTTAGAGCTAAACAGAGGGGGGGGGCAAAATTTGGATTTTAGGGATGTAAAATTTAACAGATGACAACTCTAAGCACATGATAAAAAGTTGTACCAACCTACTTTATGTTTTGTCAGTAGTGTTCCTTAACCCTCTAGGTGCCAGAGAGGTATGCAATGTGTTGGATACTTCTGGCACTCAGAGGGTTATAAGGAGCAGTGATTCCCCCCCCCCTTTAAAGAAAGCCATAGGGATTTACCTATCAAGTAACACTATGGCACTCAAATCAATAAGTATTTTAGTCCCCCATGGCACAGTTTGTTTGCCCTGGAAAGAAAAAAAAAAAAAAAAAAAAAGCGTATGAAGTGTCGCTGATAAGCATGATTTGCATATGAAACACCTGTACCACAATTAGCACACATTACCAGTTACAAAAACCACACAATTCGCTGGTCTTTTGGTTAATATCACACATAGGCAGTTTTAATGAAGTTTTCAAATATGCAAACTTGAATCAAAGCAACAGGTAGTTTGTCTTGTAGACATTTAACCCTTTGAGTGCCAGAGGGGTACGTAACGCATTGAGGGTTAAGAGTAAAAAAAAAAACACAAACACAAAACAGAACCCCCCACACACACACTACCACACAAAACTACAGAACTTAATACAGGGGAAAAGAATGCAAGGACCAGCTCGCTTACCAGGGACAGTTTACATTATGCAGCCACAGTGTTTGCCAGAAGAGACCCTGAAATATTCTGAAAGGCACAAAAAGGTCAACAACAGGGCGGACAAACAAGGTCTGAGCAGTCATTTCTTAAATTAGCATGGAGAAAAAAAAAAAAAAAAAAAAAATGAACTGGAGCTGTGAGTTTGCACAGAACTTCATATTTCAAAACATTAAAGTAGAAGTAACAATTCCCAATAATAAGACCCCACTTAGTCCACACTATGTCCAGTAACTCCTTATGGCCCCTGTGAATTCTACCCATGTGCCTTTGCTCAAGAAATAACAGACCTTCAAATCAGTCCTGGGTGTCTATGGAGGTGGGCATGATAGTTGTTAGCAGGACCACAGGACCCAGACTGCACATGTTAGAAAGGCGATGCACACCCCTCAGGTCTTTAAAGGGTTAAGAAGGCTCATGTACTCTGCCTGCTTCAGCTTGAGAAGACCTTCAGCAACTGTTGTGTCCACCTCCATGGACATGGCATCCAGGACTAACTGAAGAGGTTATCTCGAGGCATAGGGGCTATTAGAATGTTATTGTCATAGTGAGGCACGTAGGTGGTTATTAGGCAGTGTAATTTCTAAAATTAACAGATCTCGTGAACCAACATTAACCACTTAAGGACTACGTGACGTGCTATGACCGTCACAGTACTTATACCCTTAAGGGAGCACTGTAAGTAAAAACGGGGCCTAAAATTGATCGCTCCAAGACCAGACCGATCTCTCTTAGGCCTCAAAGCGGCGCGCCAGTACGCGTAACAGGTCAGGTGTCCCGGCACTTCAGCAAGGATCAAAGCGGTCCTTAAGGGAAGGTAACTTCCCTGGACTGCTGGTCCTTAAGGGGTTAACTTAATATATCAGAGATAGCATGACAAACCTGCAACTCTTAAAATACCAGACACCAACTCGCCATCCTCAGCCTGCCAGTGGCTGTCCCAACACGTGGAAAGTCATTGACTGCCCACTCATTTTGGTAAGTGTCTATAACACAAACAGAGCAGGATTATGGCCTCCCTGGGGCAGCTGGGAAGTCCTGAGGCGGTGTGCCGCACATTGCGGAAGTGCCAGATTTCAGCTCTGCATGTCTGCAGTACTAGGTAAGGCAGATGTTAAAAAAAAAATCCCCTACGCCAATCTAGTTTTACCTATTAAAGCAAAGGGCAACAAGTTTATCTGTTGTGAATGTTCCTCTTTAAAGGGATAGTAATGTTTCATAATAAAAGCAGCTCCAATTAATCTTCATAGTATTTGGGCCTTGGAGAGTGTTATTTCAATTCTGTCAGAGTTGTAGTTCAAGAGTAATTGAATGATAAAGTATCCCCCTCCTGCCCCTTCAACTGATATAACACTGCTCAGCTCAGAACAGCAGGGAGTGTCAATCTTAAGTGAAAAAGCTGAAACACCTGTCAAGGGGGCAGGGTTTTCATTGTTCTCAAAGTAAGAAGATTGTCCCTTGGTGTGAACTGTCTGGTCTATGGACCAGATCCCACATCTGTGGAGTCGGGTCTTACACTAGGTAAAAGGGGTGGGAGGGGGACACTATCATTCAGTTACTCTTGAACTACAACTCTGACAGTATTGAAATAACATTCTCCATGGCTCAAATACTATGAATGTTAATTGGAGCTGCTGTTTTTGGGAAACACTATCCCTTTAAGAAGCCAAGGTACTAAGATATAGGCCCAAAATCACCCTAGTCCGCTCACCAAGCAATCAGATTGCCTGTATTTCCTACACAACCCAAAATACAGGCAGATTGTGTTAAACTGGAAGTTTGAAAGCTGAACAAAGCTTGGTGCGGTGTGTTTAGGGTCAGAACAACCCAATTTCAGAGTCACACAGACAGACTGCTGTAGTTTCGTCTGTTCAGAATACAGCATTGAGCTGACTGGTCAAGTTTTAAAAATCTTTATCAGACAACCTATCTGGCAGGCTTAAAGGCATAGTAATACTTCATTTTATCTTTATTTTATTTTGTAGGCATTAAAAGAACATGACCGATATAAGTCATATCTCTCAAACCTTTATTGTTTGAGAGATATTCACAGGTAAAGTTTCCCCTCCCGCCCCTTTTACCTAGTGAAGCCATCTCTTCTCAGATGTGGAATGCAGTCTATAGACCAGACAGATAACAGCAGGGGACAATCTTCTTCCTATGAGAACAATGAAAGCCCTGCCCCCCTTGACAAGTTTTTCCCTCATCTTAATTGAAGATGGACCCTCTCTGCAGTCTACCTGGGCACCTCCCTTCTGCTCTGGCTGAGCAGTATTACATCAGTAAAAGGGGCGGGAGGGGGATACTTTGTCACTGAATTATTCTTGAACTACAACTGACAGTATTGAAATAACACTCTCCAAAGTCCAAATACTATGATGATTAATTAGAGCTGCTTTTATTATGAAACATTACTATCCCTTTAAGTGTGTGTGCTTCATACAATTGACTTCTAACAAAAAAAAACCACCACATCTGATTTCCGCTGTAATCTACTGTTCGTTTCACTTTATAATCTGATTAAATACAACTACCCATGTTAAGAAATTAGGACTATTTAAAAACGTCCTGTTTGTTTCGAGAAGGTTTGAACCAAAAGGAAGACTTGAAAGATCCTTATCTACAAAGAACTGCAAATTCAAGGTAAAATGTCTTGTTTTCTGTAAAATACTCATCTAGGAAAGTTCTTCTGTTAAGTTACAAAGAACACACACCCTCTTTATTAAAAAGTAGAGCGTGCTTTAACCCTTTGAATGCCAGGGGGTACAAAACACATTACGCTGTACATCTCTTTGGCACTTAAAAGGGTTAGTAATGCCCATATTTAAGTTGATGCAATATTGCAGATGTTAAAAAATAAAGTATCTGGAGAAAGTCCCGTCTCTCAAACCATTATGGTTTGAGAGATATTAGCCGCTAAAATCCCCACCCCCTCACGTCAGCTGTAAACCTGACAGAAAGATTTGTGTCGGCCGACACAATGAGGCTCTTCAGCAGAGCCGAAATAGCAATATTTGAAAAGAGCTACCTAATTGGAACAGTCTACAAAGTGTGCTTGCAAACCAGGCATACTTTGTAGACCGTTCCAATAAAGTAATTATTTTTAAAGAATGCCATTTCGGCTCTGCTGAACAGCCACCGGTTGGTCCCAGGACCAGGATCTCCTGCTGTCACTAGAGCCCTAACGTCAGGAGAACTTTATTTTTATCATCTACAATACTGCACTTAAATACGGCATTATTAACCCTTTAAATGGTTATGTCTGCCTGACATGCTGCAGGTTTCTCTTTCTTATTTGCCAAACTGTAGTCAGGGCAAATTAATTATGGAGCAGACCATTTCTTGACAGCAAGCCCCTTTATACCCTCACTGGGGTCTCTTACACAGATGGTGGGGGGCCAACAGCGAATCACTCTGCAAGTCTTCTAAACCATACTGAATTAGCGTAAGGCGGGGCAGACTGCCCTAGGCTCCCCCGGCATTAAAAGCGGAACTACCACTGCTAACAAACTTACCCCCCAATAATTCTCCATCTGCCGACTAGCTGCTCAGTAGCATTAGTCACCAGAATTATTACCGCATTAACGAGAATGATCCATTGCTCCCGGGTTGACAGGCAGGAAACAGCGCAGACATGTTTCCATAGTGACGTCTGTGCGCCTGCGCTGTTGGTCCCAGCTGGCTCTAGGAAGCATTGCTCCAAAAGGGACCAACAGCGCAGGCGTGCAGACATCACTATGGAAAGCAGTCTGTGCGCCGTCCTGCCTGTCAGCCTAAGAACAATATATAATTAGCGTTAACGAGAATTGTGGCGAGTAGCGTTACTGAACAGCTAGTCGCCAGATGAGGAATTATTTGGGGCCATCTTTGTTAAAGGTGGTAGTTCCGCTTTAAACATCTGAGTGCCAGATGCATGCCCCTCTGATAATCAAAGGGTTAAGACCACATCAGAATTAGTTAGAAGCCTCACACCACCGCCCACTAGTA
Source organism: Rhinophrynus dorsalis (assembly GCA_037306005.1). Classification (NCBI taxonomy): domain Eukaryota; kingdom Metazoa; phylum Chordata; class Amphibia; order Anura; family Rhinophrynidae; genus Rhinophrynus; species Rhinophrynus dorsalis. The sequence goes on along the minus strand of CM074721.1, from coordinate 416,717,337 downwards.
GAGATGCTTGTGATCTCACGTGGGGCTCCTCCCAGTAACTAATTGATCCTAACAGCTGCGTAAGCAACCACACCAACAAATTATAACACAATAATTTAGACTGTAAGCTTTTGGGAAGGGATCTCACTTACAGGGTTACAAGTGCTTTGCAACTTGAAACACTGGATTGTCTAAACCAGTGGTTCTCAAGTTTTGTTTTTTTTTTTGTTTGTTTTTTTTGCTCAAGACACAGCTAACACAGTCTGGCATTTTCAGGGCACCCCCATCATTTTACGTCATTTGTCAAGGGTGTAATGAAAGTTATAAATACCTAACTGTAGAGTAACTAGTGTAAAAGCTTGTGTACATGGGCCAATGTTCAGGTAATGTTAACCTTTTGTATGCCAGAGGGGTACGCAACGCATTGCAATGCGTTGTGTACCCCACTGGCACTCAAAGGGTTAAGAGGCCGCTATCTCACTGCTCCATGCGATGCAGTCTTGCGCCGCCTCAGTCACGAGATGCAGTCATGCGCAATGGAGACTGCCCTCGTTTGGCCAGTCTCTACTGAGCATGATTGCATCGTGACAAACATCCTATCAATTATATTGGATTGTCAGACCTCACAATTAAAATAAATATACTGTGTATAGCAATATCATTAAAATACACAGTTGGAATTGTACGATGTCTGTGGTACACCAAAGTGCCACAGCACCCTGTTTGAGAAACTATGGTCTAAACCATTAAGTTTTAAAACACTGTGTTCACTTGTGGTGCTGTATAAAAACATATCCATTCAATAAATTTAAAATGCATTATATGGACAACCAGTACATGTCCTTTAATATTATGTATTGCTTTAGTGTCCCTTTAAGAGGCAGAGACGTTTTAGGGGATATGAAAAACGATTGTTATATATGGGGTTTTTCTGGTCAATAAAAACAGGGTTCTCCCACTGCTGAGAGATTTTACACTCAGAAGTTATTAAAGCTCAAATACTTGCCAGCTGTGTCAATCTGAATTTGTCATTACTTATTACCAGGCTCTTTGGCAATAATTATTAGGAAAACAAGGTCAAAAGTGAAGATATGTGTGTGTCTATATTACATACACAGTGACTGCATAGTTCGGACTACAGTAGTGCCCTGTCAGGACCTTTCAAGTCTTCACAGGGAGATACAGCCACCAAGGGGGGCAGCAAATGCAAACATGCCACCCGCTGGACGGAGCTCCTGACCAACTTAGTTACTGAGGTGGTTAGAGGGAGGATCAAGGTGGGCACAGATACCATATTAAGGTGGAGGGAGAAGGGAGAGCAAAAACCAGCATTTTAGTTTTATTTGAGTGTAGAGGAAGGGAAAGTGAGACATCTTGGGTGCATATTTTACACACATACTTTTCCCATAAACCTTTACAGAATTGATTCATAGTTGCTATTATGATTTTCTGCCCAGATTAAGGTAAATTGGAGTGTGCTCCTTAACCCTTTGAATGCCAGAAAGGGACTTTGCAATGCATTCAGTACCCCTCTGGCACTTAAATTATTAACCCTTTATGTGCATGAGGGGTATCCAAGGGTTAAATGATTGAAAAGAAATTATATGGTCAAAAATCTGAGCCACTGATAAAGTTATCTGTTCTGACCCATTTGGATGCTTGGGACTTCCCAAAACACACTGCAAACAGGACCCGGTTAAAGCACCCTGGTAAATATTCATTTAAAATCTACATTGGTATTGGAAATGAGCCGGTTCCTTTTAATATAATGCTGCCCTTTGTGTGAATCATGGATTACTACACAGTTTGCCAAACAAGCAAAACACAGTATGACTATTCATCTGTTAGCAACTCCTGTATACAGCAACATTAATAGGTGTCGATGTTAGGAAAATTATAGGTTACATAGACTTCAGAAGACTTCTGTTCGAGAGGGAGAGACAGAGGAGAGAGACACACAGAGTGGGGAAAAAAAAAAAAAAATGAAGGGGGGGAGAAACTGAGGTACCATAGGGAAGAGACAATTTTTCCATATTTCACACCTTGACTGCTAGAAAGTTGGACAATGGACTGCAAAGCAATGCTTTAGGAACCTAGAGCAGTGTAAGGGTTACAAGTCCCATTCAAAAGCACACCAAGCTAAATCAAGAAATTGGGTAATACAGAATGAAATATGTAATTCTAGCAGCAGCTTTACTTATTTCATGTTATATCCCTAAAATACAGTCATAAACTTGACTTTTTAATGCAGGTTTACACTAAACACCTATATATACCCATTTGGGTTGTTTGTGCAGATATACTATTAATGTTCTTCTGTTCAGAAAAGTTCTCATCTCAGTCCATTTAAAGACAATGCAAAATGCTGCTTCTTGGACAAGATAGTGGTGTAATGTAAGCCCCCCAAAAGATATGTAAAAAGCAAAAGCAAGTAGAGGCAGATAAGGATGGGCGCAGTATTTTCCTTATACTGACACACACAATATTGTCCCTTTTGGCAATCCAAAAGCCAGGCGCTTGACAGGACGAATGTCAGTGAACTTTGAATGACGTGATGGAAAAGGGGGGGGGGGGGCAACAAAGTAACTGTTAGCGAGAACAATACAAAGGTACAGGCAGTAAGAAAGATGCCATGCATTATACAAAAGTACATATGTACTTTTGTTTATATTATGACATTACACTTGTTAAAGGGTTCGTAATGCCTGTATTTAAATTGATGCAATATTGCAGATGTTAAAAAATATATATATATATATACATATATAAAGTTACTGGAGAAAGGCCCATCTCTCAAACCTTTAAGTTTTGAAAGATATTCACCGCTAAAGTTCCCCCTCTCTCCCCTTCTCCTCACGTCAGCACTCTACGGACAGCAGGAGAACCCGGTCCTGGGACCAGCTGGTGGCTCTTCAGTAGAGCTGAAATAGGGATCTTATTACTTAATTGGAACGGTCTACATAGTGAGCCTGGTTTGCAAGCACACTTTGTAGACTTTTCCAGTGAAACAGTTCTTTAAGTGATGCTATTTCGGCTCTGCTGAAGAGCCACCTCGAGTCGGCCGATGTGGATCTCTTTCTGTCAGCTTTACAGCCGACATGAGGGGGGGGGGGGGTTTAGCTGCGATCATCTCTCAAACCATAAAAGGTTTGAGAGATGGGACTTTCTCCAGATACTTTTTTTTAATTTTAAAAATCTACAATATTGCATCAACTTAAATAAGAGCATTACTAACCCTTTAAGCGTGTATAACACCAGATCATTTTTTCCGTGTTAGGTTTCCTTTAACTCAATAGATGGGATTCAATGTTATTTTGTAACGAACTTAGAAGAGTGATGTAAATGCAAAGCCTTTTAACGGAGAACACAGTAAGTGTAAGCTTTCAGGACACTAAGGCCCCTTCTTCAAACATGGGTTATCATTGCACTGGATACCTCTTTAGCAGTCAAGCCATTAAAAACACAATCTAACTTAATAGGAATTTGAGTCCCCTATAGGTGTAGTTGCTTTACTCCAGAAAAACTCCACTCCACTGAGAAGGTAGGTCAAAAATACAGGATTAGCATTGGCCATCTTATTTTCAGACTAAATACAAAAAAAAAAAAAAAAAACACAAGTAATCTGAGAAAAGAAATTAACCTTTTAAGGACCAGATGGGTATGCCACACATTGCTTTGTATTATGCAGTATAGACCATTGGTCATTATTTAAAGGGATAGTAATACTAGATTTATAAAGTTGAATTATGTTCATATTACAAAAGTAAACTGAACAATGTAAGTCCCGTTGCTAACAGTTGTCTAGTTTTATAGTTATATGCGTTTAAAGTCTCCCCCTCCCCAGAAGTCAGCGATTTAGCTGACAGATGGGGATTCTGGTCATTTGACCGGATGGCTCTTCAGCCTAGCCGAAATTGCGTTCGCTACAAATAAATATTCCTGGGAGGCAGACACACATTGTAGACCATTCTAATCAAGAATTTCTTTGAAATTAACGCTATTTTGGATCTGCTGAAGAGCCATCCGGTCAGATGACCAGAATCTCCATCTGTCAGCAAAGCAATGCATTCCGTAGCCATATGGCACTCAAAGTGTTAACCACACGGGCAAAGCCTTGGCAATACTGATATATACACACGCCGACCCACACATTAACCCTCTGAGTGCCAGAGGGGTAAGGAATGCATTGTACTGCATTCCGTATCCTTCTAGCGCTCAAAGGGTTAAGGAATCGGACAGGTTACGGACCTTTTCTGAAAACTACGTAAAGTTACAACGTTACAAATTAAAACACTTCGTATCATTAATAAGTGTAACACAGTTTGAATAAAGCCCCCAGTTAATCCAGGGCAGCTCATCCAGTTGTGGATGTGAGCCTACAGGCTGATAGGGCAAACGTAGGCATGTCTGCTGTCACTGATAAGCGAACTGCTTGTTTATCCTGGCATTAGTTACCCCAAAACAGCTTGCGTTGTAGTAAATCCGGCAGATAGGTGGTTAACGGTATGCAACGCAACAAGTCTGTTTTGGTTAACCCCCACACTGCTAGGACGCTCTTCTGGAAGGCATTCCGAGATTTAATAAAATTGGCAAGGAGCGTGACACAATCACAAGCCTCCTCCAACGAAGTGACAATCCGTACAGATCAGTCTCAGCTCCCTAGAGCAGGGACATTACATGGAAGTTTGTGATGCCAACGCGTTAACCCATTAACGACGTGCGCGGTGTACAGCGCATTGCGAAAGAGCTCCTTTCTTGACTTGAGTGAAATACCATTTGTCGCCTACATAGTTAACCCTTTGTTTGCGAGAGGAACCGAGAAGACAATAACATATAGAGAGATCCATTGAGTGCCACGAGTGCTTAGAATCCTCCGGCACCCAAGTGGTAAATAACACATGTAATAATCTATGGGCTTGTCTGTGGTGATATGCAAAGATTCTGATCGTCCAAAAACAAGAATCGATCACTAATCATTTTGAGGGCCAGAGAAGTATACAATGGATAACTCTCTGGCACTCAAATTGTTATTTATGACCTGTAATAAGAGTAATCGTATTTCTAAAGCTCACTTACCTGTTCAGCCAGGCTATGCTGCGGCCGCAGAAACCGATAGTCAACACCAGACTGCTATTTATCGTATGTTAAATGATCCTCAGTGCTTTGTAAATAGTATCACACGGCCACTATATACAGTCCCGAGGATTCGGAATTAAACTTTCCGCTCCCCCAACTAATACCACACTGCACGACTTTCCACCCTTTCCTCCCTCCCGTCTCCTTTATGTGGGACGCTGGGGGCAGCGTCATCTCCCGGTAAAGCCAGTCCAGAGTCTTCAGAACTCCGCCCCTTCCACGGCCAGGACCGGGGGCGGAGACAAGTGAGGAAAAAAAATAAACTAATACGCCCAGAAACTTGGCAGAGAGGAAAGGCTGAAGCTGCTTGTTTGGTGTTGTAGGTACAACCGCTCCATGTGAGCGGCTCAAGGATGGTGAGTAATAGTGTTAGGATGATGGCTCCGTTTTGTCGGATTGGTTGGAAAATGGACTATACGCTAAACGTCAATGTTCCTTACAGATCTGCGTGGCCAACTCGAACCTTTGCGCAGTTAACGGCAACGTTCTATTATGAATCGTTTCTTCCTCACTCATGAGTATGAACTGCTCCATAAAAAGCTAAATTCCAGACCGTCGTGGTACATTTTAGTGTAGGCTGCTTCCAGATACAAATGCCACGGTCCTACATGATCCAGACAGGACACTCCGAACCACCCCAGAACCCTCCCGGCCCCCCCACCACCTCTAACTGTACACGGGTGTGTGTCAGTCACCTAGAGTGCACACTCCTGCTAAACAAGAAAGAGGAAGATGTGACAAGCCGGATACCGCGTCACTACCAGAGCAGCAGTGTGCGAGAGGAGAGGAGGCGTATCGACTAACATGTTATCCTGACAGAATCTGTATCAGCCCGCCCACAAGGCGGACCTTCCGGCTTTGCTCGGCCTACTAGGCGTGTCCTGGTCCTGTTCGGGATAGGCAGAGCTTCTGGGTCCTAAATATCCAACAGCTGAAACTTCAACCCCCCCCCCCCATTCAAAGTGTTAATTTTACGGTTTTACTAGCCTTAACCCTTGGGGTGCGTACCCCTCCGGCACTCAGAGTCAAGATGTTTTAATCCCATCCGAGTAACCAATTGTATGCTAGAGGCACATATAATCAGTTATTAACCCCTTTTACACCCGATACTTGCCTCATAGGTGCTAAACACATTGCATGTCAGTTCCTATATCACTGATTAACCCACTGTATGCTAATACCATAAATTATCAGTTATTAACCCCTTGCATGCCAGAAAGGTGCACACAATGTGTTAATCAGTGATTAAACACTTGAATGCCACATGGATGCACAACACAATATTCACCAATGTGTTTCTTACTGATTAATCCCTTGTATGCTAGAGAGGCATAATTCTTCAGAGATTAACCATTTGTATTTAAATTATACAAAAAAGGGAATTTGTCAGACATTGCTTTCTCTTGTACAGATAAGCCTTACAAAATGCTTAAAGGGATAGTAATACTTAAGTATTACAAATCCCTATATTAAAGAAACATTTTGCCCCCATTGTCATCTCTCAAACCTTTATGGTTTGAGAGATGAACGCTTCTAAAGTTGCCCTCCCCCTTCCCCGTAGTCAGCATTTTACCTGACTCAGGGAAATCCGGTCAGAGATCATCAGGCAGCTCTACAGTAGAGCCGCAATCACGTTAACTAAAAAAAAAAAACTTTCACTAAAACGGTTTTCTACGTGTGCTTGCAAACCAAGCACACGTAGAAGACCATTTCAGTGAAAGTTTTTTTTTTTTAATTAACGTGATCAGGCTGTGCTGGAGAGCCGCCTGAAAGTCGTACGACTCTGTTCCCTGCAGTCAGCTAAAATGCTGACTACGGGGAAGGAGGAGGGAGAGGGCAACTTTAGAAGCATTCATCTCTCAAACCATAAAGGTTTGAGAGATGACACTGGGGGCAATACGTTTTTTTTCACTAGGGCTTTAATATAGGGATTTGTAATACTCAAGTATTACTATCCCTTTAACATTTGTACTACAGAATCACACAGAACAACATCATTATAAAGAGTTACATTTCTTTGTTAAAAACTTTGATTAAATATTTTTCAAAAGATCGATAAACAATAAGAAATACATTACATACTGAACAGGAAAAGTTAAAATAATTTCTGTCCTTGCTAGGCTAACAGGGGAGGATTTCGCTATGGTAACCCCTAATTACCACTGGAGAAGCCAGATAAAAATGAAATCTACTTTTTACTTCTCCAGTATCAGCCACTCAATTCATACATTTTCTTCCGTTACTAACAGAGATTAACAGCTGTTAAAAATTCCAGAGTCCGCTTAGGTAACATGAGTATGGAGGAACAAGACACCCGTAAAGAAATCATAAAGTTGAATAATGTAGGAAGCAAGTCTCAGATAAGGGTGGCAAGTTATGTAGCCAATTATGATGTGTGAATGAGGCCATGAGACAAATACAAAACCATCTGTGTTATTGTAGACTTCTTAAAGAATTATAATAAACTACTAAGAGGAGCTAAGGAACATCAGTAGGAAAAAAGGAAAGCCTAGCTTGGCCAAATGGTTTTGATCTACTGTCAGATTCTGTTAACAAATTATTTGTGTTCGAGAACTTAAATTCCTGTGTGTCTTCTTCCAAAACAGCTACTTTCTATCTCCTTCCTAAAGTCCATAAGAAGCCTATAAACATCTAGGTCTCCCATTTGCCTAAGACATTGACAGCTTATGCTATCAAGCTGCCAAATAGAAACAGTATTGCCTTACATATATAGAAATCACATTGCCCTCTTACGTAAGAGAAAATGCAAGTACTAGCAAGATTAGATGTTCTACAAATAAGTGAACAAACTCTTGTAACGTGACATTGAATCACTCTACACCAGTATAGATCACAAAATGGGATGCAATGCAGTCCATTATTTTCTTTGGCATGCATTCCCACACTATGAATAATTTTAATGATTTTATTATGAAACATATTTCATCTTGAGTCATAATTATTTTTCATTCAATAATAACTCTTATTTGCAAGAAAAGTTATTTCAGTAGGAGTAGCTTGTGTTCTAACATTATACTAACCATTATTTTGGCTGGTGGGAGCATGGATATGTCTTTGGAGTGAATATAGTAAAATATAGGGATCATATATCATAATATGGATTAGATATATAGATGATGTATTCATATGTGAAGAAGATAAATGGCTTTTGTTGGAATTCATTGAAATACTTAATAACAATCATTTGCATCTAAAAATTACCTGTCAGGTTAAGAAAGAGGAATTTCCATTTCTGAACATACCAGTGATTAGAGGACACAGTGGTATTATCAGGACATACCTGTTTTGTAAACCTGCAGCCACCAAATGTTTATTGCATGGCACCAGTGCTCATCCATCTTCAACAATTTAATAATCTCTCTATAGGAGAATTTATCAGGCTATGTTGAAATTCTATACCATATCATTATTTAAAAAGTGTGCTAATGAAATGACAGAATGTTTAATACAAAGTGGATATTCTAATATATTTATTAGGAGAGCATATAATAGAGCTCTGAGTACATACTGGAATGTTCTTCAGGCGCCTACAACAAAAAAAATCACACAGATCCTGCCTTCAGATACATTGCTACTTATGCATTCAACATGGGTAATATTGGACATGTTGTTTTCAAAAATTGAAACATACTTATACCAGATGCAACACTGAGAGATCTCCTTGGAGAGAAAATAATTTTGCAATAGAGGAGTGAAGATTTGGGAGACTTATTGACATACAGTAATTTTACCAACACTCAACCAGACAAAGAGATCTCTTCAGAAAGTTTCCTATTTGAACTCTGTAATACATGCATTTTCATGAAGAAAAATAAAGTCACAGAAAATATATTTGGACGAGACACCTTTCAAGATATTCTAAAGTGGGACTATTTAGTGCTCAAGGCCATGAATGAGTGTGGTAACACAGTTGTCTGGCCAGTTTTCTGTCAGGGGATGTGTGTGAGCTATTGAAGGTGGTCAGTGTGTGTATTTAGGTCAGTTGTGTTTCAAATGGGTTACCTAGCAGGGAAACAGTGTCTATAATGAGTACAGACCCCATACAGTATAGGCTGGACCAGGAGAAAGGAGATATGCATCTAGTCAAGGCATGCTGATTTTGTCAAGGGATGGCTATGAACCAGTGAAAGTGGTTTGTGTGTGTATTTGGGTCAGGTGTGTTTTGAGTGGATTTGTTAACTGGAATAGTGTCCATATTGAGTGTGCACCTGATACTGTACTTGGTTGGTGCAGGAGGGAGAGGATGCACATCTAGTCAAAGGATACCAATTCTGTCGGGATGTCTGTAGGATATAGATGAATAAAGCAGTTTAAAGATAGCGATATAATGAAGTAAATGTAAGTTTAAGTTGTAGGATATTTAGGACCCACAAGCTGAGCCTTCTCGTGCACTGCAGCAGACTCACCTAGTAGGCTAAACAAAGCCAGCAGGTCAGCAACAGGGGCAGGACAGATACCGATTCTGTCAGGATACCATCTTTGTCTCTACAGGGCGTCCAGCTACTCTCCTTCCTCCTAATCCTCCTCTTCCAGGCAACACTCATTTGCAGTTTGGGCTTTGCTAGTGGTGTAAGTCATAGAGCGAATAAACATCTAGTTTAAATGTCTAGGGGAGACTAGGGGTCCTATGTGCAAAATGTAAATGATAAGTCTTTGATGCAAACAACTATAGCATTCAGGAGGTTAAAAAAAACTTTTATAAGTTTCCTAAGGAGCATTTTGTTTATTCTACATTTGCCTTTTAAAGCGGAACTATCACTCATATAAAAGTGCCACCCAAGTAATTTTTACTATAGTGTTAAGCACATAAATCCTTTTATAAACTTTATTAATTCCGGCATTATTTAGAAATCTACGTTGTTCAGAGACTCACTGGAAGACGACAGCACAGACATTTTACCGAAGAGGCATTTGTGCTCCTTCGCTGTCCATCCCTTTTTCCTCAGTGATTGGCAAGGGGGAGTTGAATTCTACCTTAAAGGGATAGTAATACTTAAAATGTAAAAAACAATATGTTGTAGGGTTTATCCCCCTGAGTAAAACAAGAGTACTCCCACTGCTGAAAGGTGTTTCATTCAAAAGTTATTAATTTTCAAAGTTGAATTTTTTAGGTGCAATATCACAGTGGCCTGAAATTGTACAGTGGTGCTGTTGCTACACCATCCTATGGAGATTTATGGTCCTGGGACCAGAGCTGTCCATAGGATCGTGTAGCAACAGCGCCACTGTACAATTTCAGGCCACTGTGATATTGCACCTAAAAAAATCAACTTTGAAAATTAATAACTTTTGAATGAAACACCTTTCAGCAGTGGGAGTACTCTTGTTTTACTCAGGGGGATAAACCCTACAACATATTTTTTTTTACATTTTAAGTATTAGTATCCCTTTAAAGCGGAACTACCACCCCGCCTAAAGTTGCTCCCAAAGAATTACCCATCTGGCGCCTAGCTGCTCAGTAGTACTAGTCAGTAGAATTATTACCTCCTTATAGAGAATTACTACTGTTCCCGGGACTGACAGCCAGTAAACAACACAGACATCTTTGCATGGTGACATCTCCGCACCTATAATGTCAGTCCCATTATGCTCTAGGAGGCGTTGCTAGGAGCCAAATGGTACCGGAACAGACTGACAGCACAGGCGTGCAGACATCACTATGCAAAGACTATTGAGCAGCTAGTCACCGCCAGATCGGTAATTCTTTGGGGGCAACTTTAGGCATGGTGGTAGTTGCGCTTTGAGGTACGGACAGCACAAGATGCCTGACGGTGAGTCTCCGAAGAACTTAGATTTCTAAATAATGCCCCACTTAATAAGGATTATAAGTGTGTGTGTGTGTGTGTATATATATGTATGTATGTATGTATATATATATATATATATATATATATATAATTGGAGGCACTTTTAAATGAGTGATAATTCTGCTTTAAATGTAACCTTAGTACTCGCAGCCGCTGAACACACCAGTGGGTATATGCAAAAATGCAGAAAATAACATATTATTTTGATGTGCTTTATTTAGTAACAAAGTCACATTTTATAGGGCTCTTATTTATCCATACAGCACTCATTTTTCAGATGTGTCCAACTGGATGATTTGGTGAGCCTTTACATTATAGAACCAGTGTATGCAACTATTTTGGCTCTAGGGTCCACCCCTGTTGGAAATGTATTTGTACAGCATCTGCAAACAGAACAAAGCAGATTGGGTGCGATATGATATGGTGACAGGTAGAGAGAGAGAATTTTAGAGGTAACTGTGAGCTGAGTGGGAAAATGACAGAGGGTTATGTTTGGCTCCCCTTGTGCTTTTGATCACACACAACAATAAACATCTGGGCTGATGCATTGAGAGAGGGAATTAATCCTGTTTCTGCCCAGAAAGATATTCATTGTGTTAAATCTGTGTTCTGTGATAACTTGTATCTTCTACTGTACTGGTTTACTATCTATCTTATAGTTAAGATATAGTTATGTTTGAACAAAGGTTCTCTGTTTGACATTTTTTATTTTGCCATAAACTTTAGTGAAGTATCAAAATTGGGTAATATGTTGGATTCCAGATCCAGATGGGTGGTTCCTTTAAAGTGTTAGTAATGTCCAACAAAAAGCTTTTTGCATTTAGAAGAGCTTAAAAAGCTGAGCTAAATGCAAAAAAACGTATCTCACAAACCGCTTTGGTTTAAGAGATACAGGCGTTTAAAGTTCGCTGTCTCCTACTGACAGCTGAAAAGCTGTCAGCAGGAGATGCTTTACACCCGTCAGTAGGAAACAGCGAACTTTAAACGCCTGTATCTCTTAAACCAAAGCGGTTTGAGAGATACGTTTTTTGGCATTTAGCTCAGCTTTTTAAGCTCTTCTAAATGCAAAAAACTTTTTGTTGGACATTACTAACACTTTAAACCCTGCAAATCTGAAGAAATTGGTTGTGTAGCTTGAGTACTAAGCTGCTTAAAATTGATTTTACCTTTTGGTGCTATAAGAAACTGTAATCAGACCTTAGCCAAAGTTAGCTTATAGATTCTCAGCAAAACTGGCAGGGAAAATGGCACCGATGAGTACTATGCTGTTTTTGCTAGTAAATTAGATTAGTAGAACTGGAGGTATTTGTATTTAAATTTAACAAATCAAGATAATTTGTCATTTGTACTGTAAGTGGTGCTCATGCTCAGATAGCATAACAGTATAGGTAGGTTTATTTGGGTTAGCGTAGATCTACTGATGACTGAATTGACCTTATTCATTTTGTACTCTAAAGTACACTGCTGCCATCCCATCTTCGTTTCACTGGTAGTCATGGACTCCAATATGCACTGTCTCCCTGTGAGACCTTTAGCATTCAAAGGGTTAAAAGCCCAATTAAAGCAAGAAGACATTTTGTTTGATCCTTGTGGTGCCTTTGGTTTGCTCCAGAATCCAAAGTGGTGCAATTCTGGTTAAACAAACTGAACATTCAACATTTTGGAAAATAAATTATGGAATTTCAGCAGTATAATAAGACTACACCAAATTAGTCCTCAATAGTACAATAAACACTACACCAAATTACTCCTATACTATAACACTACACCTCTTTACCCTGCACAAAAGTGCTATAAATTCTCAAAGTAATGCTCCACTAGTAGTAGAAAAAAGTGTCAAATTCCCCAACATTTCATCAAAATTCTTATCTAGCAACACTGCAGCTTGTCACCCAACAGAAAAACTACATTAAAATAACATGAAAAATGTCTACCAATCCTAACTCACTAAGAATATTGCACATTACCTAGTACTGACACTGCAGCTTATAAAAAATTGGCAAATAGTGTAACTTTCTTTGTTAATGATGAGATCATATGTGATGTTTATGATGTCATTGATTAGGTAATTTGTGATGTTATGTCTGATGTCATCAGTAAAACATATTGGGATTGGAGTTACATTGGAAGAACTTAACCTGTGTTTCCAGGCTTTTGTATGATTGGGTGACTTTAAACACTTTTTATTTTTGCTCAAAGCACCACTCACATGCAGGCAATAATTTTCAAGGCATCACCAACAATTTCTAGGACAGAGTTAGTCAACTGTTGGAACACTAGCCCCTTTGTAGGTAATTTTTTCAAGGGCAGAAATACATACATACATTTTGCCTAGTTATTGTTATAACTGAATCAGAGAAAACTGTTCCTATGAATACAAAATTTGTAACTCAACTTTCCCATTGGTTCGGTCTTCATGGAAAATTAGTACCACCTTAGACTGATGCCCAGAACACATCAAAGTGCCAGGGCATACTGGATGAGAACCACTGCTCTTCAGAGAATGTCAGAAGTTATTTCTTTGTACAGCAGCACTTCATAAACAAACAACTAGAACCAAGGGCCAGATCAAATTTGTCCACTGGATGTATTTTCCCATCTATATTGTAGGATGATAGCTGGCGATACAATTTGTTATCCTATTGGTTGAGATAAAAGTCAAGTCTTTGTGAACAGCAAGAAAGTACTTGGAGAATGCTCATTAGAGAGAGATTTAGAAGAACCGATAGACAATTGGCCTCACAGCAGTGTGCAGTGTCACTCAGCTGCTGCAAGAGTAAATACGCACTATCCAGTATAAATGCATGGGATGGCTATATAATTCTACCGCTATATAAATTCTTGGTAAGACATCATGTAGATGATGAAGCACAGTTTTTGTGCACCAGTTCTTAAAGCAGAACTACCACCCCTGTTAAAATTTGGCCCAAATAAATACCCATTTGGCAACGAGCTGCTCAATAGCGCTAGTCGCCAGAATTATTACTTGGTTATTGAGAATTAAACACTGTTCCCATACTCACAGGCAGGAAACAGCTCAGACATCTTTCTACAGTGACGCCTGCGCTATCAGTCCCAACTGCTCTAGGAGGGTTACTAGGAGCCATTCGGCTCCAAAACAGGCTGACAGCCCAGGAGCGCAGACGTCATTATGGAAAGATGTCTGTGCTGTTTCCTGCCTGCATGAGAGACAAGATAAGAAACCAGAAATTAACATTTCAGATAAAAAAATAAATCACATTTTTAAGCAGGTGCAGAGAGAATGCACACCTCTGGAGGTGATACAGGTGGGTCAGTGACATTCTATCAATAACATAGTCATTTGTTTCTTGAGGAATTTTAGTCTGTTCAACATCAACCTGAGCGAAGGAGGTTGCAAACAATGAGGTCCCACATGTACTTGATATAGGACAGGTCTGGACAACTTGTGGTCCACAGCAGTGTGTTGAAGTCATGGATAGGCACTGTACTGCAGTAGAGTGCCAGGAACATTCTGCAGAAAATGTCTGATGATTGGTTTTCAACCAGATCTGGTTATGATGCAACAGGTTTGTCTCAATTTATATATATATATATACTAGTTGAACAGCCCGTTACACGGGCCACAGTGCCTCTGGCAGCTGGTCGCAGGGCAGTCACGCGCAGCAGAGACTGCCTGCGCCACTGCTGATACAGAGCTGGACGCTCCGCGGCGCAGGCAGTCTGTACTGCGCATGACTGCCGCACGAGCAGCAGTGTCTACTGCACATGTCGGGTGTTACACACAACTTAGCGAATTATTATATAGGATATATATATATATATATATATATATATATATATATATATATATATATATATGTGTGTGTGTGTGGGCCGGCTCCAAAAGGGACTGACAGCGCAGACGCACGGACGTCACTATGGCAAGATGTCCGTGCTTCCTGCTACTGTCAGCCTCCGAATAAGTAGAAAATCTTTGAAACCAGGTAATATATCTGGCAACTAGCGCTACTAAGCAGCTAGTCGCCAGATGAAGACATAAATAAGATGAAGTTTTTGCGGGCTGATAGTTCCCCTTTAATAGATAAAACCGACCATAATGGTGCTGGAATTTCTTCATTTGCATAGTTAATTTGTAAAGAAAAAATCTTTTTAAAAACTGTACTTTTATAATCTTTATAAATTATGTTTATATTTCTTATTTCCAAAAATCGAAACTTTTTATATATATAATTAGTTGAAGAGCCCGTGTACATGGGCCACAGTGCCACCCAGCAACGGCCGCTGTGCAGTCACGCACAGTAGAGACTGCCCGCACCTGGTACTGAGTGGGGTGCTCCGAATTCAGACCATAGTTATGATCTGAATTCGGAGCCCTGTTCTGTTATCAGCTGCAGCACGGGCAGTCTGTAGTGTCCATGACTGTTGCATGCGCAGCCTTCTGTACTGCGCATGATGGTTTCTGATAAACACACATTTAGCGAATTCTTATATAGGATATACAGTAATGTGCAAAAGTTTTAGGCAGGTGTGAGAAAATGCTGTAAAGGGAATGCTTTAAAAAATAGACATATTAATAGTTTATATTTATCAATTAACCAAAATCCATAGTGAGTGAACAGAAGAAAAATCTAAACCGAATCAATATTTGGTGTGACCACCCTTTGCCTTCAAAATAGCATCCATTCTTAGGTACACTTGCACAAAGTCAGGGATTTTGTAGGCATATCGTCAGTTGTATGATTAAACAATTATACCAAACAGGTGCTAATGATCATCATTTTAATATGTGGATTGAAACACAATCATTAACTGAAACTGAAACAGCTGTGTAGGAGGAATAAAACTGGGTGAGGAACAGCCAACGTCAGCTAACAAGGTGAGTTTGCTGAAGACAGTTTAATATCTAAAGTCATACACCATGGCAAGACTGAGCACAGCAACAAGACAAAAGGTAGCTATACTTAGGGGTGGGCAAAAAGTGTGAAAAATTTCCCGCATGACTTTTCGCTTTTCCCGCAAAAAATTCGCCCTTCCGCCTATGCACAAATTTCCTCCTTTTCACCGATTTAAAAAAAGTCTGCCTATTTTAACAAATTTTTCACCTATATTTCTAATAGTTACATTTCCCACTGTAGTATTACTTCTTCTGAGGGCTGAAGTTTAGAAATAAGAGGCTGAAAGACAAAGTTGTGAGTCCTACAGCAACATATGACTTGAAACATGTGTTAGCATGCAGAATGCATTTGTCCTTTGCCCACAACACTAACTTACTGCTTAAGTGACAGTGGCACATATTCATGATGATATCAATTAATAAAAAAATAAATTACAACCTACAATGTGGCACATGTGTATGGTAGTGGTGGTGGGGGCTGTCATGGCGTGATTTGTTTATGTATATTGTTTTTACCATTGTCATACGCTATCCTCCTTCTCAGGTTGTTGACACACATTACTTATCGGTCATAGCAGTGGTCCCAAGTGGGGTAGATGGTGGCAACCCTTCTTCACATCCCTCATCCACCTCCTCATCTGTGCTGCTGTTAATAAATATGTCCTGACTTTCTCTGACGTGTGGTTTCTGCTACCTGATGCTCAGATGGTATGAGATGTTGGTTAATTTTTAAGAATGTTAGTCTTCCAACATTGCTTCTACAACTACTACTGGGGCTAGATGCTGATGCAATAATACTGCCACTGCTACTAGGTGTCAAAGGTACAGCAGCACTTACAGCAGCAGCAGAGACACTACCATTGTGGATGTTAACCTGTGTTGCTGTTGCTGGCTACTCAAAACAGGTGTGTGTGGCTGAGTGGGACTTGGACTTTGAAGAGGCGATGATGCTAATGATGACTGATAGGGTGACTGTGTGCTTTTTGACATCTGTGCTTGTCCAGGATCAGACTTTCCAATGGCTTTCTCAGACAGTTTATAGCCATGCACAATGCTCCTTAAAAGTGGTTGAAGTTTCAGCCTTTGACTTTCTGATAACCTTATAGCCCTGTCATCACCCTCACTCTCAACTTCATCTGTATCTGAACAAGAGAAGGATGTTGGAGGGATAGATTCTAGATCAGACTACATTAGTCATCATTAGGTAGTTCTCGGCAGCATCACTTGCCCACTTCCCTTATATTCCTCTAAGCTTTTGGAGGTCTCAAACCATTTATTTTTACTTTAAAGTGTTAGTAATGTCTGAAAAAAAACTTTTTTGCATTTAGAAAAGCTTAAAAAGCTGATCTAAATGCAAAAAAAATGTATCTCTCAAACCGCTATGGTTTAAGAGATACGGGCGTTTAAAGTTTGATTTCTCCTACTGACAGCTGTAAAGCTGTCAGCAGGAGATCCGTGTTGTGTTCAGGCACACGTTTTAGACCATTCCAATGAAGGGATTCCGTGTAAGTAACGAGATCTCGGCACTTCTCAAGCGCCAGCGTGTCGACCGACGCGGATCTCCTGCTGACAGCTTTACAGCTGTCAGTAGGAGAAATCAAACTTTAAACGCCCATATCTCTTAAACCATAGCAGTTTGAGAGATATGTTTTTTTGCATTTAAATCAGCTTTTTAAGCTCTTCTAAATGCAAAAAAGTTTTTTTCAGACATTACTAACACTTTAACAAAGTTCCCTACTACTTTGAGGACTAGTGTTTTGGTGCTTGTTTGTCTCACTATCTAATGCAGCAGGTGGTTCAGCTGCTGCACCTTCCTCTGTTATGCTATTGCCAGCATCATCAACACTTGAATGTGACTTGTTGTCATCTTTGTTCTTCTTATATGGTTCTTTATTTCTACTAGCATTGGTGGTGCTAGAACTAGTTTTGCTGGGACCTTGACAAACTGCATCCTCCCTTGGAGTAGGGAGATCATTATCATCATTGATTACACACACTGCAGCAACCACTGCTGCAGTCAGTTTTTGAACTACTATTTTATTCTCGTGTCCCTGCACTGCTCCACCCCTCCGCCTTCCCCTTGTGCATTTTCTGGACATTATGCAACTACACTGTGGTTTTTTTACTGTATTTAGCTGTATAATGCCTTGTCTAAGCCCAGTCAGCTGTCTGTCACTGTCACCTAATATATTTAGTTCTTTATTCTTTTTTTTTTTTTTAAGTTGTCTACCCTGTTGTCTTATCACAGTCTGTCCAAAAACAATACAGCAAGATCAGCAAGCAAATAGGTCCCTAGCTGCCTGTGTCTTGCCAGTCAGTTACATGGAATTTTGGAGTATTTGGGGTCAACCTCCTTCCTCTCTTCTTCTCCCCAGAGTGCCCTACTGACTCTCCTAACAGAACAAATGTCCTACTTAAAAGATTCCCTAATCTAAACTTCAATTCCCCTCTCTATCTTCTCTAGTTCAAAAAAACCATACTACTCTGTCACACAAAATTGCATGCTGTGAGAGCCTGACAGCATTTTATATGGCTGTAGAAAACTTTTGTGTTGCGGAGAAATATTTTTCTCCCATTTATTTCAAAAGCAGAAAAACAGCACTTTTCGTGGGAATTTATTCGCCAAGTGAAAGTGCCATTATTCACGATTTCAGTTTGAGGCAAAAATTTTCGCCCATCCCTAGTTATAGTGTATCAGCAAGGTCTCTCCTAGGCAGAAATTTCAAGGCAGACAGGGGTTTCCAGATGTTCTTTCCAAGCTCTTATGAAGTAGCACAAAGAAATGTGAAACATTGAGGACCATAGACGCAGAGGTCAGCCAAGGAAACTTGGTGCAGCAGATGAAAGACACATCATGCTTACTTCCCTTTGTAATCAGAAGATATCCAGCACTGCCATCAGCTCAGAATTGGCAGAAAACAGTGGACTCCTGGTACACCTATCTACTGTTTGGAGAAGTCTGGTCAGAAGTGGTCTTCATGGAAGTCTTGCAGCCAAAAAAGCCGTACATCCATCGTGGAAACAAGGCCAAGCAACTCAACTATGCATGAAAACACAGGAACTGGGGTGCAGAAAAATGGCAGCAGGTGCTCTGACTGAGTCTTAATTTTAAATATTTGACTGTAGCAGTAAGCAGTTTGTTAGCCAAAGGGCTGGAGAGCGGTACAAGAATGAGTGTCTACAGGCAACGGTGAAGCATGGTGGATTTTCTTTGCAAGTTTGTGGCTGCATTTCTGCAAATGGAGTTGGGGATTTGGTCAGAATTAATGGTCTCTTCAGTGCTGAGAAGTACAGACAGATACTTATCCATCATGCAACACCATAAGGGAGGCATCTGATTGATTGGCCCCAAACTTATTCTGCAGCATGACAACGACACCAAACATACAGCCCAAGTCATTAAGAACTGTCTTCTCTAGTTCTAGTATATCCTTTTTTAGACCTGGTGCCCAAAACTGCACTGCATACCCAAGGTGAGGTCTTACCAATGATTTGTATAATGGCAAAATAATGTTATCCACTCTTGCTTCAATACTTCTTTTTATGCAAGACAGGATTTTGTTTGCCTTTGCTACTGCTGTTTGACACTGGTCACTGTTTCCAAGTTTGTAGTTGACAGGATAATTGTTCTCTACAGAGGGATTTATATAAAATGTCAGATTGGGCAAACAAATGGAATATGAAGTTTAATGTGGGGAAGTGTAAAGTCATGCATTTGGGAGGAAATAATCCCAAGCCTACTTATGAACTTAAAGGAATCATTTAGGGGACTCGTTGCTGGAGAAATACCTGGGTATCCTTGTCAACTACAAACTTGGAAACAGTGACCAGTGTCAAACAGCAGTAGCAAAGGCAAACAAAGCCCTGTCTTGCATAAAAAGAGGTATCAAAGCAAGAGTGGATAACATTATTTTGCCATTGTACAAATCATTGGTAAGACCTCACCTTGAGTATGCAGTGCAGTTTTGGGTACCAGTTTTAAAAAAGGATATACTAGATCTAGAGAGGGTACAGCGAAGAGCAACAAAATTAATTAAGGGAATGGAGGACTTGACGTATAAGGAACGACTAGACAAACTTGGTTTATTTACTCTAGAGAAAAGACTAAGAGGAGACCTTATCACATTGTACAAATATGTGAGAGGTCAGTACAAGGATCTCTGCGGTGAGCTGTTTATTCCAAGGCCTGATCAGGTGACCAGGGGACACCCCTTGAGATTAGAGGAAAGGAGGTTTAGACTTCAGCAGAGGAAGGGTTTTTTTACAATAAGGTCTGTTAAATTGTGGAATTCTTTGCCCAAGGAGGTGGTTATGGCAGATACAATGGATACATTGAAGAGAAGATTAGATGCATTTCTTTCAAAAGGGAACATACAGGGTCATACTATTTATTAGTAGGCAGATCAGGAAGATCTGAAAAAGACTAACTTATTTGGTAGCAGGATAGCTATACAGAGTATGAGGCAAAGGTTGAACTTGATGGACTTGTGTCTTTATTTAACCTAATTTACTGTGTTACAAGGATACCCAGGTCTTTCTCTAGCAATAAGTCCCCTAAAATGATTCCATTAAGCTCATAAGTAGCCTTGGGATTATTTCCTCCCAAATGCATGAGTTTACGCTTCCCCACATTAAACTTCATATTCTATTTGTTTGCCCAATCTGACATTGTATGTAAATCCCTCTGAGGGACAGTGTCAAATGCCTTATTGAAATTTAGATAAGGTCTATCTATTACTCTTTTTCTGCTCCTGATGAAGTGATAGAGTATGTCAAGAAGTGTGTAGAGTTACATGCTTAGATTTTTTTAGCATATTTTTAAATTAGAGTGACTTTTAAACCTCACCCTTTGGAGGAATTTATTGTATTGTCCTGTTGACCCATTGAAGAACAGCCCACTGTTAATGGAGGTCATATAGCCTGCATAGTGGTGGTGTGGTCCCCAGTGTGGGCTATTAACAAGTGACTGGTGTATTTGGAGAGACAACTGAAGGGGAGGAAAAGAATACCTATCCAAGGGTACATACTGGGGAGGCGATTATTTCATAGAGGCAGAATAGAAGCCTCATATACAAGTGAGTACACTAGCTAAGACCACAAGGGTAAAGGTGAAGGCTGAAACAATACCTCAATATAAACTTGGAGATCACTTCTGCTTCGTCTTTTCTGTTTTTGTATTTTGCTGTAGATGGGGATGTGTTGTGGGGAGTCCAGCCTGAACCAGACGAGCAGAGTAGATCTGTCTTTGGTTTTCGGAATATGGATTGATTATATATAGGAAAAATAAGTATACCAGTGTGTATGTTTTCTGATGTGATTTATTGTTTTATAATTTAAAAAAAATTGCCTGTAACTTTTGTAATTGGTTTGCAGCTTTTAGACAGGTGATATTGTACTTTATCAATTTTGTACCATCTTGTAGGGTTGTCAAAAAGGCACACCTAGGGCAAACTGGCGTTGATTGCTGGCTGCTCTCAGTTGTTTTGAGTACATTTGTATTTTCTCATATATCTACTATTTATTACTAGTTTAACAAGACCTCCCTGTTGTAAACCTCTGCTATTTAGGATTTTGCAAACCATTTAAATTCAGATGTTTAGCTTGCAAGATCCTGGAAGAGTGTAAGACACCTGTATCCTTTTTCAGCTGAGGGCCTTGTTGCAGCGGGTTTCTCTGTCTTTGGTTGGTCCCACAATTTCTTGCCTTGCTAAAAACACTGCCCTGCCTCTGGTAGATTCTGGGGCTCTTAAGGATCAGGCAGATAAAAACCTAGATTCTTAAATGAAAGCAAAGTCTGCAGCCACTGGGGCCTCTCTTTCACCCATTTTTGCTACTGCCTTGCTATCTGGGGTAAACATCTCAGATGCTATCCGTAGGAATGTTCCCAAAAAGGAAGTATTGGTTTTGTTTGCAAATATTCTGGAAACAAATGCGTTCCATACAGAGGCGGGCATTGATGCTGCTAGGTTTTCTGGTAAATCCTTAGCCTTCCCTGGTAGCTTCACATCACACTTTGGTCAGCTGACCAAATATTGAGTCACAACCTTCCAAAAAGCCTTTGGTGTTCCTTCCCTTTTTTGGGAAACAACTTTTTGAGGCTGACCTTTACAAGGTCATCAGTAATGCTAATGGTGGCAAAAGCATGATATTACCTCAGATTCCTCCTAAGCGTTCCTTTTTCCGGAAAGAAGATGTATGTTTTCCATTGCATCTGCCAGTTTGATGCACCTACAGTTTAACCCCCCACCCACACACAGGTCTGTCAGGCCCATCTCACCCCAAAGCTCAAACAGACTGGGCAGAACAAGAAGTCTGCTCAGGAGCCAAAGGCATATAAGCCAACCCATCTCTGCCCATTGGAGTTTACCTCTGTAAGATGCGTGGGAGTCTTCAGTGACAGATCTGTGAGTTTTGCAGGTCATTTTGGAAGGGTATTGCATAGATCTCAAGTCCCTTCCATCTCAATGGGTTTTTTGTCTAGTTTCTCTGGACCTGGTTCAAGGTATCTCATTGTAGATGTAGTATCCTCCCTGCTGGAAAAGCAGTTGATGGTTTCAATTCCAGCCAAAGAACATTCACATGCTTTTACTCCAATCTTTTCCTGGAGATGAAGTATCTCAACCAATATGTGCTGTCTCCACATTTCAAAAGGCAGTCTCTGTGCTCTGTAATTGTGGCCATGTGTCCAGGGGAATTTCTTGCCTCCCTGGACTTCCAGGAAGCTTACCCTCATGTCCCCATTCCTCCGGACCATCATCATTTCCTATGCTTTGCCTTCAAGGGTAATTACTACTATTTCTCTGCCCTTCCCTTTGGTCCACCTCCGCCATGGATCTTTACGAAGGCCATATCTGCTTTGGCAGCTCACATCCTCAAAAAATATCCTTGACACCTTACCTAGATGACCTTTTACTCAAGTTCTGCCCTGTGTTCACATATTCAAGACTGTGTCCTGGAGAAACATGGTTAGGAACTCATTATCAAAAAGTTCTCTCTGTTACTTTCCCATGTCCTGTATTTCTTAGGCATGAGAGTTGATACTCTCCAAGGGAATGTGTTTCTGCCAGACGACCAGATCCAGGGCTCGATCCAAATGTTGGAGTAGAAAAATGTCTGTAGGACAAAATAGATAACGACCGACAATATAAAATGTCTTGGTCTATATTCAAATGTCCTACCGACATGTAGCACAATGGACGTTAGGACATAAAACTGGTGTCGTGTCCAAACGTCTGTTTTGTTTGTTAAGTTCCCAAAACGCTGCTAAATAATGCCAGTTTTGGGAACTTAACAGTAAAAAAACTAACGATCGGTGTCTGACACTGTCAAGCACCGATCGTTAAAATGTCTGTGTTAAACTTACCTGTCATCCACTGTCTCTCCTTCTGTCTCCATTCTTTTTTTCTATTTTCTCTTGTATCTTCTGTCTTCTTTCTTCTTCCTGTAAAAGAAAAAAATAAGTTTGAGTTAAAAAGCATAGATACGTTAACCCCTTGAGTGCCTATAAGTAACTTCAAATACAACTCAGCTTAATTTGTTGCTGTCTCTGCCGCTGTGTGAGGCACCGAGGCAGCGGCAGAGACAGAATAAGGTGGCACAGCCCTCCCCTCTTCTTCTTCACGGGCCGATGCCCGCTTCAGTCTGAGGGAATTAGAATTGAGGCTGCCCTTATATATGAGTAGCCTTACTTCTAATTCCCTCACAGCCATTGGCTGGGATATGCTTACGCACCTCCCAGCCAATCACTTTAAAGCACAGCCACTCAAAGCTGATACTTAAGCATATCTCAGCCAATGGCTGTAGGGAATTAGAAGTAAGGCTGTCCATCTAAAAGGGCATCCTTAATTCTAATTCCCTCAGACTGGTGCGGGCATCAGCCCATGAAGAAGAGGAGGGGTGGGCTGTGCCACCTTATTCTGTCTCTGCCACCGACTCAGTGCCTCACACAGCGGTGGAGACAGCAACAAATTAAACTGAGTTGCATTTTTAGTTACTTATAGGCAATATAAACACATTGGCATTAAGATATATGGCAAACATTTCCTAACATGTTTATTATTATTATTATTATTCTATATGAGCGATTTTTTTTTTTTTTTTTTTTTAAAGACTGGCACGCTACTATGTACTTTAACCCTATGGGCCCCAGAGAGGTATGCAACGCATTGCTTTGCGTACCCCTCTGGCACTCAAGGGGTTAACGTATCTATGCTTTTTAACTCAAACTTATTTTTTTCTTTTACAGGAAGAAGAAAGAAGACAGAAAATAAGGACAGATGACCAGGAAGCCCAGGACTCCGCTGGACATCAGGATTAATGGTGTTACTTATAATGTTAACCTTATGAATGGTGGCAGGGTAATTATACCCCATTGGCACTCATAGGGTTAATCCTACTATTGTCTGACACGATATGGATGTATTGATATGGGGCTTAGAACTTATGTTTTTTTAACTTCAAGTGTCTGTGTCGGCTGTTTAAACAGGTGATAAGGGACTCAAGTTAAAAAAAGAATAGGTGTAAACTTTCCTGCGATAACTTGAGTCCCTTATCGCCTGTTCTTGGCTAACTCGGACATTTGAATTGCAATTTATGGCTTTTTCATCCTTTACAATGGATGAAAACATCTCTTAACTTTACCTCACGACGGCTCTTTTTTTTTGCCGGTATTTTTTCACAGCACAGACATTTGAACAGCTTACTGTGCTGGAAAAAATGCCGTCGGCAGAAAAAACAGCCGTCTCCAACATTTGGATCAAGGCCCCAGTCTCTATCCCTAGAGGTGACTCAAGTAATGTCCTGGCCATCGACAAAGGTAAGGGCATATATGAGAGTACTAGATCACCTGGCCTTAGTTTCACATGAACAAGTTACAGTTGGACATTCTCAGGAACTGTTCAAGACAATACACTAACCTGTCTCATGTTAGTTGGGCAAAGTATTGTACCGTGTTAGCCTTAGAAAAAGTAGAAGACTGATAGAGTAGAAACAAAAGCTTTATTTGACTGAGTGCCTCTAGGCATAATTAGAATGAAGGCTGAACACACAATACATGCAACACTCATGCAAATTATTTTAACATTTAAATTCCACTACCAGTGAATATTCTTATCATTTTTGTCTTTAATTCATGATATAGGCTCCAGCAGAGTCTCTTTTAGTGGACTAACAAATACAAACAAGATTTAGTACCTTTTTTATGCTCTAGTGTATTCTCGTCTTGAGTCAGAGAGGTGCTAAGTCTATAGAATGTATCGGTTAACCCTCCAACCCAAAAGGGTGAACAACCCATCGCTTACAATGTGTTGTGCAGCCTCTGGCACCCAAAAGGCCTAAAACATGTTTATTGTGTGATATAATGTGACATAAAGGCAGGTCCAGAAAGCATAGAGAGGCAAGTAATGAAGTAGGTAGCAAACTTAAAGGGGAACTATCACCCCAAATAAAGCCCCCCCAATAATTAGCCATCTAGCGATAAGCTTACCAATAATACTATTATCCAGCCTAATTACTGCTTTAGTCAGAAATCCTACTGACTGCCAGGCAACAGCACAGACATGTTTGCTTACAGACATCTGAGCACCTGCACTGTCAGTCATACTGTAGAGATTTTCCTGCAGAGTAAATTAAGGGTACTCCTATTCCTTGTAGTTTAAAGGGATAGTAATACTTCGTTTTAACTTTATTTTATTTTGTAGGCATTAAGAAAACATGAAGAACGATATAAGTCTTATCTCTCAAACCTTTATGGTTTGAGAGATATTCACAAGCAAAGTTTCCCCTCCCCGCCCCTTTTACCTAGTGTAAGCCATCTCTTCTCAGATGTGAATCTGGTTGTAAGACAGATAACAGCACGGGACAATCTTCTTTATATGAAAACAATGAAATCCCTGCCCCCCTTGACAAGCTTTTCAGGTTTTTCCCTTATCTTAATTGAAGATTGTCCCTCTCTGCAGTTTACCTGGGCACCTCCCTTCTGCTATGGCTGAGCAGTGTTACATCAGTAAAAGGGGCGGGAGGGGGACACTTTGTCATTGAATTACTCCTGAACTACAACTCTGACAGAATTGAAATAACACTCTCCAAAGTCCAAATACTATGATGATTAATTGGAGCTGTTTTTATTATGAAACATTACTATCCCTTTAAACTACTGTTTTGTTTTTAAACTTTAGTGCTTCTTTAATTAATTGCCATAATTTTCTTCATTACATGCTTTTAAAGGGGAACAGGAAGCATACCCCAGGCAGTTATATCTATTTACTAATTCTTGCATATTACTACATTGAAAACAATCTTCTGTCCCATTAGAGTCATGGGTGGGACATTCTAAGGTTACTGCGATTCAGACATAATTGTTTTTATTGCGTAGCAGTAAAAATGAAATACACCTCAGTGTACAGCATACATAGGCAACTGTATACACTATGGAAAAATATATAGGGAGATAAATATAGGAATAAGTGGCTCTTAATATAAATCCCCTTTCAGCCCTCGGTTGCAAGATGTCTTAGAATATATTGGAGAAGTCTCTAACATACTAGGGGTTAAGGAATTTTAAAAAACTGTTTTCAAAAGCAACGCTTTGTTTCATCAGTTCAGAGCAGAAAATATTATTTCAATCAATCTTGCAAAATCTGACCTTCCACAGTAATTCTACAACACAACCACTTCCTTGCATTGAAAGTGTTATGCAAATATGGTGGTATTTTTAAATGTTTTCAGATCCTGCCAAAGTACAAATTCAGTTCTGCCAAAGGTGACAGGGAGACAACTGCCCTTAGGCCTCTGTATTTTGATGCTAAATAAGACAGCTTCCCTGATGTCTCTTAATACATTAAATGGTAATTTAATTCAACCCATGTTAAATGCTGCTTGGATGCTAATACTTCTTCTCTGGGTGCAATTGGTCCCAGATGCTATTAAAAGGTGGAAAATTAAAATGAAGCTTTTACCCATGGAGATATTACCACCCCTCACTCAGAATAATGCAGCTATAGTTGTAGATTTTATGACTGAGGTTGAAGTATATTCTGAAAATCCAGTACTTTAGATAAGTGTATTGATGCATAACATCCAAGAAATATTTGCCATGAAAAAGTGTGCAACCCATGTACTATTCACATTGATAAACACACACAATTGAACTGCATTTTGCTGTACTATTGGGTAATAATACATTAATACCACATTTTCCAACACTACACCTCTGTTCTTCCTGTAACACACCCAGCACGATCCATAAAGTCTATAAACTGAAATTGTTGACAAAAAGAACAAACCAACTCTTAGCAGTTAACATGCAGGGCCCACAGACCTGTTACTTATCGGGCTACACATAAAAGCTTTCCTCTCCTATACAGCTTGCCTTTACCACAGCATCTGTCATTTATTGGTAAATATCAAAGTGGCTGCATGATGACCAATCAGCATTAGTTTGATTGCTTTTACAAATGTAAAGGTGGTAAGATTTCTGGTGGCATGCTAATTAATTGCGTTTCATGCAATTACTTACGGATGATATTTATAACTATGTGATGACCAACAACATTACTAGTAGGAGTCCACATGGATTTATGAAAAATAGATCACATCAAACTAATGCATTTCACAAAAAGGTAGGTATAACTTGGACAAAGGTATTGCTGTTGATGTGGTATCCTTGGATTTTGCAAAAGTCTTTTGATACTAAATTGAACCTTTTCAAGTTGGTCTAGAGTTGTAAGTTAGGTGCCACAGGGTTCAGTCCTGGGCCCAAAGCTTTTTAATTTAGTTAATGATCTAGAAGTGGATATTGAAAATAGTGACTCAGTTTTTGCTGATGACACTAAAGTGTGTAAGGAAATACATACTGAGCGGGATGTTTTTTTCTCTGCCGAAAGATTTAGATAAACTGAGTGAGTGGGCATAAAAGTGACAGATGAGCTTTAATACATGTAAGATTTGCATTTGGGCTGCAGAAGCAAAAAAGCTACATATACACTAAATGGGAAACTAGTTGGAGTATCCTGTTTAGAGAGAGATTTAGGAGTATTGGTAGACAATAGATTTCACAGCAGTGTGCAGTGTCACTCAGCTGCTGCAAGAGCCAATACAGTACTATTATGTTTAAAAAGGGGTATATATACTGGATGGGAATATAATTCTACCTCTATATAAATCCTTGTTAGACTATGCAGTACGGTTTTGGGCATCAGTTCTTAAAAAATACATTACTGAACTGGAAAAAAGTGCAGAGCAGTACAACAAAACTGATAAAGGGATTTGAGGGTCTGAGTTATAAACAGAGACTAGCCAAACTGGGTTTGTTTACATTAGAGTTGATACATGTAAGGGGTTCTATGATTACCATTTACAAATATATTGAATATCAATACAAATAACTCTCTAACTAACTATTTACTTAAAGACCTGAGCAAGGTCATCGATTAAGATTATTTTTCCCTTGATTCAAATGAAATTTCATGGAAACATCCACTTGGTTTTTTAGCATGCATTGTTGTGTCTACACAGAGAATAATCAGTAAGGTCAACCTTTTTGGTGTGAGTGCAGAGCATCATGACAACGCCATGTCAGATTGTTTCTGTTTTGTTTTCGTAAAGTATTTTCATTAAGACTGTAACAAAAATACACAAGAACAACAATACAGATTAGTACAGTCATCCTAGTTAGTGGAATGTCTCTAGGTAAGCTTCATTAATCAATATACAGTGCATAAGGCATCTCTTCTACAGCTGGAAAAGAATTTGAGGTTTTGCCAAAGTATACAGACAACAGAAAATGATTTTTTTTTTAAACTGCACTTTCATGAATAGTAACCAACCACTAACAATGAAATCAACTGGGGGGATATTTACTGTAAATGAAATCAATAATATCTGTAGGTATGCAGTATGTGTATGCCCCTTAGACTGTGAATAGGAAGGAATCTATGATGAAGGTTGAAGATTAGGGCTCGTTACACAAATTTTGGGCCATTGCCCAGGATGTCTTCTCAATGCTTTTTTTTTATACTTTGTGGAGAATGTCAATTCTTTAGGAAAAAAGTAATAATCAATCCTAATCTTTCTTATATGAAAATGAAGAATCTAATTCTAGTTGTGCAGGATAGAATGCCCATTTCTAAAAGGAAATTAGGTCTCACTGCAAGGAACTCCTTTTGTTGTGTAACCAGATTCTTACCTAGCTATTATACCTTTTAAAAGCTCCATTAACCCCTTAAGGACATGGCCGGCACTTGAGGACCACGGACCAGTTTTATTTAATTTTTTTGTGAATCCGGTTCAGGGCTTCCCAAATGGCGTGCAACCATCTGGGGAGTCCTGAAATCCATGACTGTCCTGGTACGTCACTGGTCCTTTTGGCTCACCAATCCATGAAGTACCAGGACCGTCATGGGTCTTTAAGGGGTTAGAATGCACCTCTTCAGGAAAGCCTGTCTGTTCATGTAACATCCCCTTCATCACCCTTGGCAAAACAAGTCTGTGCTCTACAGACTATCCAAATGTGAACCCTGTTATCACTGTGCCTGTGATTGCTGCCTTTCCTTGTCAGTTACCTGTAGGGTGCTCTCCATTGGCCGCCTGCTTTCAGCCCGCCCTGTATTGCCTATTTAGACTGAGCTTGGGCACCCTTTGGTTGCCCTTTCGAGTTGTCTCTATGCTGCCTGTGCCTGCATTGGGTTCCTGAGCTTCCTGGGCCATTCATCTGTTCCTGCTCGTCTGTGATCGCCTGAGTTCCTGTTCGCCAGCCTCCCTGGTTCCAGCTCCGTTCCTGATCCGGTTGGGGTTGCTGTTCCTGCTGCCGTTCCTGATCCGGTTGACTGCCAGTAGATTTGTTTCCTGTCCATCTACGATTGTGTTCCAGCTCCTGATCACCTGCAGTGTGCACCTCTCCTCCAGTCGCCTTGGCGACATTTTCATTCACTTGTGTTCCGCTCTCCAGTACGCGGGTACTGGTTCGCTCCACTGACAACTGATTGCGCGTGCACCGGTAGAGTGCTAAGTTACTCCAGTACACGGATACTGGTTCGCTCCCTGTAACTGGCTGCTTAGTGTTATCCCGACAGCACCGGTGGTGGTTTGGTTTCTCCAGTACGCGGGTACTTATTCGCTCCATCTATTAACCGGTTGCTCGTTGCACCGGTAGAGGTTCAGTCACTCCAGTACGCGGGTACTGGTTCGCTCCATGTATTAACTGGTTGCTCATTGCACCGGTAGAGGTTCAGTCACTCCAGTACACGGGTACTGGTTCACTTCATGTATACCGGCTGCTCATTATCATCCAGACAGCACCGGTGGTGGTTTGGTTACTCCAGTACGCGGGTACTGGTTTGCTCTATGTATAACCGGCTGCTCGTTGCACCGGTAGAGGTTCTGTCACCCCAGTATGTGGGTACTGGTATGCTCCATGTATTAACCGGCTGCTGTTCAGTCCTAGACAGCACTGGTGAAGTTTCAGTTACTCCAGTACACGGGTACTGGTTTGCTCCATGTGTTAACCAGTTGCTTACCGCATATCTCTCAGCACAGGTAGGGATTGTTCGTTCCAGTAAGCGGGAACTGGTTCGCTCCAGATATAAACCGGCTGATGTTCAGTCCTAGACAGCACTGGTGAAGTTTCAGTGACTCCAGTACACGGGTACTGGTTTGCTCCATGTGTTAACCGGTTGCTTACCGCATATCTCTCAGCACCGGTAGAGATTATTCGTTCCAGAACGCGGGTACTGGTTCGCTGCAGGTATAAACCGGCTGCTGTTCAGTCCTAGACAGCACCGGTAGAATTTCCGTTTCTCTCGTACACGGGTACGGGTTTTCTCCAGCATTATATGGTGCCTATACCATCCTGTCCATCCAGTGGGCTTCAGTCCGTCCATATCATGCGACTGGCCTATTACACCTTAAGCCAATCACTGAGGTGACCATTGCTGCTATCCTTTAGTTGCAGTTAAGGCTGCTCTGCCCGGTATATTGGTAAGGCCGGTAGAACCTATTCCACATTGTACCATCTTAAGGTTGCCTTACCCGGTATTGGCAGGGCCGGTAGAGTCTATATTTGCTGTCTTGGTCCCAAGGTTGCCTTGCCCAGTATATTGGCAGGGTCGGTAGAACCTTATGTACTCGTAGTACCAGTCTCAAGGCTGCCTTGCCCGGTATATTGGCAAGGCCGGTAGTGCCTATTTCCATTCGTTGTACCAGCTTCCAGACTGCCTTGCCTGGTATATTGGCAAGGCCGGTAGAGCCTTCTTTCCTTCAATACTAGTCAAGGGCTGCCTTGCCCGGTATGTTGGTAAGGCCGGTAGAACCTATTCCATCTTGTGCCACCTAAGGTTCCCTTACCCGGTATTGGCAAGGCCGGTAGAGCCTGTCTTTATTTCTGTGTGCCACTTCTCATGCTACTATGTATGATCACTAATGTTATATGTGTATGCTACCCACAAGGGTTTTCTTAAACTTTTCAATAAAGTTGTGTTTTTATCTTAACTCTGTATCTGAGAGTCATAACAAACCGTGACACCTGTATAAAGCATATATTGTACCACTTTAGAAAATTTGGTGTCTTTGTTGCATAGCCTGTCCAAAATATGTTTAAGCCCACCTGCTGCGTCAAGGGACCCTGATATAAGGAGAGTACCTAACTATTCACACAGTCATGCCTATCGAAATTAAAACTG
Source organism: Rhinophrynus dorsalis (assembly GCA_037306005.1). Lineage (NCBI taxonomy): Eukaryota > Metazoa > Chordata > Amphibia > Anura > Rhinophrynidae > Rhinophrynus > Rhinophrynus dorsalis. Next base: position 416,685,844 of record CM074721.1, on the reverse strand, counting down.
CCCCAGAGGATTTCTTGTACGTAATGCATAGGGTATATTTTAAAAATATTCACCACCCTTGCAGGTCATAAACATCTACTAGACCTGTCACTTAACTTGAAGCTGGAGAGATAGCGCAGTGGTAAATGCCCTGACTGTAGAGCCTATTCAAACCGCAAGGTTGCAGTTTCAAATCCTGATGGGATCAACTCAGCCCTTCATCCTTCCAAGGTCAATAAATGAGTACCATTGATTGGGTAATAATAACATCTATTATTCAGCTGCTGATATGGTTAATTCTGAGAGAATGTACTATTAAAGAACTTTAAGTCCCACTGGAAGAAAGGCACTATATAAACACTAGTTAATAGTAGTGTAATGCTGTCTTCCTTTATTGTTGGATCTCACTGCACTATTTTATATCTATACAGGGGTATGCTGTTTTGCATGTCCCTATTACACTCTAACGCTATCAACATCAACACCTCTGGATCTGTCAAGCCTCTTATAACCTCCATATTTCAACCAGCTGAATACTTGTCCTTTACTGGACCCTACATTACCTGTCACTTTCTTGCCCCTATAGACCCTGTGGCTGACCTACACAACACCTCCAAGCATTATTCATCAAGTCAACAAGTAGCAATTCTAGGGCAAATCAAGCACACCATAGATGACAAATAAAAATTCACACCATTAAAATTAATTTAAATGGCAGTTTGCTTATGCAGTGGGGACAAACTTATTAAAAAACGCCTAGGACTACTCTGTGCAGCCCCAAAGTGGCTTATTTCAGCCATTTGAGGTGAGAAGTCAGAATACTGACCCCCTCCGCTTCAGTGCAAACTGGAAGTTTGTGACTATGTCAGCCACAAACTCCTGGGTTGTGTGCATTCTCCCCATGACACAGTAGGTCTGTGAGACTGTATATCAAGAGGAACAGAAAACTGTCCAGCACAATCGGCATGGACACACCAGGGGTCTCCTTTCACTGACAGGGACAGAGCCTACGGAGGGAGGCATGATCATGGCACAGGGAGGTTATGTCATGTTATATGAGAATCAATGAAGAATGGGGCAGAGGGAGGCACGACAGCATGAATGGGGGTTGAATTCTCCAGTTGTGTGTATGTGCACTGAAAGGGTTAAGAACTGTGCTGTAGTTTACATACCTCCCAAAATCTTAAATTGCCAAAGAGGGACACTTGTAATGTGTTGCTGGGGGTGTGACTGGTAGGTGTGACACTATAAAGGTTTTTAGGTTACTTCATGACCTGCTAACAGCACTTTAATGGAATGATTTAGAATAACACCAATGTATTTATTTACACAGACTAATTTATAAACATAGCAAATAAGAGTTAACTGCAGAAACACCACGTGTTGATAGAAAAAATCACCTATAAATGATAAATATATATAAAATAATATATAAGGCTTCAAAGGAATACAATTCTAACACTACCACTAAAAGTGTTATAAATGGAATGACAAAAATTATAAAAATATATATTCCCACACTGTATATTGCCGCAATACAAACTCGTATTAAGAGTAATCACGGCACTATACAGTTCCCACACCTAAGTCTAAACACAGATATAGGTGGTAATAAAAATATCTGCCATTCATTCTTTTATTCATCATATTTGTTTTGGATAGTTCTTTGGCAGATATTTTCATTACCACCTATATCTGTGTTTAGACTTAGGTGTGGGAACTGTATAGTGCGCGATTACTCTTAATATGAGTTTGTATCGCGCAATATACAGTGTTGACCATACAACTTACTTTTTGATTTAGTTTTATTCCCACTTTGTGGCATGATGTCCTTTAAATATTCAATAGTGTGTTCCACTTTACCTCCACATATATACCTCTATATGTTTATGTATTTTATATTTTAGGGCTCAGGAATATATATTTTTTATAATTTATAAATATATATACTGAAGTTTAAACAAATTAGTAATGCTAGTTTTATTTCTGTGGAACAATACACTTAGATATACATCACACATTCTGATCTCCTAAAAAGAGGGACATCAGGGCAGGAAAAAGGGACAGGGAGTGTGAGTCTTAAGGAGGCACTGTCCTTCTTAAACAGAGACACTTGGGAGGTATGAGTGTATGCATTGAGCCTGAGCCTTGATGTATGTATGTATGTGTGTGTGTGTGTGTGTGTGTGTGTGTGTGTGTGTGTGTGTGTGTGTGTGTGTGTGTGTGTGTGTGTGTGTGTGTGTGTGTGTGTGTGTGTGTGTGTGTGATGTATGTATTACCCTCAGCCATCCCATTGGAAGTTGAAGGGAGGGTTTTTCATAACTCCTTTCTGACATCTGACACCCCTGGGCGTAGCTGAAAGAGAACCACAAAATCATACATATATATATATATATATATATATATAATGTGTAAAGAGTGATATTGTACCCCCATTCTTCATATTTTTCATTCCAATATCTATATGTATGTATGCATACATATATATCAGATATGTCTGCTGTAAACTAAAGGTCGTCAACTGTTCCATCTTCAGCTGTTGGCAACTACAACTCACATCTTCCCTAACCACACAATCACTTCATGAGGATGATGGGAGTTGTAGTTTTCACCAGTTGGAGGCCCAAAATGTAGTATCCCTGCTGTAAAATATTCAAGCCACATGTTTGTATTGGGGTAACAACCTCTGTGATGGTGTGATTTTATATATTTTTATGATATAGACCAAAAACGAAAGCATGTTCTTCACTACAGAGGCAAATTATGTACAAATGTCAGACACTGCAGAAACTCTTAACCTGTTAAGGACCCATGATGGTCCAGGACCGTCATGGGTAAATTTCACTTAAGGACCCATGACGGTCCTAGACCATCATGGGTTAAACTCTCCCATCGCCACCGCACGAGCTCTGATACCGGGGCACTTAGTTCCAGCCAGTAACAACATTGATACAACAAGTGATTCACTTGATTAGCGAATCACATGTTGCAAAAGCAGAATGACAGGGACAGTATTTACAAATACTGTCCCTGCACCATATCTCTGCCACCCTCCATCTTGGACACTTCTGAGGTGGAGAGAGACAGAGAGACGTCATGTTCCAGTGTTCCAGAGCCTGTTCCAGTATTAAAAGTTGAAAAAAAGAGATTTAAACCCCCAAATTAACCCCTTGATGACTGTCACTGCAGTGATCAATACATTTCCCCCCATCTGATCACTCTAGTAGTGCTCAGTTTGCTGCAGTTCGTTGTTTGCTGTTCTGTGGTACAACCCCCCTCCCCCTTGTATTTTTAAAAACATTTTTTACTTTTTTTTTATTTTTTATTTTTTTTTAAATAAAATTTGATTGTTTAGTTTATTTTAGGTAGTTATTTGGGCTTAGGTTTAGCCTATGTGTGTTAGGGAAAGGTTTAGGGTTAGATTTATGTTTAGGAGTAGAGTAGGGAACCCCCCCAAAAAAAATCCACAAAAAATATCATAATTATAGTTTAGATAGGTAGCTGACTTGGGTTAGGTAGGTTCAGGGTATACATGGGTTAGGGTAAGGTTTAGGGTTAGATTTAGGTTTAGGAGTAGCTTAGGAGAAAAAAACAAAAAAACCCCAAAAAGTTTATTTTATTTAAAAATTGATTTTATATTATAAGCTAGTTTAGTTTGGTTGGGTAGGTTCAAAGAATTTTGTGTTAGGGTAAGGCTTAGGGTTAGATTTAGGTTTAGGAGTAGCGTAGGAAAAAAAGTTTATTTTATTTAAAAATGTATTTTATATTATAAGCTAGTTTAGATAGGAAGTTGGGTTGGGTAGGTTCAAGGAATTTGTGTGTTAGTTAAGGCTTAAGCGTAGATTTAGGTTTAGGAGTAGCATAGGGAAAAAATACAAAAAAAATGTATCATAGGAATAGTGACCGTTGGGGTAAGAGTTAGGTATAGATGTTCATAATTTATTTAGTTTAGAGTAGGTGTGTACAATGCAGCTGAGGTACAGTTTAGAAGAGGCGTATTCCTTTTTGGCGTCTGACTAAGAAGCCACAGACACTGCATCAAACTTCAACATCACTCAGTTTTCTGAGAGTGAGAGCAGCTCTAGTGATGACGCGGGGCCTTCTGTCAAAAAAGACACATTGCTCCAAGAGCTGCCCCGGCAACTGCCCCAAGAGCTGCCCTGGCAACTGCCCCAAGAGCTGCCCCAGCAACATCCCAAAGAGCTGCCCTAAGAAATGCCCCAAGATCTGCCAAAAGTACTGCCCCAAGCACTGCCACAAGTACTGCCACTCCTGCTGATGAAGGGGTATAATCAGCAAATTTATGCCCACAAATTCCTGAATTCACAGACAACCCAGGAATTCAAGTGGATGTGGCAGGATTTACCCATGTTCATTTTTTTAATTTATTTTTGGGGAAGAAATTTTGGGGAAAATCGTGTCTCAAACAAATTTATATGCAGCCTAATATATTGCCACCAACCCATCAGCGTTAATTTTCAAGGAAGAAATATGGCAACCCACAGACCTTTTAGAATTTAAGAATTTCTGGGCCCTTACAATTACAATGGGAATAGTTAAAAAAAGCAAGTGTTAGATCATACTGGAGTAAAAACCCCATATATGATACCCATATATTCGCCAAAACAATGACCAGGACTAGATACAAAATGATTTTGCGGTTTATGTACTTTAGTGATAATACCCTGTGCCTCCCAAAAGAACACCCGCAGTATTAGAGACTGTTCAAAATTCACCCCTAATAAATCATTTACAGGAAAAGTTTGTCCAAGTATATACCCCCAAAAAACACATAAGTATAGATGAATCCCTTATGAAATATAAAGGCAGGTTAGGTTTCAAGCAATACATCCCCTCCAAGCGATTCAAATTTGGCGTTAAATTTTATAAATTGTGCGTAAGTGCCACAGGCTATACCCAGGCTTTTTGAATTTACAAGGGCAAGGACAGCCAACTTGACCCTCCTGGTTGCCCCTCATCTCTGGGAACAAATGGGAAAATTGGGATCTAATTTACCCCTTATTAAATAAAGGATATCATTTATATGTTGACAACTACTACACCAGCCCCCTTTTACTTAAGTCACTTTTTTATTTTGACACAGTGGCCTGTGGCACTGTCAGGCGCAATTGCAGGGGGATGCCCAAAGAACTGGTAGCAAAAAAACTAAAAACCGGGACGTCCTCAGCTTTGTGCCAAGAAGAGCTGCTGGCAGTTAAGTTTAAAGACAAAAAAGAAGTATACATGCTTTCCACCATGCTTTAGGACAAAACTGTGGCAGTCTTTGTTCATGGCAGAAGGGGGCTACTAAAACAGCCAGTCTGCATCAAAGACTAAAATAAGCATATGAGGGGAGTTGATCTGTGTGATCAACTCATGAAGCCGTATCTCATCATGAGAAAGTATAGGGCATGGTACAAAAAGGTTGCCATTTACATGATGCAGACTGCAGTATACAATTCTTTTTTAATTTTCAAATTGGCAAACCCCACTCTAAAATTTAGTTTTCTGCAGTATCAGGTCCAACTTATTTCACAATTTTTGTTTCAAGGGGCAACAGAAATAACTCCACAAAAACCCGCGGTAGTACACTTTATTTATAAAATCCCCCCAAAAGAAAAACCCACAAAAGCACTGCAGGGTTTGCTACAGCAAAGGAATACGGAGAGAAACCCCAACTTACTGTCCTGATTGCCCTTCCAAACCTGTCCTCTGCATGGGTGACTGCTTCAAGCAATACCATGCAGGCGCAATGCAGTAGTGCTGTAAAGTTTATTTTATTATTTGGCCACTTTTTCCCCCTGAAATATCCTGTTTTTTTATTTTTCAAAACACATCCCTCCTTAGATCTAACACTATCAAAATATAATGGGGAGCAAAGCACCCAAAGTTTTTTTCCATCTCTGATAATGGAAACACACATGTTCCCTACTGGGCTCAGTAGCTCCCCCAAACCCTGACGAACCTATGCATATGGGGCATTGCCTTACTCAGACGATGTAACTCACCACTAATGTAAAGCATTAAAAATCTGCAGATATCATCTGATCGAAATCCAGAACAACACTAAAATATAAGTGTGAAAAAATGGTGTTTTTCTGCCTTACTGCAGGTTTTGGGAGCGATTGGTGATAGAGTGGCAGCAAAAAAAAATGATAAAATGCAAATAGAATGAAAGCCAGGGTTGTCTACTCTTCTACAACATATACTTTTGGGGGTAAAATTAATTGCAGCATTGCCAAACAGTCCGAAATGAGACAAGGCACCAGCTGTAAAAATTACATGTCTGTAAAAGGAAACTAAAATGTTCCAACTGGGCCCAGTAGCTCCCCCAAACCCTGACAAACCTATGCATATTGGACATTGCCGTAATTAGAAGGAGCTGAACACTAGTCAATGCAGTTTATAAAATCTTTCTCTATTCTGTGCTTGAAATTCACATCAACATTGAAGTGTGAAAAATGCTGAATTTTTTTTACTTATGTCAAGTTTTCACAGGATTGGTGGTAAAATGGCTCTGTAAAAATTTTGAAAACACACCTAAAATGAAAGCCTGGGGTGTCTATATTCCAAAAATATACACTTTTGGGGAGAAATCTTAAAGTGGAGCAGCCCCAAATGAGACATGGCACCAGTGACGCAAGCTCTGAAAATTCAAAGTGTGAACCTGGAAACGCGCATGTTTCAATTCGGGCCCCGTAGCTCCCCCAAACCATGAGAAAGCTACGCATATGGGGTATTTCCGTACTCAGAAAAAGGAGCTGAACACTAATCAATGCAGTTTATAAAATCTTCACCTATTCTGTGCTTGAAATTCACATGAACATTGAAGTCAAAGTGTGAAAAATGCTGAATTTTTATACTTATGTCAAGTTTTCACAGGATTGGTGGTAAAATGACTGTGTAAAAAATTTGAAAACACACCTAAAATGAAAGCCTGGGGCTTCTACATTACAAAAATATAAACTTTTGGGGGGAAATCTTAAAGTGGGGTACTGGTACACCGCATAATAAAACAAGTAGAGCAGGTGCTACACGTGTGATATAAACAAAGAAGACAAATAGCCATAAAAGTAAGCTCACCAGTACTTCACAGGTGCACTCCAACAAAAGCACTCTGATGCTGCATACCAGGACTTATGTACAAACATAAAAGAGCTTGGATGCACTTATCTTCTTCCAGTATGTGGTAAACTGAGCATGACGACAAGATCACGTGACATGTCGGGCTTGTAAAAAATAAACTTTATTATATATTAAAATCTTGATCCTACATGGCCTGACATAGAGGGAGCGAGACACTAAGGCATAGATGGAAACTCAGAAAAGTCTGACGCGTTATAGACTCACTAGCAGCCAAAAAGGCCGGATTTGAAAACAATTCTCCTGGCCATGACTGGATAGACATAAAATCATAGGAACCATCCAAAATTGAAAAATCAGAGGATAGCCTATCATACTCTACTTCTAAATGTGCACTGCACCGCCAGCTCAAAAACACTTTCACGGTCAATTACTAAATAGCATCAACCCCTGAGTGCCCATGCAAGCCGCGCCAGCAGTACACATTACAAAAAAGAAGAGCAATAATCTGATAGGAGATATTCTGATCAGCATTGACACACAAGAATATATAGATACAACAAAATATATATGAATAAATAAATAGATAAAGATGAAAACATATATAAATAGAATCATCTGTCTTATATATATGGGAGAAAATGGGAAATCAGACATTTCAATGGTAAATTGCCAGTATGGTTTAATATGTTATTGAGGATGCCAAGAAAGTTGTCGATCCCTTGATAAAAAAAAATAAATAAATATATATATATATATATATATATATATATATATATATATATTTATATATATATATATATATATATATATATATATATATATATAACCGAACAGACGCGTTCATAGATTTTATATTAGATCCCCCAAAAATATATAAAATAAAACATATGGGGTAAAATTAAACCTGACTCACGTATATATTTATATATATTAATTCATAGAGCAAATCTTACGTGGTCGGATAGCCTCAAATGAGACATGGCATCAGTGACGCAAGCTGTGAAAATTCAAAGTGCGAAACTGGAAAAGCGAATGTTCTAATTTGGGCCCGGTAGCTCCCCCAAACCTTGAGAAACCTATGCATATGGGGTATTTCCGTACTCAGAAGAAGGAGCTGAACACTAAACAATGCATTTTTAAAAATCTTCACCTATCCTGTGCTTGAAATTCACATCAACATCGAAGTCAAAGTATGAAAAACGTGGATTTTTTTTTTACTTATGTCGAGTTTTACGAGGGATTGGTGGTAAAATGGCTATGTAAAAAATTTGAAAACATACATAAAATGAAAGCCTGGGGTGTCTACTTTCCAAAAATATACTTTTGGGGGGATATCTTAATGTGGGGAACTGGTACACAGCCTCAAATGAGACATGGCACCAGTGACGCAATCTGTGAAAATTCAAAATGTGAAACTGGAAACGCGCATGTTCCAATTTGGGCCCCGTAGCTCCCCCAAACCTTGAGAAACCTATGCATATGGGATATTGCCGTACTCAGAAGAAGGAGCTGAATACTAGTCAATGCCTTTTTTTAAATTTTCAACTACTCCATGCTTGATATCAACAGTAGTATTGAAATGTAAGTGTGAAATCTGCAAAAACACAAAATATTACCACAATTTTGAAAAATATTTCTGGAAAAATAGCTGCAAAAAAACCTCAAAAATTCTCCTGATTATTCACCTTATGTTGTTTAGTTTTCAGAAACATATACCTTTGTGGGACATTTTTGGTTCTGGCACCGTCAACTAAGCCATGATGCTCACATGCCAATTGTTGAAAAATTACAGGTTGGAAATAATGGGGTCCATCTTGTAATATTTACCTTGTAAATGTGAGAAAGGGATTGAAATACTAGGCATATGGGGTACTCTTATATTCAGGAGAAGCAAATGAATATATTTAGGAGTATTTTTGTTGTGATGAACTAATGATATGCAAATCCTGACAGGAAAATGTAAGTAAAATGTTTTTTTTAAATTATTTTTTTGCTCTTTTTTTTTTCTATTTTAATCAAATTAAACTATGAGGTATTCATATAATTGTGTCAAAAGAAAGCCCTACTTGTGCTTAAAAAAACAGTGTATAATGCGTGTGAGTGGTACAAAAGGAATTAAAGAGAAAATGTGGTTGAACAACAACATAGTCAAAAAAGTCAAAATTGCTCCGGTTCTTAAGTGAAATCCACCTCAGATTTTCCTGGTCCTTAAAGGGTTAATGGGGAACTGTAAGTGCCTCTTAATTTAATTATATTTTCCTATTGTGTGTTCTTGTCCATTGCTAATTGTTTCCATTTACAAGCTGATAAAGACTAGTGACCCTTCTGAGTCATCCAGGTCTACTGAAGCTCACTGCTCTTTGTGATGAGGTGTGGCTTAGATAAACTTCAACAGATGTCTCTAAAACAGGGCACCAGAGATATGAGAAATAGATAGATATATATAACAAGTAGACAGATAATGTTTTGTGGATGTGCACATACACAAACAATGTTGGAGGGAAATGTTAAGTATGCTGCCCTCCGCTGTATTTGAGTTTGAGAGTCCTGCTTTGGGGATCTCTATAACATCCAGTGAGTTAAATTCATTGTGAGGCAATTCTTATAAAAGTTAAATATGAAAGTAGTAATTTTACATTTAATGTACTACTAACCCAATGCGGAATACATCTATACAGAGAGCACATCCTTCCACAAATCTTTTAATGTGACTTTTGGTCCCTTGAGTGCGTGAGTTAATTGATTTGTCCAAGGTCACTTTGAACTTGTTTGCAAAGGATATGAATCAGGATGCTGCTATTACAGATAAAGCCACTTTACACAGTAAAAACAATGTTAGTGGCAAGCAATAAAGCTTAAACCTGAAATGCAGACTAATGAGAACTATCATAACTTCTTTCTGTTGTTGTGATAAGTATACTTGCTACAACCTTAAAGGGATAGTAATACCTAAAATGTAAAAAAAAATATGTTGTAGGGTTTATCCCCCTGAGTAAAACAAGAGTACTCCCACTGCTGAAAGAGGTTTCATTCAAAAGTTATTAATTTTCAAAGTTGAATTTTTTAGGTGCAATATCACAGTGGCCTGAAATTGTAGAGTGGCGCTGTTGCTACACCATCCTATGGAGATTTATGGTCCTGAGACCAGAGCTGTCCATAGGATCATGTAGCAACAGCGCCACTCTACAATTTCAGGCCACTGTGATATTGCACCTAAAAAATTCAACTTTGAAAATTAATAACTTTTGAATGAAACATCTTTCAGCAGTGGGAGTACTCTTGTTTTACTCAGGGGGATAAACCCTACAACATATTTTTTTTTACATTGTAGGTATTACTATCCCTTTAATTACGGTATAGTAGTTTTCACCATAGCAGTGCCAGATTGTATAACTTTTTTTGTTTTTAACTTGTGTTCTTCTACACAAATTAATATCTAGTTCTTCGTCATCAAGATCGACAAAACATCACTGGACGTATGTTTTAGATCAGGATGAATCAGATAGTCATATGATCACATAATAAGATCATTCAAAGAATTAGAAAAATATATAACCCCCACCACAGTATTAAACACCTTTTTAATACAGCACAATTTTATTCAATGTTGTACATGACTTGTAGTTATAAACAAAGTTTTATTTGTATTATACATTAAAGGTGCTCAATGGAAAATTGATGTTATCGGCAACAAACAGTATCAAATTCATGTTATTTTGTAAGAGTAGATTCTTATTAATAATTTTGGCAAACCAATCCAGATACCTCTTTGGCACTTAAATAGTTAAATTAATACTAACATCTCCAGATAACAGCTTCCATTTACCTTAATCTTTGCAGTAAGTCCTAATGGCTTCTAAGATTAAATCCTACTGGATTGGTTCCCAAAATGTATCTTTAACCCTTTGAGTGCCAGAGGGGTATTTAACACATTACGTTGCCTCTGGCACTCAAAAGGGTAAAGTAGAGCTGTCACTCTTAAGACAAGTTTCTTTCATTTCTCAGTATTTCTCTAGTACTAGCCATTTTTTCTGTAAAATAGTTTTTGACAGTTTCGTTTTGATGGGACAGAATGGTGCCTTTATGCTAATTCCTTCACAGTTTGCTAATTAGTTCTGTTCGAGATGTCTAGATTCATTCATAAAGTGTCACTAACAACGATTCTTTTCTGACACTCTCTGTGACAGCCTTCGATGCCGCACAGGGACCACAAGAGGGCATCGATAGGGACGTCGGTGGAGCTAGTGGGCTGCTTTAAAAAAAAAAAAAAAAAAAAAAAAAATGCCCGGGCTGATATTCCCCTATAATCCGCCCCTGGCTAGAACAACATTATAACGAGTTTTTAATTAGCTTTAAAACTAAGTAAACTTGGATTAGAATGAAGAGTCCATTTTAAATAACAATGTATATCTTGTTTACAGAGGTGGACATGATTCTTTTTGCAAAACCTTAAACTCCTCCCACAAAAGTTGTCTTAGGAAGGAGATTGACCCTGTGCATGTCAACAACAATCTTTTCCACTCTGTAAATAAGATATCCAGTACTGATTAACCCCTTAAGGACTAACCGCGCTTGAGGACGGCACTTAAGAACCACAGAGCATTTTTTTCTCTTTCTATCCGATGCAGGGATAGAGCTGCACAGTAAGCCCTGAAATGCATGATGGTTCTGATACGTCAAGGGTCCTTATTGCACGTACAACCCATGACATGCCAGGACCGTCATGGTTCCTTAAGGGGTTAAAGATTAATTTTGTGGAACTCATTAGGCTAGAACAATAGCATAATCGGGTATGGCAGAGACAGGTATCACTCACAACAATTCCTGGGGGGTTATGCACTAAGTTGTGATAAAGAGGTCATAATGCAGAGATGACTTCTCCATTGATATCAGTTCTCCAATTCGTATGGTATTCTAAGGAGCCAATACATTTAGATCTCTAAAGTCGGATAAATCTTAATGTATTGGCGCCCTAGACTAACATAGGACTTGGAGAGTTTAGAATACTGGAGAAGTCATCTTCACTTTAAAACCTGTTTATAACATTATTTAATCACACCTTCATCCCCCCTGTTATGCTAATTAATGAAGAATGGCTCCATGGAAATAATAGAGAACTACGATGTCTAAGTCCATTAAACAGAAATAGATTAATAGAACTTTATCACATACTTTCAAAACATGACTGAATATTACACAGTGTAAAAATACAATAACAAAGATTTTAAATACAGTTGTCAGATGCAAGAACACGTGCTCATGCATTGCACACCCCTCTGGCACTCAAAAAGTTAAAGAATATATTTACTATATAAATGACAGAAGTGATATCAGCCATCTGTAAATGAATACATCAGTGAGGCTGTATGTTTAACACAATGTACCAAAGTCTGTTCTTTATGGAAAAACTGTGGGATCGGGATACTTTATGATCTGTATGGGGTGGGGATTTCTATATTGGCACAGCATAATTTATGTAATCCATATGGGATGATTTCTCTATGGAGCCTGTATGTTTCCTGTATGTTTTCCGATCTGCGTTCGTTGTTCATTTTTTGTATTTTAAATAGGTTGAATACTAAAGGATATAATATTTGTTGCATTCTTGTTAGTGATATGTTAAGAATGTGGCGCTTGACTATGGCTGAGTTTAGCCTGGCCAGCGTGTAGAATGTTTGTTACGTAGTTTAAGTTCATGGTTTCCTGATGCAAAGATCATGAAATGCAGTAAAGTATGTGGGCTTGTAATGGGTCACGGATCTCCTTCAACAGCTGAGCAACCCTGGATTTAATAAACAAGTACATATTTTCATTTTTAAGGGGTATGATTTATTTTGGAGATGGAATGTTTCAGAGTTATATTCTGGATAGCTCATTTGTCTTCTTGTGCCTTTTGACATCATGCTTTTGATGGGAGACAGAAGATCTGCTGACTTTATATTCTGAAAATCACTCCAAGAGTCTGTCTCCAATCTATAAAATGTTGTCTTCAAAGTTTCACTGTCAACATTTTTTAAATGGCTCTCTAGATTATTTAACAAATAAATCTTATTTTCAACAATATGTTAAAGTACTGAACTAATTTCACGGTGGTTTTTACTTCTATGAAGAGTCATTTGGTAAACTAGCCCCAAAGAAACTAATATTATTAAGTTTGCTCTCCACGAAAGGGTATTCATAATGTTTTATCCTCACCTCTAAAAACCAGACAAGTGGCACCCAGGCACTAGAATTCATTGAGTAATCTCAGTTTAGGAGTACCCATTTTTTATTTGTATAATATATTTATAAAATATGTATGTGTGTACAGTACTGTACGAAAATTTTAGGCAGGTATGAAAAAATGCTGTAAAGTAGGAATGCTTTCAAAAATAGACATGTTAATAGTTTATATCAATTAATAAAATAATAGTGAGTTAACAGAAGAAAAATCTAAATCAAATCAATATTTGATGTGACCACCCTTTGACTTCCAAACAGTATCATTTCTTCTAGGTACACCTGCACACAGTTTAAGGAACTTGGCAGGTAGGTTGTTCCAAATGTCTTGGAGAACTAACCACAGTTCTATGGATTTAGGCAACCTCAGTTGCTTTTCCCTCTTCATTTAATCCCAGACAAACTCAATGGTGTTGAGATCAGGGATCTGTGGGGACTATATCATCACTTCCAGAACTCCTTGTTCTTCTTTACACTGAAGATAGTTCTTAATAACTTTGCCTGTATGTTTTGGGTTGTTGTCATGCTGCAGAATAAATTTGGGGCCAATGAGATGCCTCCCTCATGGTATTGCATGATGGATAAGTATCTGCCTGTACTTCTTAGCATTGAGGATACCATTAATTTTGACCGAATCCCCAACTCTATTTGCAGAAATGCAGCCCCAAATTTGCAAGGAACCTCCACCATGCTTCACTGTTGCCTGCAGACACTCATTCTTGTACCGCACTCAAGCCCTTCAGCAAAGAAACTGCTGCGACAGCCAAATATTTAAAATTGACTTATCAGTCCAGAGCACCTGCTGCCATTCTTCCGCACCCCATTTCCTTTTCATGCATAGTTGAATCGCTTGGCCTTGTATCCATGTTGAGGGTATAGCTATGTGGCCACTAATGATGATAGTATAATTGTTAAACCAGCCGATAAAAGCGGTGGGATAGTGATATTGGAATATTACATATATCGAGAGGAAGTGCTATTACAGCTTGGTGTTAGTAAACATTATAAAAAATTGCACTGTGATCCCACATCAGACTATAAGATAGAGATAGACTCCATTAATCAATTAGGTATAAATAACCATTGGTTATCGTTGGAAAATAAGGATTTCCTTGCACAACCTCATCCACAGGTTCCAGTATTATAGTGTATCCTCAGGATACATAAATCCCTTGATCTCCTCCAGGAAGGCCTACTATTTCTGCTTGTGGATCTTTGTGTCGACCTTTATTTCAGTTTTTGGATTTTTATCTTCAAACTTAAATACTAAGAGATTTTACAGGTATATTAAGGATTCAGCAGACTTTATATGCCAACTTCTGGACTACATTGACAACAATACTTCGTTTGTCACACTTGATGTTGCTAGCCTCTATACAAACATTCCCATTTTAAAGGTGAAGAGGCTGTAGCAATAGGGATAAGTGATGATGTAGAATAAGAAAGTCCCCCATTAGAATTCCTTCTTCTGCTTATTGATGTTATACTTAATAAGGACTACTCATGCCATCTGTTGGCAATGCAATTTGAATTGTATCAGCACAAATTATGAGCATTTTTGATGAGATGTGGGGATCGTCAGTGAAATTTTCTCCAACAAAAGGATCACTTAACCCCTAGAGTGCCAGCTACTTACGCCATACGAGTGGACACAGCTGTACCTGCTGTGCCACGCTCGTACGGCGTAAGAGTGAAATGCGGTCACCGGCATGCAGTGGCCGCATTAAAAAAAAAAAAGCCCCTGGCACTCATGGGGAGGCATGAGGATCACTCCTCATGCCTCCCCAGTTATTGATCTCCCAGCCGATCGGGCTGGGAGATCAATAAAGACAAAGGAGAAACAAAGTTTCTCCTTCCCCCTCTCTCCTACCCGAACTTCCGGGTAGGAGTGGGCGGGACCGGGGGAATCCTCCAAACGTCATCGGTGACATGGTCACCGATGACGTTAGGGAAGTTTCCCCGATCCTGTTCACTCCTACCGGTGGTAGGAGTGAAGGGCAGGAGAGCTCTTGCTCTCCTGCGGTCGCATCATTGATCTCCCAGCCTATCGGCTGGGAGATCAATGACTGGGGAGACACCAGGAGGGGTCCTGATGTCCCCCACGAGGTCTGAAATGTATGAAAAAAAAAATAAAAAAAATAAAATAAAATTAATGTAACCCTGTGAGTGCCACAGGGTCCCAGCACATTGCTTTGCAATGTGCTGGAGACCCCTGTTGCACTCACAGGGTCTATTCTTTGGGGGGGATTTTTTTTTTTTTTTAAGACCTCATTGGGGGGATCAGGGGGGATCCTGATGCCCCTCAATGAGGTCTATAATTAGAAAAAAAAAAAAAAAAAAAAAAAATTAACCCTGTGTGTGCCACAGGTGGGGGTCCAATGCACCCCCCCCTCCTGTGGCACATACAGGGCTTTTATCATTATTTTGTTACCAGAGATTGTTGGGGGGCCATCAGGATTGCTCCTGATGGCCCCCCAACAAGCTCTGATTACAAAGTAATGATTAAAAAAAAATTAACCCTCTGAGTGCCACAACGGTCCAATGCATTGCTTTGCAATGCGCTGGAGACCCCGGTGGCACTCACAGGGACACTTTTTTTGATAACTTTTTTTTTTTTTTGTAAGACCTCATTGGGGGGATCAGGGGGGTTTGTATACCCCTCAATGAGGTCTATAATAAAAAAAAGTAAATAAAAAAAAAAATAACCCTGTGTGTGCCACGGGGGGGGGGCAATGCAGCCCCCCTTCTGCGGCACACACAGGGCTTTTATCATTACTTTGTTATCAGAGATTGTTGGGGGGGTCATCAGGATTGGTCCTGATGGCCCCCCAACAAGCTCTGATTACCAAGTAATGATAGAAAAAAAATTAACCCTCTGAGTGCCACAAGGATCCAATGCATTGCTTTGCAATGCGCTGGAGACCCTTGTGGCACTCACAGGGTCACTCCGTTTGTGGACATATATATTTTTTTTTACTAAGACCTCATTGGGGAGGGATCAGGGGGTCCTGATGCCCCTCAATGAGGTATATAATAAAAAAAAAAAAATTAAAAAAAATTTAACCCTGTGTGTGCCACTGGGATAGGGGTTCAATGCAGACCCCCTTCCTGTGGCACACACACAGGACTTTTTATCATTACTTTGTGATCAGAGCTTGTTTGGTGGCCATCTGAATACAAAGTATCGATAAAAAAATTAACCCTTTGTGTGCTACAGGGGCCCAATGCATTGCTTTGCAATCCACTGGACACCCCTGTGGCACCCAAAGGATTATTTTGTTTTCCCCTTTTATTTTTTATTTAGACCTCATTGTATGGGTTCTGATGCCCCCAACGAGGTCTACACAAAAATATTGGGGGAAAAGCCCCAAAAAATGCACGTGCCACAGGGGGGGTCCGACGCAGTGCTTTGCAATACGTTGGACCCCCTGTAACACACACACACACACTTTTTTTTTTTTTTTATTATTCTGTTTTTAGACCTGGATGGGGGACACCAGGAATGTTCCTGACACCGCCTCCCCAACGAGGTATGAATACAAAATAATAATTAAAAAAAAACAACTCTTTGTGTGCAACAGAGGGTCCAACGCATTGCTTTGCAGTGCATTGGGCACCCTTGTGGCATGCACAAAAAATGCCTCCGATTCCCCCCCACACATACACATGTACCGTATTCCCCTGCCTGGTTCCACAGCCAACTGGCAGTCCCATTCCCCAGCCTGACCCCCAGCCTGTTTCCACTGCCTATTGGTAGACTCAAAGTACCAGTATGCACTAGATTTAGGCTGGGAATCAAACTTTGTATGAGGGGGACATACAGTGCACACTGGTAGTCACAGATCTCCCATACACACTCTCAGACACTGCCCCACCATCTCCACCATCCTTGCTCCTCTGCTCATACCCACACACACTGCCTAATCCCTCACCCTCCCACACTGTTACACTGGTAGTCACAGGTCCGCGCGTACACTGGCTGACGCCCTAGCTTATTTCATCTGTTAGCCATAAAATCACACATACACTGTTTGCTTTCCCATTCCTATTTCACTGGTAGCTACACTCCTGTCACTCAAATTGGTATGTCAACCCACAGCAGTTGAGTACCATTTTTCTTAGGCTGTCAAGAAGTCCTCCTAGGAAATCCCACGCCATTGAACCATTTTAGTATCTTTGAAGTGACTGAAGTGTAAAAGAAATGTTTGTTTGTTTTCCTGTAGCACCACATTCTGGAAATAGTTGTGCCAACTAACTTAGGGGTAAAAAGGCAAGTGACCCCTCATTAGATGCGGCATGTTGTCTTCTTTCCAAAATGGTATAGTTTATCTACCTTTTCTTCACTTCTGAAGGTGTTATAGCCATTTTCGTAGAGGCAAGTCAGGTTTGAGAAAATGTTAGAAACATCAGTTTGTAGTAGGTGTAGTTTTCTACTTCTAGCACTCCCTAAGGTAGTTCAGCTCATACCAATGGGGTGTCGTTTGACTCCTAAGAGCTTTAGCTAACGAATGCAGTTGAAAATTCCATGGTTTTCACAGAGCTCCATACATTTGAAGGGGCAGAAATGTAAGAAAATGCCTTTTTTTTCATTAGCGCCACCTCCTGGAAGCATTTGTGCATGCCAGCCTTTGGGTATGAAGGCAAGTGACCCCTCATTAGATGCGTCAGGTTGTTTTCTTTCCAAAATGGCATTGTTTTCTACCTTTCCTGCATATCTATTATGGTTATAACCATTTTAGTGCAAGCAGATAATTTAAGAAACAAAAGTGTCAGGTTTACGTACGTGTTCCTAGCACCCACATATTGTATGTTAAGCCACACAAATGGGCTACCATTTTTCTCATGTTGGTAGCAGGTACTGAATACAGCAGGAAATGTTATGGTTTTCAAAGATTTTAGTATCTTTGAAGTGGTGGAAATGTAAAAAAAACATGTATTTATTCCCATAGCGCCAACTTTTGGAAATATTTGTGCACTTCAGCCCAGGGGTAGAAAGGCAAGTGACCCCTCATTTGATGCGGGAGAATGTCTACTTTCCAAAATGGTATACCTTTTATACCTTTCCGTCATTTCTCTAACAGTTATGAACATTTTAGTACAAGCAGCCATTTTCGAAGAAGCAAACAGGTAGGTGTAGTTATGCTTTTCTGGCACCCCTAAGGTATGTCGATTCATTCCAATGGGGTGTCATTTTTCTCCTAAGAGCACTAGCTAATGAATACAGTTGGAAATTCCATGGTTTTCACAGATTTCCATACAGATGAAGGGGCAGAAATGTAAGAAAATGCCATTTTTTTCCTATAGTGCCACCTTCTGGAAGCATTTGGGCACAACAGGCTTGGGGTAAGAAGGCAATTCACCCCTCATTAGATGCGCCAGGTTGTCTTCTTTCAAAAATGGTATGGTTTGTGTAGCCTTTCTTCACTTCTCTAGTTGTTATAACCATTTTTGTACAGACAAGTAATGTTTGAGAAAATGTTAGAAAAATAAGTGGTTGCAATAGGTGTAGTTTGGTACTTGTAGCGCCCACTAAGGTAGGGGAACTCATACCAATGAGGTGTCATTTTTCTCCTAAGAGCACTAGCTAATGAATAGAGTTGGAAATTCCATGGTTTTCACAGATTTCCATACAGATGAAGGGGCAGAAATGTAAGAAAATGCCATTTTCTTCCCCAAGTGCCACCTTCTGGAAGCATTTGGGCACAACAGGCTTGGGGTAAGAAGGCAATTCACCCCTCATTAGATGCGGCAGGTTGTCTTCTTTCAAAAATGGTATGGTTTGTGTAGCCTTTCTTCACTTCTCTAGTTGTTATATCCATTTTTGTACAGACAAGTAATGTTTGAGAAAATGTTAGAAAAATTAGTGGTTGCAATAGGTGTAGTTTGGTACTTGTAGCGCCCACTAAGGTAGGGGAACTCATACCAATGAGGTGTCATTTTTCTCCTAAGAGCACTAGCTAATGAATACAGTTGGAAATTCCATGGTTTTCACAGATTTCCATACAGATGAAGGGGCAGAAATGTAAGAAAATGCCATTTTTTTCCTATAGTGCCACCTTCTGTAAGCATTTGGGCACAACAGGCTTTGGGTAAGAAGGCAATTCACCCCTCATTAGATGCGGCAGGTTGTCTTCTTTCCAAAATGGTATGGTTTGTGTAGCCTTTCTTTACTTCTCTAGTTGTTATAACCATTTTTGTATAGACAAGTAATGTTTGAAAAAATGTTAGAAAATTTAGAGGTTGTAGTAGGTGTCTTTTTGCACTTCTAGCATCCCCTGTGGTAGGTGAACCCATACCAATGGGGTGTCATTTTTCTCCCAAGAGCACTAGCTAATCAATATAGTTGTAAATTCCATGGTTTTCCCAGATTTCAGTACTGTTGAAGTGGCAGAAATGTAAGAAAATGCCATTTTTTTCCTATAGTGCCACCTTCTGGAAGCATTTGGGCACAACAGGCTTGGGGTAAGAAGGCAATTCACCCCTCATTAGATGCGGCAGGTTGTCTTCTTTCCAAAATGGTATGGTTTGTGTAGCCTTTCTTTAATTCTCTAGTTGTTATAACCATTTTTGTATAGACAAGTAATGTTTGAGAAAATGTTAGAAAATTTAGAGGTTGTAGTAGGTGTCTTTTTGCACTTCTAGCATCCCCTGTGGTAGGTGAACCCAAACCAATGGGGTGTAATTTTTCTCCCAAGAGCACTAGCTAATGAATACAGTTGTAAATTCCATGGTTTTCACAGATTTCAGTACAGTTGAAGGGGCAGAAATGTAAGAAAATGCCATTTTTTTCCTATAGTGCCACCTTCTGGAAGCATTTGGGTACCACAGGCTTGGGGCAAGAAGGCAAGTTACCCCTCATTAGATGCGGCAGGTTGTCTACTTTTCAGAAATATATAGTTTTATATAGTTATTCCACTGTTTTAGGGTAGTTTTACCACAAAAACCCTAGAATGTGCATTTTAGTTTATAAAGTTGAAAATGTCATTTTGCGCTGCTGGTGATTAGGGCTCTGCGCTAGCCTTGGATTTAGGTAAAACTATACAAATTTGGTATTTTTTTACTCGGGGGACTCTGGGCTTTTTCAAATAATTGAAACTTTTTCAATCAAGGTAAATGTTTTTGATACATAGTATGTGATTTTAGCAAAATGAGTAACTTTTCACTTTTTTTTGTCATTATGACATCATAGCTTTTTGCACGATGTAAAATTATCTTCATTTAAGGTATCACGAGAAAGCTCAATTCGTTCTGAAAAAAACAATATATAGTTTTCCATATTTAACTAAAAATCCCCAGAGGAAATCAAGCCTAAACGGAAGGATAGCAAAAATGTTGAAAAAGTGTCTGGCCTGCAGGGTTCAGAAAATGGCCCGAGCCTCTGGCACTGAAGGGGTTAAAGCAGAATTACCACTTTAAGTAAAGTCTCCCTGCGACTAGCTTAATAATAGTTATTTTACCTCTCAAAAGTAGCTGCTTGTAAAGTAATCCTTAAGCTTCAGAGACTGGAAGCCAGGCATCAGTGCAGACATCTTGTCTACGACACAAAACACGCAACAATGAGGGCGCTGACTTACTCAGCAATAGATATTACATTAAAAATCTATTCAGACTATAATGAGACTCACATTAAATAATCGGCCGGCTTTGTAGTCTATATAGCCAGCTACAGCTATGCAGGAACACAGCCCGTCCTGCTGGGGAATCTCCCGTATGTCAGGATACTCTTCAGATAATAATCACCAGCCGTGTTTAAAAAGTATCAAAACTAGATCTTTATTCCAAATACAATTCTCTCCAACAATGGTTCAATTTACAATGGTTCAACGCGTTTCTGAGCCACGCTTTTTCATCAGGAACCAAAAAATATAAATCAAAATATTTGACTTGTCTACGGGCCTGCGCTGTCAGTCCCAGTCTCCCTACAGAAGTACTGCACTGGCCCAAACGGCACCAGAAGGGACTAATGGCATAGGCGCACAGACTGCACTAACCTGGCCTTCAGTCACCACTTGCCTAAGTATTGTAGGGTGACTTTACTTAACACGGTAGTTCCACTTTAATTTTTGAATTTGACATTGGGCTGAACCATGAGTTTTTCTTTGAGTGAATTTTGCTGTGCTAATTATCCTGAATATGCCAATTGGTCACTACTGAGGCGATGTATGTGATACAGCATCCCTTGAGTACTGAAGGATGCCAGGCACCTAGCCACCATTGATGTACAAGGTGGGCACTCCTTGTGAATTAACACAGGAATGGGCCCTAAATATTGGACGTGATTTATAAATCAAAGGAAGTTATCACTCAATAACAGAATTAATGGACTGCATAAGTGTTATATACAGTGGGCATTCCTAATTAGGAATTCACTAAGCAGTGATAAAGAGGTGGTAAAGTGGAATTAAGTCTGACTTGAAAACTCATGCATATAATTAGAACATGTAAGCTCTCACGAGCAGGGCCCTCTGATCCTCCTGTTCTCCACATCTGATTGTACTATTTAATACCTCTGTATGTCTATTCCCAATTGTACTGCGCTGCGGAATTAGTCGGCGCTATATAAATAAAGAATAATAATAATAATAATAATAACATCTAACTCTTTGAGTGCCAAAGAGGCATTCAACACATTGCAACACAATGCATTGGATACCTCTGTGGCACCCAAAGAGTCATATTCTACTAGTAGAATATTATTGTGGGTCATAAATTATACTCTAGGCTCTAGTAAAGTCTTTTGAAGTGGATTAGAAAAATGCAAGCAAGATTAATTACCTTTTTCCTGCTTCAGTGAATTTAGCAAGAGATGGCTAAGTCTAAAGAATGTATGGTTAAAGCATGGTATTGTGTTAGACAGAAATGCAGGCTAGTAGATTATTATACCTTTTATTGGCAAACTGAGTGGCTTTAAGATGCAAGCTTTCAAGACAACTACTTCTTCAGGTATGATAATAATAAGAATGTATAGGTTAACTCTCCAAATGCCAGAGGGGTGCACAACCCATCTCTTACAATGAGATATGCAGTCCCCTGGCACCCAAAAGGGCCAAAAAATATACAATACATATATATATATATATATATACACACACTAGTATGAAAGCGCGTATACACAGTCTAAAGTGCACCCAGTGGCCTCGGCTACTGCCCTGCAGCCGGGAGCAGAGACAGGCGGTGAGCTGTTCGGAGCTCCCCACTCTGGATCAGCACGTTTGGCTAGTCTCTACTTCGCATGACTGCATCGTTCCAGCAGTCTGTACTGCGCATGTGCGGTTTCGCATACAGGGAGATTCGCAGGCTAGCGTTTTATTTTATTTAGATGTGTATTTTTTTTTGTGGGGTAGTGTGACATAAATTTCTTATCATGGTTCAAGCAACAATTCAAAGTGTTAAACTTGGTTGTCAATTTATACTCCCGGATCTCTGTCTCTCTCTGCAGGCTCGATACTGTCCCCACTGGTAAAACAGCCGGTAAGGGAAAAAAAAAAACCAAAAAACAGAGCGAGAAACCCAGTTTTGTACCACAGCTATTTTATAGCTGGACCGGTACATGGACCAACATGCGTTGTTGGCTAAAAGCCACTAATACTTACCTGTCATCCACTATCCGTTTTATTCTTCTTTTTCCTTCTTCTCTTCTTCTTTAAAGTATGTGTAGTAAAAAAAGAAAACCCAATGAAGGTTTATCACGGTGCCCGTGCTTCCTTGTTTTTGTTTTCCTGTCAGTTATCCTGTGTAATGCTCTCATTGGTTGCCCTGTGTTGAGCCCGCCCAGTATGGCCTTTATATACTGGGCTCCTGCACCCACACGGTGCCCTTTCGTGGTGTTCCTGTACCAGTGCTAACTTACTGCTCAGTGCTCCCCAGTGTACCAACTTGGCCTGCTTGACTACTCTTCAGTTCCTGCTCCTGTGTACCGACCCGGATTGCCTGACTTCTCTTCAGTGTCTGCTCCTGTGTACCGACCCGGCCTGGCTGACGTTCCTGCTCCTGTGTACCGACCCGGACCGGCTGACGTTCCTGCTCCTGTGTTCTCACCCTGCCTGGCTGATGTTCCTGTTCCTGTGTACCAACCCGGCTTGTTCTACATTCCTGCTTCTTCAGTTATTGTCGCCTCGGCGACATTCTTAGTCAGCAGACAATCCGGTTGCTTGGCTTGTCCTTCGTTACTGCTCCTGCAGGTTGCCAGTGTTGTCTCAGTTACTGCTCCGGCAGTGCGCCTTTGGCCTAGTCCTCCGTTTCTGTCATACCGGTTGCAAGTGTGTGCCTCCGTGATTGCTCCGGTAGTTGCCATTGGCCTGTCCTCCGTTACTGCTCCTGCAGGTTGCCAGTGTTGTCTCAGTTACTGCTCTGGCAGTTCGCCTTTGGCCTAGTCCTCCGTTACTGTCATACCAGTTGCAAGTGTGTGCCTCCATGATTGCTCCGGTAGTCGCCATTGGTTTGTCCTCCACTACTGCTCCTGCAGGTTGCCAGTGTTGTCTCAGTTTACTGCTCCGGCAGTGTGCCTTTGGCCTAGTCCTCCGTTACTGTCATACCAGTTGCAAGTGTGTGCCTCCATGATTGCTCCGGTAGTTGCCATTGGTTTTTCCTCCACTACTGCTTCTGTAGGTTGCCAGTGTTGTCTCAGTTTACTGCTCCGGCAGTGTGCCTTTGGCCTAGTCCTCAGTTACTGTCATACCGGTTGCAAGTGTGTGCCTCTGTGATTGCTCCGGTAGTCGCCATTGGCCTGTCTTCCATTACTTCTCCTGCAGGTTGCCAGTGTTGTCTCAGTTACTGCTCCAGCAGTGCGCCTTTGGCCTAGTCCTCCGTTACTGTCATACCGGTTGCAAGTGTGTGCCTCTGTGATTGCTCCGGTAGTTGCCATTGGTTTGACCTCTGCTACTGCTATTCCTGTTGCAAGTGGCTGCCTCTGTTATTGCTCCGGCAGTGCTCATTACTACCTCTGTTGAGCTTTGACAGTTCACGTTTATTTGCTGACCTTGGGCGATCTGGAGCTTGGTATAAGTGCTATTCCAGTACCTTCACACATGGGACTGTTTACCATCATTGATGAACTTTAACTCCTGCAGTACCGGAGTCCTGGGAACTTACTCCTCTTGCCTGACCTGTGTCAGTATATACTGTCTGTACCTTCATGTTATGCTGGACCTGTGTGGGCATTGAATAATTAACCTGTCGTGTGTCTGTATTATACTGTCTGTATACTACAGTACCTGTGAGGGTTCTTACTATATTGTGAATCCAATAAAACTGTGTTTTTATCCTCAACCATTGTGTCTGTGAGTCGAACAAACCGTTACAAGGTTGTATTTAAAAAAAAAAAAAATGCCCCCAAGATCTGCCAGAGTTAACCCTTTGAGTGTCGGAGGGCTACCACTCCAGAGCTCAAAGGGTTAAATTCAGTGTGGCATATCTTTTAAAATCTTCAGTCATTCCATTTTTCTTAATAAAAATAAATAATTCCTTTTTGTCACAAATAAAAAAGGCTTTGCCACCTCCGCTGGTAGTGGCAGGCATGCATATAGGCAAAGACCCCCTCTCCATACCTTTTGGGCCATTTCCCGATTTTGTGCTCATTGGACATTTTAACGTGCCATTTTTGACAGCGCAGTTAATAGAATATAATAGTCACCAGTTTTTTTTAAATAACATGGGCAATAGAATTGAGCCCTTAGTCTTAAAATTTCCTGTCAGTATAATCACTTTGAGATCTTACTGTGATCACTTCTGCAAAAGTGACCCACTGGGGTGTTTCATTTGTTGTTCACACTGGACTTATGAGAATTCACTCATTTTCTTAGGGTCTGTCTTGTCTCAACCACTGTATTGTTTTATTTTTACTACACAGATTTTAAAGCAGAAGAAGGGAAGAAGAAAGAAACAAGAAGACAAAAGATTCAAAAAGAATACTAACAGTGGATGACAGGTAAGTGTTCTGGGTGTTAGGATAGTGTTAGGGATTGTATTATTATTCTTTATTTATATAGCGCCAACTAATTCTGCAGCGCTGTTGGTTTCATGTTATGAAATGGTAAGTAGTTATTTGGACAGATGAATTGGTGTAGATGTAGTATACTTGGATTTTGCAAAAGCCTTTGATACAGTGCCTTACAACAGGTTACTGCATAAATAAATGCAGTTTGGGTGGTATTATCTGTACATGGATTGAGAGCTGGTTAAATGATAGATGGCAGAGAATTGTTGTAAATGGAACTTTGTCAAATTGGTCTGAAGTTATAATTGGGGTTTCACAGTGTTCAGTCCTGAAATTAAGCTAGCTAAAATTGAAAATGAGAGAAATATTGCAAATGAGAGCAAGAAAACCCTAAACAATTCTACAAGTATATTAAAGGGACAGTAATGTCCAATAAAAAAATCCTTCTAGTTTTGTAGATAAAAAAAACCCTATATGCCCCAAATCCTATCTCTCAAACCGCTATGGATTGAGAGATATTCGCTTTGAAAGTCCCCCCTCCCTCCCATTCTCCTGATGACAGCTGACAGCAGGAGAGACGAGTCACCTGACTCAAGGAAGCTCTTCAGCAGAGCCAAAATCGCGTTATTTAACAAGAACTACTTAATTGGAGTGGTCTACAAAGTGTGCTTGCAAACCAGGCACAGTCTGTAGACCTTTCCAGTGAAGTTATTCTTTTTAAATAACACAATTTTGGCTCTGCTGCAGAGCCGCCTGCTGGTCCCCAGCCCAGAATCTCCTGCTGTCAGCTAGTGTGCTAATAAGAGTAATATAAATTTAAGCTAGAATCAGCTGAATGGGAACGAAATACGTGCACTATAGTAAGTAGTAACAGGTTACATGTCACGGTTACCCAGATAACTGAAGAGTCAGAACGTATATAGTAAAACCACCTTTATTCAAGGCACAGAAATATATAAACAGAGGACAATAGGAACAGACAGTAGTCAACAGATAAGCTAGCACTACTATCAGGAATAGTAGGCTGCCTAGGATAGACCTCACTGCTGAGACTAGGACGAAGCCACTGGTAGTCCCTGCTGGAATTTGAACAGGAACAGGATCAACCACAGATTATCTTTTGCTGGAACTCAAACTGGAATAGGAGCCGGGTCAACACCGATGATCCTCCACTGGAACACGAACTGGAACTGTCACGGAATAACTCATCCAGTGGTTCTTGCAGCTTTGGAAGAGTGATAGATTTCCAATAACTTGGCCCTTAAAGGGATAGTAATACTTCGTTTTATCTTTATTTTATTTTGTAGGCATTAAAAAAACATGAAGAACGATATAAGTCTTATCTCTCAAACCTTTATGATTTGAGAGATATTCACAAGCAAAGTTTCCCCCTCCCGCCCCTTTTACTTAGTGTAAGCCATTTCATCTCAGATGTGGAATGCAGTCCATAGACCAGACAGATAACAGCAAGGGACAAGATTCTTCCTATCAGAAAAATGAAAGCCCTTCCCCCCTTGACAAGTTTTTCAGGTTTTTCCCTTATCTTAATTGAAGATTGTCCCTCTCTGCAGTCTACCGGGTCACCTCCCTTCTGCTCTGGCTGAGCAGTGTTACATCAGTAAAAGGGGTGGGAGGGAGACATTTTGTCATTGAATTACTCTTGAACTACAACTCTGACAGAATTGAAATAACACTCGCCAAAGTCCAAATACTATGATGATTAATTAGAGCTGCTTTTATTATGAAACATTACTATCCCTTTAAGACCTCCGGCACAAAGCATCTCCCATGTGGTTTCTCAGTTGGAGCCGTCACTTGGGCAGGCAATATCTCTGTCCCCAAAGGAGAGGTAATACTGGTGCAACTAGTCGCTAGGATACAATCCAGAAGAATCACAGGCGTGGGATCGCAATCCTCTTTAGATAATGCACCGAACTGACGGGACAGGGCAACAGGGTAACATTCTTAGCCCCCGGCAGATATGACACAATGAAATTAAAGAGGGATAAGAACAGAGCCCACTGCCTGCCTGGGAGACAGGCGTTTAGCCTCAGAAAGGTAGGTCAAGTTCTTATGGTCTGTGAAAATCAGAATAGGCACACAAGTGCCTTCAAGTAAATACCGCCATTTACGTAAAGCCAGAATTATGGCTAACAGTTCGGTCACCAATATCATACAGTGACTCAGGCTTAGAAAGTTTGCAGGAGAAGAAGCCACACGGCAGTAATGGCGCATCTGGAGAAGACCGCTGAGACAGGAGGGCGCCTACTCCTGACTCAGACGCGTCAACCTCCAAGGTAAGCGGCAATTTAGGATTTGGATGCCACAGTATGGGTGCAGTGGCAAAAGCTGCTTTTTAGCGTTCAGAAGCCTGCAGAGCCTTATTGGACCACTCAGAAGCATTAGCACCCTTGTGTGTCATGTCCATATGAGGTTTGACAATGTGGAGAAATGGTTTATAAATTTTGATAGTAGTTTGCTAATCCCAGGAAACGCTGGATCGCTTTGAGTACCATGGGAAGAGGCCATTGGAGTACTGCCGAAATCTTCCCAGGGTCCATAGTCAGCCCAGAGGAGGAGATCACATAGCCCAGGAAGGTCACTTGTGACTGATGAAACTCACAATTTTCTACCTTGCAGAAAAGATTGTTGGCCCTTAAGAGTAACAACACCTTCGCAACATCTGTACGGTGTTGTTCCAGATTCGGAGAGTGGATGAGGATGTCATCTAAGTAGACAACTACACAACACATCAAAAGATCTCTTAACACATTGTTAATGAACTGCTGGAAGACAGCAGGACCAAAGGGCATTACCAGTTATTTGTAATGCCTGCTCCTGGTGTCAAAAGCTGTCTTCCATTCATCGCCCTTACTGATTTGCACCAGATTGTATGCTGAGAGAAGGTCGAGCTTAGTAAAGACAGTTGAACCTCGCAACCGGTCAAATAACTCAGTGGTCAGAGGTATGAGGTAGGCGTTCTTGATCACAAGTTTGTTAAGCCCTCGAAAATCAATACACGGCCTTAATTCTCCATCCTTCTTCTTTACAAAGAAGAACCCCGCCCCCGCCGGGGAGGTAGTTTCCGTATAATCCCTCTGGAGAGAGCGTCCACCATGTATTCCTCCATAGCCTGATTCTCCGCCATGTAAAGAAAGTATACACGACCCTAAGGAGGAACAGCCCCTGGCACCAAGTCAACAGAG
This sequence comes from Rhinophrynus dorsalis, assembly GCA_037306005.1. Classification (NCBI taxonomy): domain Eukaryota; kingdom Metazoa; phylum Chordata; class Amphibia; order Anura; family Rhinophrynidae; genus Rhinophrynus; species Rhinophrynus dorsalis. The sequence continues at coordinate 416,657,419 of CM074721.1, read as the reverse complement.
CAATCGTATGACCTATAAGGAGGTAAGGTTGGGCCCTGTACCTTGTTGAATACATCACAGCAGGCTTGATACTCCTCGGGTAAGGTGGAGGTGGAGGAGGAGGAAGCCATGCCCAATATTCTAATAGGACGAGACAAGCATTACTCTGTACAATACGGAGGCCAAGACAAAATGTCCCATCTACGCCAGTCCAACCTGGGGTTTTTGGAGCCACTGAAACCCCAGAATGACTGCATAATGTGGAGAGTTTATGATCATGAGAGTATCTCATGATGGAGGGCTCCAACCAACAGGGATACAGCAATGGTCTCATGAGTAACCTGAGGTGGTTGTAGTGGTCTACCATCAGTAGCTTCAATTGTAAATGGAGATGCCCACGGCAGTAAAGGGATAGTGTGTTTCTCCGCAAAACCGGCATCAATGAAATACCCCGCTGCCCCTGAATCGAATAAGGCCGGGGTAATCACTGAAGAATTGGCCCAAGATAGGATGACCTCCAGAGTAGGCTTCTCCTTGAAATCTCCTGGGGACTGAGAGACACCACCTAGTGTTTGTCCCCTATGTGACTCTAGGTACGCCCATTTCCCAGATGTATGGGACAACTATGTAACAAGTGTCCGGATTTACCGCAATATAGGTAAAGCCCTTCTCATCTGCAGAATGCTCTTTCTTGAGCCGAAAGAGGGGTAAATTGTTCGGATCAACAACAACGTCTGCAATGCCATCGTTATCTGATGAGTACGTTGCTCCTGAACCTCAAACCTGGCTAGGATCTGCTGGACAGAAGGATTACCAGTACTGTCCGTAGACATGGCCCTTTCATACTGTCACGGTTTCCCAGATAACTCAAGAGTCAGAAGGTATATAGTAAAACCACCTTTATTCAAGGCACAGAAATATATAAACAGTGGACAATAAGAACAGGCAGTAGGTCAATAGATAAGCTAGCAATACTATCAGGAATAGTAGGCCACCTAGAATAAACCTCACTGCTGATACTAGGCCGAAGCCACTGGTAGGCTCTGCTGGAACAGGAACAGGATCAACCACAGATAGTCATCTGCAGGAACTCGAACTGGAATAGGAGCTGGGTCAGTAAAGATGATCCTCTGCTGGAACACGAACTGGAACTGGCACTGAATAACTCCGACCAGGAACAAATGAGTAGATTCTGACTCATGCCTGCAGTCAGTCTAGCTGGAAAGGGTAGCTGACTCATGCCTGCAGTCAGTACAGATGGTAGTCTACCAGAGCCCCAGGTCTGTGCCAGATGGATGTCTGCGGGAGGGAGGCAACACAAGAGACAAGCCAGACAGAGCCACAGGACAGCACCAGATGGGACGGTCAGACAAACCTGGTGAAACACGGAGTGATTAGTCAGCCAGAGCCACAGGTCTGCACCAGATTGGTTGTCGGGCAAGCCTAGGGTCATACACGGAGTGGATAATCAGACAGAGCCACAGGTCAGCACCAGATCGGGTAGTCAGACAAGCCAGGTAATACACAGAGCCCAAACAACAAAAACTGCAATGGAACATCACGAAAGGGCAACTGGTGTGGTGTCCAGGCAGTTTCAATACAAGTTACTCCACCCCTGGAAGGTGTGCACAATATGGTCTGTCCCTTTAAGAGTCGACCATGACGTCACTAAGGGAAAGCCCGTGACGCCTGGCCGCACTCTGCTGGGACAGGGAAGAGCATGGACGTGGAAGCTGCAAGAGGAGAGACAGAGGAAGCTGGCTGCCCATCTGAAGATCAGAACCTCCTGCTCTCTGGGGCCAGGACAGCCGCGAGGCAGCATCACAGTGGGCCGGCCGTGCAACAAGCTACATGGCAGCCGGCTCCCCCTAAAGGGAAAAGGAATGCTTACATTGCAATATTAGTACTAAGAAGCAGTACCATAACAATGGAAAAACAATGCCCATAAGAGAAAGTCTAAGTTTGGAAATACAGCTTATTAGGTGAGAAAAAGATGACCAATCATTACTTACAAACAAACTCTCTAAAAGCTTATAATAGCAATTTTGGAACAAATTGTGAGACTAAATTTTAGCTCATGAAAATGGTCCTAGTATAAGAGTATTGCGTGGGCAGAATGTCAGGGCAGTATACCCTGCACTCTGCTGGGATATCACACAGTGTCCTCCTTGATGTCCTGGGTGGGGGGGAAGAATAATAAAACCACATACATGGAGTGGAAGCTACAATAATTGGAGAAACTTTTCAGTGCCTCTACGGAACATAAAAAAATTGCTATTTAAAGAAAATAGAGCACAAATAACATTGTTCAACATTTTCGAACAGTCAAGAGAAGCACAAAATCCTGTACTCGACCTTACACAGTAAAGTGTGAATGCTCAGAGCTATTATAATAAACATAATACATTTAGGGCTAGATTCTGTTGCATGTGCTAAATGTTAATACCCATTTTAGCAAATATTTTCCTATTGAAGTCTATGGGGAAAACTGGAGATAAACGCAGTGATAAAATTAGCACCTGTAATAGAATCTAGCCCTTAAACAGGTATCTCAGGGAGCGAAGTGCAAATAATATAGTATTCCTAAGACTGCAGATAAACCCGCACTAGACAATCAGACAGCCCAACAACAGCCATCAGTAGAATAAGAATAGCAGTGCAAGTGATATACATAAAATCATTAATAAGCATGACCCATAGTTGATTTATTATCAGTACCTCACAGAAGAATATATCCCCCTAACTAATCAAAACCCCCCTTTACCATAGCTCAGTCTTAATGGACCAAAATAACTCAAAATAGTAGAACATTTCTAATCCCTCCGGGCCCTAGGGGATCACCAACTTAAGCGGTAGACAAACAGTCAATCTTGGAGGGTGCTATAGAAGGGTACAGGAGCCTTTAATTGACCAAAAAGAGCCAAGGGTCCTCATGTAGAAAAGCACATTTCCGAACACTGAGAGCTAATAGTGTTGACAAACGAACAGCCGTCAGCTTCTATAACTAAGCCAAAAGGCACACGTTAATGCCCAGCTTCTGGACTACCACAACAATATGGAAGGACGAAGTCCCCAAGAAGTCTCAACGAATGAGGGATTAGGATTCCCGGGTCCCATGTGTAGTCACCTCCAAAAAGCAGCAGGGTATCCAAGGCAGGAATGAGAGGTAAGGGATCCTTTGGAACACCTCCGGACTCCAACAGAAACGGCATGCCAGACAACAACCATCATATAGGGTCTTCCAGATTTGTCACGTACTGAAGCAAAAGTAAGTCCAGGGTAGCTAACAACGGTCTCTCAGACCTAATGATGGGTAAGTTGGGAACGTTTAGGATATCACTCCAACTCCAGCCCCCCTGTTCGGCTTTGTTACCACAAAAGTGATCAAGGGCCTCATCACGATAAGCCACAGTAGATTCAGAGTGCACAACACAGAAACTGGTACAGCTTCACCACAATCCATGATTGTTGAGGTTCTGGTCCGACCCTCCCATAGTTAGACCCCAAGGCCACCAGTTCATCCCTAATTGCAGCTCTGATTTCATCCATGAGGGTCTTGAGGTCACCCTTTGTTGGTAATTGTAGAATGTCCTCTTTGTCAAAGGTGGTCCAGTCGCCATATTTCTTCAGATACGGTGTGTAGGCTATGTGGTGCACATGCAGAAGCAAGAAAATTCTCGACTTCCCATCTAAACTTTTATGGCTTGTCCATTCCAGAGATGTCCAGAACTGCAAAGAGAGAAGTTTACACCAGAAAACAGCACTATTAAATATTTTAGAAGCAGCTATGCCATCAAAAGTAATTTCTCGGCCCAGGAGCAATTCAAGATGCGTCTCCTCCGACAGTTCGCTCCACTCCCTTATAAAACTTTATTGCCATTTTTTTTCATCTACAAAGCTAGAAGAATTTTTTATGGGACATTAGTGTCCTTTTAATAAAAAAAAGTTAAGGTTGATATTGGTCCTCTTAAGACTGAGACAGGTGAATTAATTAGTGAGGATAATGCTATGGCTGACACTCTAAATACATTCTTTGCTTCAGTATATACAAAACAATTTATAATGACAGGCTATGGGCAAACAAAACCACAGAATTTCCTCCATTGTATACATGGCTTACTAAGGACAAGGTCCAAAAGAGACTGGAAATGGTTATGGTGAATAAAGCACCTGGACCTGAAGGTATATACCCAAGGGCACTTAAGGAACTTAGTTCAGTAATAGCAAGACCATTATACTTAATATTTATTGATTCACTTTTATCAGGCATAGTGCCCTGTTATTGGAAGAAAGCTGATATAGTTCCACTGTTTAAAAAGGGAGCAAGATCCAAACCATGAAATTATAGACCTGTGAGCTTGACTTCCATAGTAGGTAAGATAACTAGTATTTTTATATAGCACCTTTCTCCCAGTGGGACTCAAAGTACTTTCAGCACACACTCTCGGAATTATCCAAATCAGCAGCTGAATAATAGATGTTATTATTACCCAATCGAATGGTACTCATTTATAAACCTCAGAAGGATAAAGGGCTGAGTTGACCCTGCCGGGAATTTACCACTGAGCTATTTAAGGGTTACTAACTGACACTATTCAGAACTATGTGAAAACAAACAATATTATTAGTAGGAATCAGCATGGTTTCATGAAGAACAGATCATGTCAGACTAATTTACTTGCATTTTATGAAATGGTAAGTAGTTATTTGGACAGATGAATTGGTGTAGATGTAGTATACTTGGATTTTGCAAAAGCCTTTGATACAGTGCCTTACAACAGGTTACTGCATAAATAAATGCAGTTTGGGTGGTATTATCTGTACATGGATTGAGAGCTGGTTAAATGATAGATGGCAGAGAATTGTTGTAAATGGAACTTTGTCAAATTGGTCTGAAGTTATAATTGGGGTTTCACAGTGTTCAGTCCTGGGCCCAATGCATTTTAATTTGTTTATTAATGATATAGAAGTGGGAATTGAAAGTAGCATCTCAATCTTTGCTGATGACACTACGTTATAAATCCTTGGTCATCTAGAATATGGAATATGCCAGTTCTTAAAAAAGACATTAGAAAGGTGCAGAGACATGCAACAAAACTGATAAAGGGATTGGAGGATCTGAGTTATAAAGAGAGACAAGTTAAACTGGGTTTGTTTACATTAGAGAAGAGATGTCTAAGGGGTGATATGATTACCATTTACAAATACATTCAAGGTCAATACAAAGAACTAGCCAATGAATTATCTACAGAAAGAGCTGAGCTAAGGAGAAGAGGTCATCCATTAAGACTAGGGGAAAGGCTCTTTCGACTAAAACAAAGTCAGGTATTCTTTACAGTAAGGGTGGTAAAGCTATGGAATTCTTTGCTTCAGATGTTTTACTTGCAGATAATGCAACTGCTTTCAAAGAAGCAATGGATGCCTATCTAGCATAGAACAATACTGAAAATTATTACAGATGGCTTCAAAAGCAGATAGGATGTTGATCCAAGGAGCTATCTGATTGCCATTTGGAGTCCAGTAGGAAAATTTTTACCCACTTGTGGCCAAATTGGAAATTGCTCCAGAGGTTTTTTTTTTTTTTTTTTTGCCTTCCTCGATCAACAGGGGTGTTTTTGGCATGGGCTGGACTTGATGGATGCATGTCTTTTTTCAGCCTCGACAACTAGGTTACTATATTAGTTGTCCTTTTTCCTTTGATGTTCCCACAATCCATGCTATTTAGCATGAGATGTGGGAACAAAAATCTACAACGAGTGTTTGGCCACAACATGGTTTGGTCCATGTACTGGTTCAGCTATAGAGTAGCTGTGGTACGCAACTGGTTTTCTCACTCAGTGCTTTTGTTTTCCTTAAATGCAGTTTTACTGGTGGGAATAGTATCAAGCCCATGATGACGTAAATGAAATTAGATGAGCCACAGGAGAATTTGTCCTTGAAATTGTGGTTTCTGTGGGAATGTGGTATAGTCACCTTCTCTGTGGTATATATGTGTGTGTGGAGAGGTTCCACATGACCTTTGTAGACAGGGAGAAGTACCATTTTCTGTTGCATTTTTAAGTAAGCTCTTCGCCACCACTTTTTTCAGGTTGGGGGACTGTTTATAGGTGAGGAGTGGAGGTCTTGGGAATATTCTTTGTAATCTGTCATCAGTATGTAGTATTGTTTGGAGCTCTTTTGTGATTTTATGCAGTACTTCAAGCTCTGGGTTGTAGATTACTACTAATTGCATTATTTTCTCTTCCTCTGGTTGTATTCCAGAAAATTCATTCTGGATACACTGGTGGCTCTCTGAATTTGGATGTCTGTGAACTTGGAATTATATCCATAACTGATAATGTCTCCTAAGATTTTAACATGTTGATTTTGGTGTGGTCACAGAGCATATGTGGTAATATCTGAGAGTTCGACAAGAGCGTTAGACAAGAGGTGGACAGGAGAGGACAGCTGCATCAACCACCAAATGACAACACACAAGGGAGTGAAAATTGGAGGAAAGAGATAAAAGAAGTATTACAAATAGATGCATTTGTCTTTCAAAACAGTCTCAGATGTGACATTTTACTTGTTTTCTGAGTTCCTGTTTCATCCCCCTCCTATCCTTGTTATATACACGCCATATTAATACTATCTATTTTATCTCTTCAACTTTTAATACAGAGTTCATTTTATCCCCACAATGTTACTCCTCACTTGCACCATTACATTCTAATACATCATGGACTTCTGCATACATGTACGCTACCTTCTGAGCTCTGGTAGGGAGTTCTAAAAACAAGTTCAACCAGACCCATTAATCACTGAAAACAAGGCATGCTTTCCTTGTATGCATCTGCACCTTTAACCACTTCCCGGCAATGGACATATTTGTACGTCCCGCATAAACTGTCACTTAGTGACAGAGGATGTACATATATGTCCTGGAAGTCTGGGTCCCAGCGCGGCTGCACGCCGTTCAGAGACAACGGATTACTTTAGAGAAAAAAAAAATTTCCTAGCCGGGCGGTCACTAAGGGATTAAAAAATTAGCCAAAACGTTTTCATAGAAAAACCAACCAACTTTTGTTATAAAAATATCTGCACGCCCCCTAACCATTCTCACCACTCAACTATAAAAAATAGGTAATGAAACAATACAATGTCCCATATCAATAGTGAATGCATTCAACAGTTACTTTTTTGATTATACAAAATGTGAGCTGAACAGTGCCTGTCACCTTTTCCCTTGGTCCAGCAGAACTGATGAATTCAATTTCATGCCAGTATTCAATACAGAAATATATAACCCAAAAATGAAATCGCGATCTGGGCCTGATCAACTGCCATCAATGTTAGTAAAGCTCAGTGCCTCTGTCACTTCCCATCCCTTTGCATCCCTAGTTAAAGGGATAGTAATGTTTCATAATAAAAACAGCTCTAATTAATCATCATAGTATTTGGACTTTGGAGAGTGTTATTTCAATTCTGTCAGAGTTGTAGTTCCAGAGTAATTCAATGACAAAGTGTCCCCCTCCCTCCCCTTTTACTGATGTCACACTGTTCAGCTTGAGCAGAAGGGAGGTGCCCATGTAGACTGCAGAGAGGGACAATCTTCAATTAAGATAAGGGAAAAACCTGAAAAGCTTGTCAAGGGGGCAGGGATTTCATTGTTTTCATAGGAATAAGAGTGTCCCCTTCTGTTATCTGTCCAGTCTATGGACTGCCTTCCACATCTGAGAAGAGATTGTTTACAGTAGGTAAAAGGGGCAGGAGGGGGAAACTTTGCTTGTGAATATCTCATAAACCATAAAGGTTTGAGAGATAAGACATATCATTCTTCATGTTTTTTTAATGCCTACAAAATAAAATAAAGTTAAAACAAAGTATTACTATCCCTTTAATGACTCCTTATCATCTGGTTATATGTGTAAAGCCTGGAAAGTTCCCTGGTAAGAAAATGTATTGTTAAACAGATGTTGATGCCAGTTATAGACTGTGGGGATGTAGTGTGTGCTTCTGCTCCACAAAATCATCTTGGTAAAGGCGATACTCTGTATAATTCACTATGTCGCTGTGTCCTTGTTACAGCTTACCTTAGTTTCAGCACCATCTACAGGCGCGAGGCTTCAAGCATGCAGCAGGCTTCTGTTTTACTTGTTTGCTTCCTGTAGTCTCCTCCTACCTACTTCCTTCTACCTACTTCCTCCCTCTGAGCTACTCCGGCCACCTACTTCCTGAGGAGGGGTTTAAAAGGCAGACTGAGTCCTGACTCAGTTGCCCTTGTGTTGTTGTTCATAGCAGTTCTGTTACCTTGGGCTCTGTGTATGACCTGGCTAGTCTTCCATCCATTCTAGTGCTGACCTGTGGCTCTGTCTGACTATTCTTTTGCCTAACCACTAATAGTGGACATCCAATCTGGTGCAGACTTGTGGCTCTGGCTGTCTACCTGAACTGTGTATGACCTGGCTTGTCTGACTACCCTCTCTGGTGCTGACTTGTGGCTCTGTCTGACTATTCTTTCGTCTTTTCCCCTGGTGATCAGACACCCAATCTAGTGCGGGCCTGGGGCTCTGGTAGACTTGCATAGCTGACTGCAGGCATGAGTCAGTTTTCACCTTTCTTCTACTGACTGCAGGCGTGAGTCAGTATTTGCCCCTACTGACTGCAGGTGTGAGTCAGTATCCGCTCCTACTGACTGCAGGTGTGAGTCAGTATTTGCTCCTACTGACTGCAAGCGTGAGTCACTATTTACTCCTAGTGACTGCAGGAGTGAGTCAGTATTCACCCTTTCTGGTTCCAGGTGTGAGTCAGTGATATTTCCTTCTGACTGCAGGCTGAGGCAGACCTCATTCCTGACTGGATCAAGATCCTGGGTTCCTGTTCCTGTTCCTGTTCTGGGCTCTCAGTTGTCCTCTAAGTCCAAACATCTTACCTCCTTAGTTCATACTCATAAGCTATTTGACTGTTGGCGACTCCTGCACCCCCAGACACGGGATTATACCTTTTACCCACCCGCATGGGCAGTACTCCAGGTTAGACTATATCTTCTCTACTCAATCCATGACAGACTGCTTGAGTTCCGCCAAAATACATGACTTGACCTGGTCTGGCCACGCTATAGTGGAGTGTTCTTTCTCTGGATCCTTTGGTTCCTCCGCTTCTTCCTCCTGGATTTAGCTGCATCTCTTGAGGAATATTTTACTCTTAATTCCTCGCCTGACATCTCCACCGGCCTCCTGTGGACGGCTCACAAAGCTGTCATGAGAGGTAAACTTATTGCCACAGCTTCCCGCTTGAAGAAAACGAGAGCGGCGGAAGGAGTCAGACTGGAGGATTTGCTTCCTACGGAACTGGATCACAAGCAGAACCCCACTGCCCTTCTGTTTCACCGCCTTACCACTTTGCTAGGCGAACTCAATTTGTTGTTGTCCAGAGATGTCTTACAGGCACTTCAGTGGACTCAGCAATTATTCTTTGAAAAATGTGACAAACCTGATGCTATGTTAGCCTCCAAACTCCGACAACAAATTAAGGCTCGTATGATCCGTGCCGTAGCACAGCGCTTGGGTTGCCTGGTCAGCAAGACTCCTCTAATTGCTTCAACCTTTGCCAAGTTTTACGAAACTTTGTATGATGGTCGCAAGGTGTCTCACTCTGATTCTTTTCGTGCTCTATTACAATCCTTCTTGGCTTCCTGTCACTTGCCCCAACTAACTCAAGCGGACATTGCTGTTTTGAACTCTACGATCACCTCGGAGTAGGTTGCTCGGGTTCTGAAATCTTTTCGGACCTTGAAGGCCCCTGGTCCGGACGGGTATACTTCGTCTTACTTTAAGGCTTTCCAGGCCTCTCTATTGCCCCCGCTAGTTATGCTTTTCAACACCTTCTTAGAGGGTGTCCCACCCCCGCCGGAAATGTTAACCGCACAAATTGTGATTATCCCGAAGGAAGGTAAGGACCCCACTGCCTGTGTGAACTACCGCCCGATCTCTCTTATCAATGTTGATATTAAACTGTTTTCTAAGGTTCTAGCTTCTCGACTCTCTCAGCTCCTGCCTCGCCTGATTCATCCGGATCAAGTCGGATTTGTTCTAGGCAGGGAGGCTCCCGACAATATTTGGAGAGTCCTGAACCCGATACACTTAGCACGGAATAGATCTATTCCGACTATGCTTCTCTCTTTAGACGCCGAGAAAGCTTTCGATCGAGTTGACTGAGAATATATGTGGACGGTTTTGGGGTCTTTTGGATTTGAGGGCTCCATTCTTGCAGGCATAAGGGCTCTCTATGCTGCGCCTTCAGTGGTGGTTTCGGTGGCAGGACATACTTCATTGGGATTTCCTATCCGTAACGGGACTAGGCAGGGGTGCACTTTGTCCCCCCTCTTATTTGCACTCTGTATTGAACCATTAGCTATATCTATCAGAAATTTTCAGGACATCAGAGGTCTTACAATCGGCTCTGAAGAATATAAACTCAGCTTATTCGCTGATGATATTCTGCTCACTATGACATCTTCTATGACCTCACTGCCCAATCTCTACACACTGCTGGCAACTTTCTCCTCGATATCAGGCTTCAAAATTAATTATTCAAAATGTGAAGCCTTAAATGTTTCCCTCTCGGCCCCTTTACAGAAATTGTTGGCCCTCAACTTTGATTTCAGATGGAGCTCTTCTTCAATTTTGTCTTTGGGTATTTGCCTTACAGCGTCTCTTTCGGATCTCTATTCTGCTAATTATGCTCCATTGCTTAAATCCCTGCATGACTGCTTGAGGACCTGGGCCACCTATCGGATCTCGTGGTTTGGTCAAATATATGAGATCAAGATGACCCTGCTACCTAAACTCCTGTATCTCCTTCGCTCGCTGTCCATTCCTCTTCAGATGTCCGATGTCCATTTGCTCCTGCAAAATATGCTTCGGTTCATCTGGGCTTCTCGGAAACCTAGGCTCGGCAGGTTCTTGCTCCATAAACTGAGACAACATGGGGGACTCTCGGTTCCCCATGTCTGGTCCTACTATATGGCGGCTCAACTGGCTAAAGCAATTCAATTGCATCACTCTTGCAACGTCCCCAGTTGGGTGGGACTAGAGATTGCTCTTTGTGGCTTACCTCCGGCAGCCGACTCTTGCTACTGGTGATCTTAGCAACAGTCCGACTCTGTCCAACACTTTATCTTTATGGAGGCGATTCCGTGGACAGGATCACCTCATATCTTCTGCCTCCAGAATGTGTCCTCTTTTTCGAAACTGTGAGTTCCCCCCAGGGCTTTCCCCATGCAGTTTCACTGGTGGATTTCTGCTGGGATCACCCGTGTATCCGATCTGTATCTTGTTAATACACTTTTGACTTGGGACCAATTCCGGGACAAATATGATGCTCCAGCTGGTGAATACTTTCGATTTCTACAAATTCAACATTTTGCTCATGCCCACTTTAGATCTGGTCCACCCAGGTCTCTGTTTGAACACCTTTGCTCGATTACTTCCACCACTAAAGGAGCTATCTCCAAGCTATACTCTCATATTATTGGGGTCACCTACCCACAACCCCCCTTATATCAAGCTCACTGGGAAGCTGATCTGGGCAAATATTTAGATGAATAGGAATGGAATTGCATCATGGTAAATTCGTCTAGTTTGACTCCTTGTTCGCTGATTAAAGAAAACGTGTACAAAGTGATTTCAAGATGATACTACTGCCCGGCTCGACTACATAGCTTCTACCCGTCCACCTCCCAACTATGTTATAGGGGTTGTGGTCAAGCTGGTACTTACCTCCATATGTGGTGGTCTTGCCCATCAGCGTATGCACTGTGGACTCATGTTTTTGTGCTTCTGGGGAAAGCATTGGGTGTAGTGTTGCAACTGGACCCCTGGACTGCATTGTTGAACTGAGACTCTAGGTTCCCTCCTCTGCCACGCATAGCGAATAAATTAATTTTTAGAGTTTGTTCGGTTACCAGATGTCACATAGCCTATGACTGGAAATCTGTACCCCCATGCTATACTCCTTTGGAGAACAGGCTTTGGCATTTGATTCGTATGGAAAAATTAACTGCTTACCTATACTGCCTTATCAAGAGCATGGGACAGCAATCGCAAGACTAGCTCCTGGCCTCTCTCCATAATAGAGAGACCCTCCCTGCTTCTACATCCTCATCTCTGTTATCCCTTCCTAACACTTCGTTTTTCACTTAGATTTTCCTTGCTGACCCACCCCCTCCAGGATCCAATGTCACAGCTACCATTTACAATATATATTTAGCATACCATGCTTTATTGGGGGTGGGGGGAGGAAGATACAATCACTCATGTAGGTTTTCTCTCCCCTGCATCTATCTGCTACTGTGTTAAGTGTCTTCCCTCAAATTGTGCTAATGTTCCACAGGGGGCTTCTTGATAACACTGAATCTATTGTGTTACCTAGACTCCATGGGACCATCACTCTCTATTTCAACATATATATTAACCCCATCAAAACTGGTGAAAGGCTAATACACACAATGCACACATAAAAAGGCCATTAATAATGTCAATGTTGCAAACATATAGTGAAGACCAAAGAGGCCACTAAAAACAATGTTCATTCTCAAAGTGACCACCATTCCGACACATATGTCCTCCCTTCCAAATGGTGACCCAAGAGATCAGTCCACATGGACAGATCACTGGGTGTCCAACACATTAACTAATCTGCAATAATTTTTATGAATACGGGAATCAAACCTACAAAACATTTTTTATATACACTACATAATTTAGTTGTTTATCTGTATTAGTCCTAAAGCAAAGCCCAGTGATTCAGGAAGACATATCAGATAAGGGTTCAAGAACCTGTGCACTCAAAACATTTGAAATAGCCAGATCTTCTGGTCTGGCAATGCATTTTCCTCATGCATGTAACTGTTGTTTAAATAGATTATCTTCTGGATTTTCCTATAGACTGATAGAGTAATGGTCTGTCTGGATAATTCTTATGGTCTCTGTATCACATTAATCCAATGCTCGCATTTGGTGGTGGGCAACACTTGTTCAGAACACTCTGAATTCCCCCACCGCATTTGGTTGCTTTGGAGCTGTTTTTCAATGTTTGGCCAATTTTTCTTTGGGTTTCTGGATCATCCAGGTATATCTGCAAAGCTGTAAATCACTGCATTGCTAGGGCACAGGATGCAGACTACGTCCATAGTTCCATTTTGTCTGACAGAGCTAATAGGGGACTTGCTCACATGTCCTTTAGCCTAATTCTAACTAAGGCAAAACAAAAGTAACAGGAGGGGTTCCTATACGGTTGTTCTTGGCTGTGACTCTTTGTCTGGGTGCTAAAGTCACCATGGAACCCAGCTGACACAACTAGCACACATAGAGAGGTCAGGGGTGCCCTCAGAACAGGGGCTCCCCAACTTGCAGTCCAGTGTTAGTGCTATCTGTATTTTATTTAAATTAATATTTAAATATTTATATTTTACTTATAATGTTTCATTTTTGTTTTATTACTATTATGAGTATTTATATTCTTAATTGACTGAGAAAATGAATTAGCTCTATAATACCCTGAGGAAGTGTACAGTGTAAGTCCATGATATGCAGTATACAGTATACAGTATTTTGTGGTTATACAGGTTTCTAGGTCCCTTCCCGTTATATCCCCTGTGAGAAAAGACTGTGTTCATTGAACAGTGGCATCCAGGGTTCTTCTTACCAGCTACAACCTCTATCTGGTGTTGCAAGGAGCTAGCAGCTCAACTTGAATGATCGTGGAGAAGAAGCTACAGAGGCGAACATCTGTTTGAATTGACCTTGAAGTTAACCATGACTGTGGCCAGAAAGACTTGGAGAGAGAGGTATGCTTACTATAACAATCCTATAAATGAAGTGTTAACAGGCCAAAGTGCCACCCAGCGGCCTGAGCTGCTGCCCTGGAGCCAGGAGTGGAGACAGGCAGTGGGCCAATCGGAGCTCCCCTCTCCAAATCAGCACCACCACAATCTTGTTTCTTCTTTCACAATGAGACTGGAGGCCGGCGCGTTCAGGCAGTCTCTACTGTGCATGACTGCATCGTTTGGGCAGCCTTTACTGCGCATGACTGCATCGGACAAACATCCTAGCATTTTATTATATAGGATACTGCACATAGATTTCTTTCTCTTGTACTCTTATTTTGCTTTGATTTACCCATTTGAACACTGACTAATTGTTTCAAGTGATATACTAACAATGCATGCTATGGCTGTAGCTTGCTTTGCATCAATATTTTATGACCCTCAATCTTCCATGCATGGTTTGCTGCTTTCTTTCAGTGACTTGCAGCAATAACTGGTACTCATGCATAATCTGTCATGGACTGAATATGTCCATTGATGATGTCACTTAGGCATAGACTACTTCTCATGGAGGGATGCATTAACAACATATGTCCTAATCATGCCCTGCTTTTGCAGTACTCTTCCCCTACCTTATATAGGACAAAGGTTTCACTGCACTTAACCCTTTGACAGCAATGTTTTTGCTTATCTTTCTGGTACTCAAAAGGGTTTTTAACGACTACAGTTTGTTGCTTTAATTTTTTTTTTGCAGGTGCTGCTTTAACCTGTGTTGATGCTATTTTTATGCTTTGCCATGTGCTGTCTGGTTACAATATTTAGTACTTATGCTGTATGTACCAGCTTAATATCTATTCTATTTTTTCCTTTTTATTTTTACTTATGCCATTTTTACTAATTGAGGTCTTGTCTTATTGCATGAATTGCCTTACTATTACTATTATTAACATTTGAAAGTGATTTTGATGCACTACACACATGAATGACACTTTGTGTGTTATAATGTTGTGCAACCTTATTTTGTAATTTTCTGTTTTCCACTTGTTTATGGTTTACATTTTCTTCCTTTATATATCTACATTTTTATTTTGTTTGTTGTATTTGTGTTATTTTGGAATTGTGCTTGTCTCTTGATGCTGTTGAACTGGAGTTGGCTTCATTCGTTGCTGACCTGGTTGCTAAGTGATGCAAGGCTTCTGTTGATAACGTCACTTTGGGTTCACTTGTCTGAACAGAGGATGCAGGCTGCTGCACATTATTTTGTGTATACAATGAGATAAAATGTAGTTTGTGGTTGTTCATAAATATTGTTAGCCCAGAGGTTGTAGGAAAAAACAAAAACCTTTGGCTAAATAAACTTTCTTCATTTATTTGATCCGTCTGAGTGGTGACCCAGTGTGTTTTCTTTTGCTCCAGGTGAATGATATCCTATATAATAATTTGCTAAAATGTGTGTAACAATGTAGTCATGAGCAGTAGAGACTGCTGCGCGTGCTGCAGTCATGCGGCGCGGGCAGTCTCTACTGCTCATGAATGACCCACGACCGGCTGGCAGTGGCACTGTAGCCCATGTAATGGGCTCTTCTACTAGTCTGTTTATAAAATATTAGAGGATATATTTCCAACCTGTATATGTCAATGAAAGTCCTATAGTGGAGGGTGAGGTTCAGAATGGAAACACAATGAAATGGATGATGTTAAGATGATGTAAGTGTTATGGATGGATAAGATTCGATGGCTGCTCAGTGTAATGATGGAGGAAAACTCAGTGATCCTTTTGCTCCTAATCAAGTGAAGGTCTTGTCAACCTTTGTATGAACAATCTAGAAGCATATACATGCAAAAAAAAAGGAGGAAGGACGCCTAATAGTGTATTATCGTCTTCAATAAAATGTTTGGTTCAATAAACCTAAAAATGGGTATTCACAATTCAGGTGGTCAGTTCTAGGACTGACTAATTCGCATCAGGAGAAATACCCGTCTCCAGCCGGTAACAGTGGGGAATGAATGAAGTTCAACACAGCTCCAATGTATTGAAATATATATTTTAATAAAAAAGAAAAATATCATAAAAACAAAACAAATTAAACCCAGTATAATAATTCTAATGCGTTTCGTGGCACTAAACGCCACTTTCTTAAAGATAAAATGTAAATCTGGGGTATTAAGATTTGGAGCCAGAAAACACACTCATTTAAAAACCCTACGTTCGTACCACATTGGTCTAGAACAATACAAACATAGTCCTATCAGTAATAGCTATTGAGGCAAGCCTCCCATACGTCATACCCGTTCTGAGAATAGAATTCATCATGCGCCAATCACATCCCAGTCTCCGCGGCAACATGTTCACTCCCTTCTGTTGAGTGGTCATGCTACCACGGACAGACGAGAAACCAGTGGCCCATATCAAGTCAATCACGATACGGGTTATGTGAAACAACACAACGAATGTATTATAGCCATACGGTGAGCGCGATCATATGATCGCGTCCTCTCACATAGCCACAAAATCGTGAACATTAGAATGTAAAAACATATATATACATGTACACTCGATGTCCGTTTTACTGGAACTTAAGCCAACACATATACCAATTTAAAAGACTTATAATAATATCACATTGATACAAAATAAAACAATCACAATCTGGCTTATATCAAACATTGAACCAAATACATCATTTAATTCACATGATCCCATGATCACATCTATTCAGAACGGGATATATATACCCCAAATATCCGCTCCAGTGCAGACCAAATCCATAATCTGGAATAGTCTCCATCCAAACGGACACCCGAGACATCACCCGTCTATAATTATACATCTAGGGAAGTCACATAGTCACAACCATCTACAAATAAGCACACATAAGGCTAATTCTCCGAACAACAAATTCCCTAACCTCAATGAACAAATAAAAAATAAATATAAATGAAATAATTTACAATGTACCTATGATAACTGAAATATTCAATACCTACACGTGATAATTTGTATAATATAAATATAGTGGTGTAAAAAACTCCACCATGACTACTCCTTAAACGTGTTCAATGGATATCTAAATATTATAATAAATAAAATAAAATAATATCTAAATTATATTTATTTTTTATTTGTTCATTGAGGTTAGGGAATTTGTTGTTAGGAGAATTAGCCTTATGTGTGCTTATTTGTAGATGGTTGTGACTATGTGACTTCCCTAGACGTATAATTATGGACGGGTGATGTCTCGGGTGTCCGTTTGGATGGAGACTATTCCAAATTATGGATTTGGTCTGCACTGGAGCGGATATTTGGGGTATATATATCCCGTTCTGAATAGATGTGATCATGGGATCATGTGAATTAAATGATGTATTGTGATTGCTTTATTTTCTATCAATGTGATATTATTATAAGTCTTTTAAATTGGTATATATGTTGGCTTAAGTTCCATTAAAACGGACATCGAGTGTACATGTATGTATATGTTTTTACATTCTAATGTTCACGATTTTGTGGCTATGTGAGCGGACACGATCATTTGATCGCGCTCACCATATGGCTATAATACATTAGTTGTGTTGTTTTACGTAACCCGTGATTGACTTGATATGGGCCAGTGGTTTCTCATCTGTCCGTGGTAGCGTGACCACTCAACAGAAGGGAGTGAACACATTGCTGCGGAGACTGGGATGCGATTGGCGCATGATGAATTCTATTCTCAGAACGGGTATGACGTATGGGAGACTTGCCTCAATAGCTATTACTAGAACAATACAAACATAGTCCTATGTGGTACGAACGTAGGGTTTTTAAATGAGTGTGTTTGCTGGCTCCGAACCTTAATACCCCAGATTTACATTTTATCTTTGAGAAAGTGGCGTTTAGTGCCATGAAACGCATTAGAATTATTATACTGGGTTTAATTTGTTTTTTTTATGATATTTTTCTTTTTTATTAAAATATATATTTCAATACATTGGAGCCGTGTTGAACTTCATTCATTCCCCACTGTTACCGGCTGGAGACGGGTATTTCTCCTGATGCGAATTAGTCAGTCCTAGAACTGACCACCTGAATTGTGAGTACCCATTTTTAGGTTTATTGAACCAAACATTTTATTGAAGACGATAATACACTATTGAGCGTCCTTCCTACTTTTTTGTTTGCATGTATATGGTCCATCGCTTTGGGGAGAGCGTTCTGGGAAGGAGCTGATCCATCTTCATTTGGAAGAGTACTGAGTTGCTGATTAGGGGGCAGCCTTAATAATCCCCTTGAGTGTTACAGCTTTTGTGCACATAAGTGAACTAACAGGATCTTATTTTATGAGTATAACTCACTTGGGTGATCGGTGAAGGTTAATTAAATCGTCTGATTCAACACAGGGTGCGCCTCCTGTTTTTCCCTCCCCCTCCTTTTTTGTATTAATCTAGAAGCATAGAGTGGAAAAGCTCACAAAAAGAGTAGTATATTTAATAGACCAAAATAGGGCAAACTAAATAAACATAAAAAAGTCAAATGCACACTCACATTTGCTCCTCAGCAAGTTTCCAGAAACTTCAGTCTTGTGCTTTGCCACTGTGTACCAACAATTTTTGTAATTTCATCTACCCATCTTGTCTTTGGTCTTCTTGGGCATTTAGTATCAATATAGATATATGCACTATAGATACATTCACTAAGTTCCAAGCATGTATCACAATTAAAAACATGGCAGACTGTGCTGTTCTTTGAACCATCCTTTCCAAAACTTCTAAGCTTGTTCACTTTTCTACAATGAGGATACTACAATTTGCATAGTTGTGGGACAAATGGTGCTGAAAGAGAGCCATGTACCCCCGTCAAAAAGTCTCATGACTCCCAATTGTGGGCATTGTGATCCATTGGTCTAGCCAGTCATCTGGGCTGTGCAATATAACGTTAAGCTTCATCTGCATCTATGATACAACAAGAGCAGACCTGCTGTAGAAGAAATATTTAGATGACATTTCCATTTTTCTTTAAAGAGATGCACACCATTTATACAATGAAATTTTATATTTAAACACATATTCCGTGCTTTAATAAAATGTCTTTAAAAGGAATTTAACACTTATTTTGAAAAAAATAAATAAAATATTTATATATCGTTGTGGTTCTCCCACTAAGTAAATCAAGGGTAATCACACTGTCATTAGATGCCTATTTCAAAAATGATAACAGGTCAAAATCACATTTTTGTTAGAGGATGGGTGCCTTGTCTTTCCACTCAATGATTGCACTGTTGCTTTTGCTGTCGAGAGATGTCATTCTCAGAAAGAGTAAGGTAGGATTGTGTATCTCCATTACACCACTCTGAAAGGCCTCCGTCATATGACCCTAACATTTAGACATTTCTGAGACTGCAGCGAGATGGAGGCTGTAATTCCTGCGCTTCTCCCTTCACGCTACATAGATCAGATGCCATGGCTGATCAGTATGGTGGCAAGTGCTCGGATTCAGATGGCGGGAGTCAGCCCTACACCTTCTTCTAGTGGGTGTGGGTGACCTTGCCAAGACCCTCCTAAGATCAGAGACATACTGGATCTACAAACTACGTACTAAGACCCCTTATGGACTCAATGAAGTGTTTACGTTCTTGCCCTTCATCAAAGAATGATTCATTGTTTCAGATCTGATCCCACTGCAACCAAGAGTCCTATTCTATTTAAATAGTTGCCCATAAGATGCCCAGGACCACTTTGATCACTATATATGCATCCTGAGGTGCTATGATACGTATACACCATGGTGCTGTTGTTGTATGTATGCATGTTTATATATAATATAATATATATTGTGTGTGTATTTGTGATCCTGTCTACTCAATTTATATTATGAAGTAGGCTATTAAATTATATTATCACATCTATGAAAAGCCATAATGGAGATAATCTATACTCTATGCAAAGCAAATAGTCTAATATATGTGAAGGAGTTCAACAAACTCAACACTTTAATAATAGGATGTGAGATTGAATATCCTTAAGGTAGATCAATGGTGGGCCTATTTAACTCAGCCATTCAGCAAATAATGATAACTAATAGTAGAGAAAGGAACCACGACTGATTTATTCAATGATTTCTACCTATTGAGGTTGATGCTGATGTTAATAATTAAATAAAATAGTCAGCCCAGATCCTATAAATAAAATTCCCCCTATAATAATTTTTGTGTTGTGTTGAAAATTCAATAACTAAATACCTAACAGGGTATTAAGTAATTGATTTACTTTGGTTGCTTTGATTGCTGAAAACACACCTGTAAGGACTGCACTTAAAGTAAACATCCTTCAAGCATACAAATCTCTCATAACTGATTACGATGTAGAATCTAATAAGAAATATGTACCAAATCAACACAGGTATTGATGTTGCGAGCAGTTACTACTGAATGAGGTCAACAATGTTCTAAATTCCCTGTGTCTGCTACATTGTTTTTTTTTAATCAAATAAGATTGTCATAAAGTTAGATGAAAGAGACTTGGGACAAGCCTCCAAATCTATACCAATCAGAAGCAATTGAGGAGGAGCCCTGTGACATCTATATGGGACCGCCCAAGACTTGAGGCCATAAATATGGCGGCTGAGAGGTGTCTCCTTATAATCTATCTCCTGACGAAGCTGCCATAAGTAGCGGCAAAATGCGTAGGGAACCTTAAGGGTTAAATTGATTACCAGCAGGCGCATGATAATTTGTTGCTTATATTGTAGGGTTAGCACCAGGAATCAGTGCTTGGGTATCATGCACACGAGCTGCAGGACACTCTCCTCTACTTTTCTCTAATTCTATTAATGAATTTTCAAAACTAGTGATGATAATGTAGTTTTAGTAACATTTAATGCTGTTGGTGACAACCCTAAATACTTTAGTTACTTTAACAAACTGTGGGGGTGATGCTAGGCTCTAGCCACAGTTGTGGTAATTTTTAATATAAGAAAAATACAAATTATTTTAATGTTGTATTAAAGGTTATGTTTTAACCAAGCTTACTGAATATAGCACTCCTGTTAGAGCTGAACAGGTTAACTATTGGTAGTTCACTTTTTGTAAGTGACTACAAAATTTCTGTTTCTTCAATTATCTATTTATTTTAACCTGCAACGAAATACACTATATCTACAGGATACCAGTTGTTTTCTTTGAGCTCTACTCAGATCAGCAAGCCGGTCCAGATGGATCATGACGAGGGACATCTTCTGTAAGCATAAGGAAGAACCTGCCCTCCTTTGTCAAAGGAGGCAGGATTTTCCATATACTGAGAGCCAGAAGATTGTCTTTCGTTGCGAGCTGTCCGGTCCAATGACCGAACTCCAGATTTGAGCAGAGGCATCGTTACGTAGATAAAAGGGATGTGAGGAGGACACTTTCTTATTTAATTACACATGAACTAAACACCGTACAGCATTGTAATAAAGCTCTGAATGTCAGAAGAACTTTGATGAATGATCGAAGCTTAAGTTATGTAGAAGCATTACTATCTCATTAACCCCTTAAGGACCGGCAGCACGGCAGGCAGTTAAGGACCCTGCGCATTTATTTTTTCCTGGAATCAATTCAGGGCTCCCTGAACGGCGTGCAGCCACTTGGGGAGCCCTGAATTCCATGACATGCCAGAACCATCATGGGTCCTTATGGTAAGTTCTCCCATGACGGTCCTGGCACATCATGGGTCCTTAAGGGGTTAAAGGGCAATTACAATGTTAGAGCAAAGTTATCAAAAATCAAAACAGCTTCTGTCAACCTTTTGGGGGGAAGGGTGTCAAGTTGGTTTGCCTTTGGTGCAGTTGCTTCAGTTTGTCTTGGCACATCAGCCTCATTGACTTTATCCCTCCTTTGCTTTGAATTGATAAAACTATTAAATATAATGGCCAAAAGAACAGAACATTTGTTATTTATATGTCAGATTTGATAATGAGCAATAGCTTTTAATGATCATCATTTAAATTCTTTGTAGTTGAGTTTTGTTTATGAAAGACATTAATGGGAAAACCAGGGAAGCTGGAGCCAGAAGATATGGGTTCTGCATTAGCAAAAAAGAAAGATGACTGGTTAAATGGATACAAAAAATGTGACGCCTTTGCTCTGCGGGAAAGGATGCTGCTGAGCAGTCACATGACTTTGGCACATATCCTTTTATAGTGAGGGGGATCTGCGTTATTTGGTTCTGGATTCAGAGGGGTGTCCAGATCCTTGCTTCATAATGTTCTGAAAACACTCTGGCACTCAAAGAGTTAATGTACTATTAGAGTTACATTTGTCTTTATTTTAGAAGATGTTTTATGTTTGGAGACTTAATTTGTCCTCTTGGAAGTTTAAATTATGCTGTAAATGTCTTGGCTTTCCATATAGGAGAGAGTAGGGGAACTTTATTTTCACCTCTCTCTCTCTCTCTATTGCTTGCTTTTTGGTGAATTTGGGAAGCTTACCCACACCTACCGCAACAGGAAAATGTGAGTCATGTGACTGTGTGCTACTTCTCAGACACCTTTGCACTGAGCAGTTTGGATCAGAATTAGTGCCAATTATGATCTCTGCTCTTCTGCGTTGTTGTGACCAGTGGCTCTGTTTGATGAATACTGGTGAGTCACTTACCACTAGTTATGCAAAAGATTTTTCTTTTTGCTGCTGGCCCCCATTCCATGCTAAAGGTTCTTTAAAAGCTACCTGCAGGAATAAACCTATACAAACATCCAGTTTTACAATGTGCTGCTCTCCCCTCCAGCATCCAAAGGATTAAATGCTGTAGTTACACTGAAATGTCCTCTGTTTTTAAAGTTCAACTATGGTAACGCAATATGCATGTAACAAGCCAACTTTGACAATTGTTCTGGTTACAAACACTCAGCATTAGCAATCAGCCTGCAAAACATTGCTCATAGTGGTCACCCTGGATTGCTCATAGATTCCTCAGATTTGTCGTACCTTGGTTCTTTATGGTGATACATGATGGTACTGTTTAATTAGAATCTACAATTCTAAGAACCTGATTTAAAGGAATAGTAACTCCTGAATCCAAACTACCAAAATAAAGGCAGGCCATGTGCTTCTGACTACTGCTATTTTGTTCTTGTATCTCAGGGATTAATTCTTGCTGATCCTGTTCTGTTTTTGCTTCTTCTAGCTTGATTAGGGACTGGTATCATGGTATATAAGAAGGGATAAACTTCCTTACTTCTTGATCCCAGTATTAATACTGCAATTGCACAAAGAGAAGTTCCCTGCACTATGGTTTGTGAAGAAACACATTTCCTGACTTCTCAACCCACAGAATTACTGCCAACATTGAGAAATGTCTCCTGTATTAGTATCATGCTGTAACTGGTGTTAGTATCACCAGTTGTGCGAAAATCTAGGTATGTTGGAAATGCAAAAAACAGTATCTGACAAACATGGTCTATAAACCTCTACCAGTAAACAAAATTAAAATTATTTGGGGAGATTAGTTACAGTGACTGTCCACCATGACAGTTACCCATGTCATTGTACTATAAATGTTCTACAAGGCTTTGGTGCAGCTGATGCACTGATAAGTACTGGTGAAGGGCTTTAGTAAAGCCCTGATACTTACTGCCCTGTGCATACAATGGTGCAATACTATGTTGATCTTTGTTATTATAATGCTGCAATTGGGCTGAGCTGCTCACCTGTTATACATTAAATGGGCCATTGCTCCAGGACTGATTAGGACAGATTAGATAAAGTGTGAATGTTTAACAATTCGAGTATAATACAGGTTGTCCAACACATTGCGTGGACGTGTTTTGAGCATTCATTTGACTCTGAAGGTGTGAATCTTCTGTTTGATTGTTTTTTAATTCCAGAACCTTCAATTTGCAGCCTTATTCAGTATGGCATGGCCAAGATGCAGTAAGAAGATTAATTTGTTCCTTACTGTCTTACATGGTGGTATGAACAGTTTTTATTAATTTGACCAATCCTGTAATACCTTTAGCAGACAGAGATCATTCATATCTTCACTCCTCAATGCACTCAGTACCTCTTACAGCTTGATAATGTGCATTGTTAGTGGGTCAACAAATTTGGTCTTTGCTCCTGTGCTAGATTGAATCTTTTTTTGTGTTTGCATCTTAGCATGTGTCATCTTGGTATTTTTAATTCATAATTTCTCCCTCAATGTAGCAAATTAGCACAGTGAATGTAGCAGTAACACTAAGCATCCATGGGATCTAATTGTGTCCTAGTACATATGTTACGAATACAGACCTTCTTTCATACAGCGTGGCAAGGAATACATTTTTGTAGTGCCCAAGGAGTTATACCCTTGGATGATAGAGACATCCCCAGTACATTGCTTTGCGGTGTGTTGGTTGGGGATATCTCTAGTATCTAAGGGGTTAAAAATAATAATCAGTGGGTTTCATAGATTTAAATAACAGTTTCTAGCAGTATGACAACTCCTGTTTTTGTTGGCAAAATAAATGTAAAGCTTAAAGGAGAAGTAACACCCTTTAATTATAACCCCTTGTCCCATTTACTTTACAGGAAATACTAATGGCCTATTAATTTTGCCCTTTTGCTTTTGTTCAAGAGATAACATCTTCGATTGGTGCTTGATGTCCTGTCCATGGAGGCAAACATGTCCAATGTAAGAGGACCCCTCTGGTCCTTAACTCCTTAATGACCAGAGACATGCTAGTACTGTCGCTGGTAAACTTCCCTAAAGGACCAATGACAGTTCTAGCACGTCATATATCTTTTGCTCACATCGCTCCTGAGGGAGAAGAGTGACGAATGGGTGGAGGAGACATGCCACTCGCAGAGTGGAGAATGGGAGGAGGAGGGGTGGCAGTTGCTCAGTGGCAATAGGGTGGAGGTGGGGTGGCAGTCACATAGTGGTGAACTGGCAGAGGAGGGGTGGTAGAATGAATAAGTCCTAACACATTACTGGTTCCTCTGCCAACCACTATTTGCTTTAGATTTGCTAAAGTTAAGACTGTGAACTCCAACAGCAGAGGCTGCTATCAGAGTTTAGTGGATGTGGCGAACAGCAACATTAACAGGTGAACACATCAAAATGAATACAGCAATGGTTCATTAAAGGGATAGTAATACTTAAAATGTAAAAAAAATATGTTGTAGGGTTTACCCCCCTGAGTAAAACAAGAGTACTCCCACCGCTGAAACGTGTTTCATTCAAAAGTTATTAATTTTCAAAGTTGAATTTTTTAGGTGCAATATCACAGTGGCCTGAAATTGTACAGTGGCGCTATTGCTACACCATCCTATGGAGATTTATGGTCCCAGGACCGGAGCTGTCAATAGGATTGTGTAGCAACAGCGCCACTGTACAATTTCAGGCCACTGTGATATTGCACCTAAAAAATTCAACTTTGAAAATTAATAACTTTTGAATGAAACACCTTTCAGCAGTGGGGGTACCCTTGTTTTACTCAGGGAGATAAACCCTACACATATTTTTTTTTTACATTTTAAGTATTATTATCCCTTTAACCCACTGAGTGCCAGAGGGGTGTTGTGTTGCATACCCCTCTGGCCTCCAAGGGTTAACATGCATTTCCATATGGAAGTGAGCTATTGTTGATATGTTCACTCCAAAATCATAAACCTCTCGAAGGCGTGGCTGATTGATGGGTGATGTTGGTGGATTGGTGTCGAATTTAAGAGGATATGGTGTAAAGACACATTAATGCATACTGGGGATGTGTCTTCAACACAGATCCAACACAACATCCCCATCCTGAGCACTCATTAAGCTTTAACTCATCTCGGCCAATGTATTGCTAGCAGAATGTATAAAAATCAATCAGTCAGTTGGTCTTAGGTTAATAAGGCCAAATATGTGTGAAAAAAATGCTTCCCTCTCATTAAATCCTCTTCCCTCTTATTAAATTCTTTAACATATTTAAAAGTTTCTATAATATCCTCCAAGTGCCAAAAAAATCAGTGGAGCAGATTGGCAGGGAGGGGACAGGTGATTGACATGTTTGCTTTCAATCCGCTGAGGACTAGAGAAGTAGGCATATGTACTTTGCTTACTAGGAAATCCTGCCCTGCTTATAAAGAAGTAGCGAACGCTAAGTCTGTGTTAAAAAAAAACAAAAAAAAACCTAAAAAGACAGAGTACATTAATATTACTGATCCCACTACATTTTAGATCTTACAAATATATTTTTAACCCTTTGGATGCTAGGTGCTGTCACAGTTTGGAGCCCTCTCTCTCCCCTTTGGGGCATATAATACCTTGTTCTCTCAAATGTTGACATGGGATTTTGGGATGTGACAATATTTGGACACTCTCTCTCTCTCTCTCTCTCTCTCTCTCTCTCTCTCTTTCTCATATAATGCTTATGCATTGGCCAATGGAGGTTCAGGTGCCAAATTGCCCCCATAGTTCCCAAGGTTGTCTGGAGACAGCATAATGAATTGAGGATTAAAGGACAAATCTTTAGCATCAATGAGTCCTGTATTGGTCCAATAAAAAAGGTCTATCAAAGTTAAAGGGGACCTTTCACCCCCAAGATACTGTATCTTATTTGATTAATCTACTAAAATGGTCTATAGACTGGTGAATATTTTCTTTTTTTTTTTTTAAGTACATATTATTAGATATTAGTTATAAAATTGTCCTGTGATGTAACTGCTTTCTGCGGCCCAAGATCTGTAAGGGCACAGCTCTGCGGGATGTCCCATGTCCTCAAATTCTCCTCTCACCCCCCCAGCTCTTTCTGGGAGCTCGTTCACGCTTCACTTCATATTGATGTGCAGCACTTCTATTGGAACAGTAAGCTCCCGTACAAGGAAATGTTAGTCTCCCATAATGAAAACAAAATGTGTTTACAAAGCTTTAGTTCCAAGTGTGCAGGAATGAATAATGTAAGTTCACCACTATGTGACTGCCACCCTACCTCCACCCTATTGCCACTGAACAGCTGCCACCCCTCTTCCTCCCATTCTCCACTCTGCGACTGCCATGCCTCCTCCACCCATTCACCACTCTGCTCCTGCAGGAGAGCTGTGAGCAAAAGATATGACATGCTAGAACTGTCATTGGTCCTTTTTGGGAAGTTTACCGGCGATAGTTCTAGCACGTCACCAGTCATTAAGGAGTTAGTAGCGTCACTCCATCACATTGCAATGCTTAATAATTGAGGCAAAATACATATTGGTGAAGTGGACTCTGGCACTCAAAGGGTTAAGACATCTTTTCTCTTAGGGATGGTGGAATTGAATGGTGGAATAGAGACTCCATGTTCAAAAGAAAACTAGAATAATTGTGGAGCAATCCAGCTGCAGCACAGGGTAGGGAGACAAATAACCATTCCCAAAAATCGTCATTTATTTAAAAATAGTTGAAAAGCCAGTTTACATGGTCCACAGTGCCACCGTTGCAGTCATGCACAGTAGAGACTGCCCGTGCCATGGCTGATACAGAGCGGGGTGCTCGAATTCAGACCGTAGTCCTCTCTGCGTACCTTCCTGTGACTGCTTGGTCCCAGGAAGGTGCCCAGAGAGGACTCTGGTCTGATTTCGGACCGTCCCACTCCGTACCAGCCGTGGCGTGGGCAGTCTCTACTGTGCATGACTGCAGTGTGCGCAGCCTTCTCTACTGCGTGTGACGGCTTCTGACAAACATCCTTAGTGAATTATTTATTATATAGGATGGGTCTTTAACCAGTTGAATCTTAGAGACCACTCTGTCATTCAATGGGGTAAAAGACCCATCCAAATGACAGAGAATATTTATTTGTCCCCCACAGTGAAGATGGATTGCTTCTGAATTACTCTGGTTTTCTTTTGAAATTAGAAGCCTATAACTGTATTAAAAAGGTTTTGTACACATAAAGCTGATAAACTAGCCAATGGGCTACATTTCACCAATGTTATCAATAAAACTGAATGTGACCCTCGCATACATGGATTTGTGATCACGTGGCTTACAAGTGAAAAAACAAGGGCGTCCATGCCTTAGTGCATCCGCAGCCTGTGTTGCTTTCAGTTGGTTGGGGATACAGTTTCACTTCTACTCTTTCTGTTTGGATTGCAGCCAAAGAATGTTACACAAGGACTTGTTACAAGATCACAAGCATGTTTTTTGCATCATTGACAGAGAAGCAAGAAAAGACATAGGTTTGCAACTTGTTGAGAAAAAAAAAGAAAAAAACAAGTCCCCTGTATCTGAAAGAACATTATATTTTTGATACAATCACATCTGAAACATTCTAAGGTCATAAACTAAGTGTGAAGATTAAACCACCTCTGCTTTAAGACTGCTTTTTTCCTGCAATGGAAATAGTGGAATCAAATGCGACAAACGATGGTAATGTTTGTTTGAATATTCACAAACCGTCACGTGAATATTTTTCTGGATTACAGTTTCTGGTACCGTGACTTTTTGAACATCATGCTCTCAGTCACTGATCAATTTTCAATACTTGACCAATAAGGGTGTGTAGGAGCCCGGGTAGTATTGTTGTAACAAATTGGTTAAAGTGGTGATAAACCCATATTATGAAAATGTTTATATCCACTGAGTAAAACACTGAGCGAACTTTCTTTTTTTTGACAGTTTGCATTCAAGATATTTTGCAGCCTGGGGGTGGTGTTGCTATTACAGCCGATGAAGAGCTAAGTGTCACAGAGACAATCTATCCATAGATGGCAGTAGCAACAGTGTCACCAGATAGCAAACCATTTTGAATTGAAGCTATCGGAAGAATGCAAGTTATGTCAGTAATAATTACTGGCAGAAGCCTTGGGAGTACACGTGTTTTATTCAGCAGGAGAATCCCTACAACATATATATTTTCCAGGCTGGGGCCAGGTGCAAGATAAAGTGCAAGGCCACTTTTTTTATGTTAGCACAAAAGAACAAAAATTAAAAAATTAAAACAACGCTGGGTATAGGTAAGTGTGGGAGGGCTTTCCAGTATTCATGGGTTTAAAAAAGCTCAGTTTAAAAGGGTGGGGTTGATACCAAATGAAGTTTAACCATTTTAAGTGCTGGAGAGGTTTTTGATGCATTGTACTGGATAGCTTTCTGGCACTCAAATTATTAACCTCTGTCTTGAGTACTACAGAGGTCTGTAATGCATGCTGTGCTGTGCAATACATTAAAGGGATAGTAATACTTCATTTTATCTTTTTTTTTTATTTTGTAGGCATTAAAAAAACATGAAGAACTATATATATCTTATCTCTCAAACCTTTATGGTTTGAGAGATATTCAGAAGCAAATTTTCCCCTCCCTTCCCTTTTACCTAGTGTAAGCCATCTCTTCACAGATGTGGAATGCAGTCCATAGACCAGACAGATAACAGCAGGGGACAATCTTCTTCCTATGAGAACAATGAAGGCCCTGCCCCCCTTGACAAGTTTTTCAGGTTTTTCCCTTATCTTAATTGAAGATTGTCCCTCTCTGCAGTCTACCTGGGCACCTCCCTTCTGCTCTGGCTGAGCAGTGTTACATCAGTAAAAGGGGCGGGAAGGGGACACTTTGTCATTGAATTACTCTTGAACTACAACTCTGACAGAATTGAAATAACACTCTCCAAAGTCCAAATACTATGATGATTAATTTGAGCGGCTTTTATTATGAAACATTACTATCCCTCTAAGCCTTGACTGGCATTCCAGGGTGAATGTAGTTGCCAGAGAAAAAGGGAAATTGACACAGCACTCAAAGGAAATCGGGCAACGCTATAGGTGGGATAGGCAAGATGGGTAATCAATATAGAGCAGTGTGGATATGTGCATTCCCTAGCCAGGGATTTATTTTAGACCAAGGGTAAGCACAACCACACCGATCCACCAGAATATCACAGTGTATCCTCTAGGTAGTAACCCGAAGGTACAAGAATAAACCTGTATGTGTATATACAGGGTATTAAACAGGCTAAAAACTTGCCCTAATTCTATATCCACTCTAAATACTAAATATGTCTCCCCTCTTTCTTGCAGCATGTCTTCAAAAATTGTTACATGGGTCACTTTTGGTTCGCAGTTCCACATGCAAAAATAAACAGAAAAGAACATGGCTTCAGGGAAGACAGCACAAATAATTCCCTCTAAGTGCAGTATGGCAATGATACATATCGGATCATGCAATAGACATAGAGAGAGTCGTTTGAAAATTGAAAATAAATCTCTATTGTGTATGAGAATTGGCCACAGAAATAGCAAATAGAAATAAAAACAAAATCAAATAGTTTATTACAAAAAAAGAGAGAAAAAGGAAAAACATTACTAAAAAGTAACCGTCTGTCAGGGTAGAAAAAGGCTGTGTGATTTGTCCATAAATATAAATAATACAGGAATAATGTACTTTAGCAGTCTATGTTCTTCTGTATAGTACACAGCCAGAAAAAAACCTGGGATGTGAGGTTAATAGAAGGCTTAGCAGTATAGGAGAGGCGGGGGGGGGGGGGGGGGCTTTAAGAGACCAATATTCTATGCATAATAGCTGAATAATTATACATAAGCACAGTTGTAGCCAGTGTAGGTGAATGCTTACTAGAGACTTCCAGCAAAATATGCAATACAATATTGTGGAACATATTGTAGAAACTTAGGACTGCCCTCCTTTTACATTAACCCTTTGAGTGCCAGAGTCAGAAAGGTATCCAACGAACTGCAACGAAATGTGTTGGAGACCTCTCTGGCACAGTGGCACTCACAGGGTTAATGCTGTAGTAGGGAAGGCAGTAGTGGCGTAACTTACGCTGTATAAGCCAAAACGTTGCTATCTGCGATGACTATACACTTACAGTCTCACTTTGTGATGAGCTCCCTGGGCACTGGGCACAGCAATAGGAGAGGTGGAAGTGGATCCATGGATAAGACACACTGCCCGTGCTGCAGTATGATATAAAAATCTAGAAATAATCAAAATGCTACCGCTACTACAAATACACTTACTTAATTATATAAAAAGTAATATTGTAGACCGTAAAACAAAAAATCCATTGATGAAATTCCTATCTCTCAAACCCTTATGGTTCTAAAGTTCCCCTCTCCCTCCCCTTCTCCTGACGTCAGCTGTATGCTAACAGCAGGGGTTCATGGTCCGGGGACTGACAGGCGGCTCTTCAGCAAAGCCAAAAAAGCCCAATTTAAAAAGAAATACTTGGCCTGTCGGCAGGCTTCTATTGCTGATGGAGTCTCTAGCCTTTCCAGTCACCCTCTGCTTGTACTATCATACTTACTTGCATTTGCTTATTATTATTATTGTTATTATTATTAATAAAGGTGTTCTTAACTATATTGTCTGACTCCTTGTCTTGTTTTGCTAACCGTAACACCCAGGGCTGTGTGTGCCTCACCTTTGGCATCCGCCCAAAACCAGTCCTGATATTTTCATAATTAGGTTTTACTGCACATTTACAAGCAATATAGGGACCTACTATTAGTGCAGCAGATGGAATGCACCATGGCCCAGACAACTTTAGGGGCTCATTGAATGCTGAAAATAGGAAATGCATAAAGTTCTTCATTAGTTACAGTGAATTGGGTTTGCCAAAATTATTTTACACCTAAGCCCTCATTCTGTAGATTCACCACTGAATTCTATATATAAGTGGTTCTGAAACATTTTACAGTGCACAAACCCTTCTGTTTCAAATGAAATCCCAGCAAAACACTAAGTCAAACCCTTTAAATACTTAGATACCATGACTTGAAGAGCTCTCTACCATCAAACTCATTAGCATTGTGATATTATCAAATATAC
Organism: Rhinophrynus dorsalis; assembly: GCA_037306005.1. NCBI lineage: Eukaryota > Metazoa > Chordata > Amphibia > Anura > Rhinophrynidae > Rhinophrynus > Rhinophrynus dorsalis. The sequence continues at coordinate 416,625,909 of CM074721.1, read as the reverse complement.
TAGAAAGCTAGTTGGTACCAGTAACTGATGGGTAAGCTGTTAGTTAACAGATATCAGGTAACTATATATGCTAATATTATTTTCCTAGAAGAGGTTGTTTTATTGGGCCTGTTACAAGAGAAATCTAACAGAAATATAACTGCATTGTCAGTCAACTGGTAGTCACAAAACCACATACTAGTATCAGTTGAAAAAGCCTAGTTTAAATCTATGTGAATTTGTATTTGTCCTTTGATGCCATTGGTTTGCCCTAGAATTGAACCAGTTCTGTTTAGTACATTTTTCTCAGCGAAACAAGGATAACAGGGCAATTGAAGACACTAACTGGTTATGCATTTAATATTTTACACCCTGCCAATGGACACCCAGTGGACACAAATAAATTCCATGATATTAAAATAATTAATGGAGAAAATTTGCATTGGGATTGGAATACATTAGAATAATATGTCCTTTTCTGGTAAGAAGTCTGCTACGCTAGGTCGTAGATCACAAGCAGCAATTAAATATAATTGGTTATAAATCCTTCTCTGCTGACTTATGAACAATGGCTACATAAAACGATTGTCATTTTCAATATTGCTGAATAAAATTTTTTTTTTTTTTCACAGAATTGTGGCTGCACTACTAATTATTCTTCGGGCATGAATTGTGGAACTGTAGGAAGATAAGATTGTGAAATGAAGAAGATTGATAAATTAATCATTGAGTGCCATTGGCGGGTTGTTTTGCAATGTTTTAGAGGCCTCCTTAGCATTCAAGTGGTTACCCCTGAAGAAAACACTACACAGCCTTCTGGTCCTCAGGGTTAAAAGCTTCTTTTAACCTTTTGAGTGCCAGAGGGGTATGCAACGTATTGATTTGCAATGCGTTGCGTACCCCTCTGGCACTCAAAGGGTTAAATCAAGGGGAAATTTGAGAATGGGTATTTGTCCCCTAAGGGGAAGTTGATTTCCCCCAATTAACTTGCGTTCTTCATAGTACAAAAAGAAAAAATAATCAAATGCAACCAACAGTAGTATACCATATAAATAAAATGTAGAATATAAAACAGTATAAAAGTGCATCTTGAAACAGAGAGGCATATACAGCCTCTCTCAGTGAAAGTTTATTGTTAGTAGATACCAATCTCTTTAAGGTTGTACTCTGCTCTGAAAGAAGAGTGGAATTAAGACTAGCACAGAGGGAAACTTTCACAGTAAACATCCACTTTAGGACAACCTGCTTGCTTGGAGTAAATCTAAGAACATATTCCAGTGGCATCAATAATAGTTAATCTCAACTAAAGGTAAATGCAATGTAATTTGTGGCAAGCCAACTGCACCAAAGGGAACACATACACATTCCCCAAATTCCCATTGGTTTAATTTTTTTTTTTTTTTTAACCAGGGATGGGCTGCTAAACTTGTCAAAAGCAAAATACGAAAAACAGCATTTTTCACTTTCTGTAGGAATTCCCATAAAAAAGTGCAGTTTCTATGTTTTTTTTCACTGCACTGAAATCAAATATAACACTTGTGGAGAGTTTCAGCCATGTATTCCATTGAGCTAAAGTATATAAGGGTGTCAGTTTGCTACACATTGTCTGTCTGTGCTTGGGGGTGGTGGGGGAGAGCGAGAGAGAGAGAGAGAGAGAGAGAAGCAGCTGAATTCTTGATACTAGCTAGTGTAGAAAGACAGGAAAGCTGGAATTGCTTGATAGAAGTACTGGTGGATCATACGGGCAGGTGAGGTGATCCTTCCTAGCTGAGCTTGTTGGTTGTGCCTGAGACTCCACTGTGACTGAGTGAATGAAGACAGACTTAGAGCGGAACTACCACCGTCAAAATACTCCGTCCTGCCTGTCAGCCCGGGAACAATGGATAATTCTATTTAACAAGGTAATAATTCTGACGACTAGCACTACTGAGCAGCTAGTTGCCAGATGGGGAATTATTGGAGCTCAAGTTTTTTTTTAACAGTGGTAGTTCCGCTTTAAATACATCATACATTCAAGACAAAATGGCTGGTACAACGTGACATACTGTGCTACATACGTACACTCACTCTTGCATCTACAAGAACAAGGGTGACAAGTATATAGTGTGATACATCAAATTGGTGAGCGCTACAAACTTTATAAATGTGAATAATATTGATACAAAATAATGTGAAATTTTAAATAAAATCTTTCCAATGATAAATGTGACATATAACGAATATGTACACTAGCATTCATACAATTATGAGTAAACAATTCTTTTTAACAATCTATTGCATTTAATACTGTTATATGTCACATTTATCATTGGAAAGACTTTATTTAAAATGTCACATTATTTTGTATCTATATTTTCACATTTATAAAGTTTGTAGCTGTTACGGTTCAGTACACTCAGACACGGTAGATATTGGTAAAACACAATTTTATTGAAACACACAAGGAATAATGTAACCCTCACGGGTCCAGTAAATAGCAGCAATAACTGACACAAGACAGGTTACAAGGAAGTTAACCCACACGGGTCCAGTATGGATATACAATCACAATACTGACACAGGTCAGGTAACTAGATTGATACAGTGTATGAAAGTCCAATATGAACTATGGAGCCACTGAGAAGTAGCCAGGATAACGGAGGCCCAGTGTCGCCTATAGGCAGCAGGAGGCGACAGTGACAGGACTGCAACCGCAAACAGGCAAGGATCACCTGTACGGACAATACAACGGTGGACGCCCACCGTAGGCTACACAAGGTAGGTCAGAGCTCGTGCCATAAACGGAGGCCCTACCAAGACTATCCACCACCATGTGCTCTTGCTACCCATGAAGGGTTAATGTGCGTATAGTATAAAATGGATGGCAACTGGAAGCGCCCAACGGTACCTGTATGGATTCCCAAACACACAGATAACGGAGCACAAACAACACTGGTGTAGCAAGTAGTAGAATGAGGTACCACCCCTGAAGGGAGTTATTGAACGCTATGGTCTGGATAATGGTAGACAACCGGATGCGTCCAACTGAACCAAAGTGTAAGACCAAGCGATCACTAGCACGGTGTGGAGGAGCACTGGCACAGTGAGACTCTGAACCCCCGGACTGGATAGAGCAAGGTACCGGAGTACCGTGAAACACAGCAACACGAGAACTGTGCAAGTTAGACAGCAGCAGGAACTGCACGGTATTCGCCCAACCGGGCACTGAGAAAGCAGGAACCACCGCCAAGCCGATTCGGTACACAGCACAGGAATGTCAGCCAAGCTGGCTCGGTACACGGAGCAGGAACATCAGACTTGCCGGGGTTGGTACACGGAGCAGGATCGTCGGTCTTGCCGGGTTGGTACACGTAGCAGGAACATCAGCCAGACCAGGTCAGAACAGGAAGCAGGAACGTCAGCCAATCCGAATCGGTACACAGAATCAGGAACAGAAACAATGGCGTGGTCAGGCAGTCCGGGGTCATACAATGGTATCAGGAAATCACAACTAGCGCTAGGCATCAGGTACACCACGAAAGGGCAACTGCAGAGTGACAACCCAAGGTATAAAAAGGCTGTCACTGGGAGGAGCAGTATAGCGCAGCCAATGGAAGGCAGCAATAGCAAGATGGTCAGAATGTCATCTGAACACTAGCGCCGTGATAGTACCCTCCTCTCAAAGACCCCCCTCCAAGAAGAGGGACCTGGCTTACGGGGTTACTTGGCATGGAAATTGCGCTGTAATCTGGGAGCATGAATGTCCTTAGAATCCACCCATGAATACTCCTCTGGACCATAGCCTTTCCAATGGACCAAATACTGCAATTTCCCTCTGAATCTGCGTGAGTCAATAATATTTTGCACCTCATATTCATCTTGGCCTTGTACTTGAACAGGTCCTGGCGCCACAGGAGTAGTAGTGTAGAGGAACCCTTCAAACGATCAAACAGTTCGGTGATGAGTGGTATAGGATAAGCATTCTTAGGCATAAGTTTATTCAAGCCCATATAATCAATACAGGGTCATAGTTCACCACTTTTCTTCTTTACGAAAAAGAATCCTGCCCCCGCGGGCAAGGATGACTTTCTGATAATACCCCTCTCCAGGGCATCAGCAATGTACTCCTCCATTGCCTGATTCTCCTCGCAAGACAACGGGTAAGCACGACTCCGAGGAGGAACGGCACCAGGAGGCAGATCAATAACACAGTCACAAGGCCTGTGAGGCGGCAATACACTGGCCTCTCCCTTACTGAACACGTCACTGAATTGGCTATATTCAGCTGGCACTGAGGGAGAGGTACACATGATCCTGGTAGGGTGGGAAATACAGTGTTCATCGCAAAACTCAGACCAGGCCGTAATTTTACAAGTTTGCCAGTTAAACCTGGGGTTGTGCATATGCAACCAAGGAAACACCAATATGAGAGCATGATGTGGGGATCGGATGATCTGAAAACGTTGAACCTCAGAATGCAATGCCCCAATACGCAAACTTAAGGGAATTGTCTCCATAGTAATTTGGGCAGGTACCAAAGGCCTCCCATCAATGGCCTCAATAGTTAAAGGAGAATCTTTCACCACAAGTGGAATGTTATGAGAGGCAGCAAATGAATCATCCATAAACTATCCGGCCGCACCGGAATCAACAAGTGTCAGGGTTTCCACGGCTAGATCGGCCCAGGCAACTAGAACCTGTATGGTGGGGTTTTGACAAGTTGGGTCCAGGGACTGCTGAACGCCACCTAGGGCCTGTCCCCCAAGGTACCTTAGGTGAGTTAGTTTCCTGGCCTGGTCGGGCAAGAACGTAACAAATGGCCAGCCTGGCCACAGTATAAACAGAGACCTTGTCTGCGGCGATGTGCCCTCTCTTCCTTAGACAATCTAGTGAATCCCAGTTGCATTGGTTCACTACTCTCACCAGCTGGTGCCGGAGGTATGGGAGGTGAGGGAGGTATGGGTGGGAAACTTGATATTACAGAACCCATTTCTCTAGCCCTCTGCTTCCGGTCTTTGGTTGCCATACGCTCCCTAATACGGGAATCCATCAAAATTGAAGTCAATACATTCATCAAGATCCGTTGGCAGCTCTCCTGCTGCCGTCTCGTCCTTCAATCATTCACAGAGGCCCTGTGCAAAGGCTGCCACCAGCGCTTCATTGTTCCAGCCCACCTCTGCTGCTAGGGTGCGGAATTCTATAGCATTCTCAGCAACTGTGCGAGACCCTTGTTGGATTTCCATCAGTTTTTTTGCAGCAGAGGCGGCTCTCCCAGGAACCTCAAAGACTCTACGAAACGCCCTTACATACTCAGAGAAGTTCCGAGTACATGGTTTGGCAGTCTCCCACAAACGGTTTGCAGTTGCCAGGGCTCTGCCCGTCAGCAGGGAAATCATGAAACCCACTTTACTGCGATCACTGGAAAATGCATGAGCGGTTAATTCTAGGAAGATTTCCAACTGATTAATGAACCCTCTGCATAGGGTAGGTTCGCCATCGTACCTGAGAGGTAGTGGAGCAGTAGCCGTCAGCCCTCTGTTAGCGTTAGTTAGCGTACCAGACTGCGCTCCCAGTGTCGGAACGGAGGGGACCACCGGAGCAGGTACTGGTTTGTCCAAGTGTGCCGTGCGCTCAAGAATCGTTTGAACAGCCAAAGCCAACTGGTATAACCGCTGTTCATGGAGATCCATCCTCCAATGGATACTCTGTGCATTACCATCACCGTTACCGTCTGAGGTCATGGCCCTTTCGTACTGTTACAGTTCAGTACACTCAGACACGGTAGATGTTGGTAAAACACAATTTTATTGAAACACACAAGGAATAATGTAACCCTCATGGGTCCAGTAAATAGCAGTAATAACTGACACAAGACGGGTTACAAGCAAGTTAACCCACAAGGGTCCAGTATGGATATACAATCACAATACTGACACAGGTCAGGTAACTAGATTGATACAGTGTATGAAAGTCCAATGTGAACTATGGAGCCACTGATAAGGAGCCAGGATAGCGGAGGCCCAGTGTCGCCTATAGGCAGCAGGAGGCGACAGTGACAGGACTGCAACAGCAAACAGGCAAGGATCACCTGTACGGAGGATACAACGGTGGACGGCCACCGTAGGCTACACAAGGCAGGTCAGAGCTCGTGCCATAAACGGAGGCCCTACCGAGACTATACACCACCATGTGCTCTTGCTACCCACGAAGGGTTAATGTGCGTATAGTATAAAATGGATGGCAACTGGAAGCGCCCAACAGTACCTATATGGATTCCCAAACACACAGATAACGGAGCCCAAACAACACTGGTGTAGCAAGTAGTAGAACGAGGCACCACCCCTGAAGGGGTTAATGAACGCTATGGTCTGGATAACGGTAGACAACCGGATGCGCCCAACTGAACCAAAGTGTAAGACCAAGCGATCACTAGCACGGTGTGGAGGAGCACTGGCACAGTAAGGCTCTGAACCCCCGGACTGGATAGAGCAAGGTACCGGAGTACCGTGAAACACAGCAACACGAGAACTGTGCACGGTAGTCAGCAGCAGTAACTGCACGGTATTCGCCCAACCGGGCACTGAGAAAGCAGGAACCACGGCCAAGCCGATTTGGTACACAGCACAGGAACGTCAGCCAAGCCGGGTCGGTACACGGAGCAGGATTGTCGGTCTCGCCAGGTCGGTACACGTAGCAGGAACGTCAGCCAGGCCAGGTCAGAACAGGAAGCAGGAATGTCAGCCAATCCGAATCGGTACACGGAATCAGGAACAGAAACAATGGCGTGGTCAGGCAGTCCGGGGTCATACACTGGTATTAGGAAATCACAACTAGCGCTAGGCATCAGGTACACCACGAAAGGGCAACTGCAGAGTGACAGCCCAGGGTATAAAACGGCTGTCACTGGGAGGAGCAGTACAGTGCAGCCAATGGGAAGGCAGCAATAGCAAGATGGTCAGAATGTCGCCTGATCACAGGCCCGTGATAGTAGCGCTCGATTATTTGATGTTTCACATATATACACTATTTAGATAAAAAAAAAAGGTCTTAAATTTCCCCAGATGAAGTCGGTCCCTTATCAGATCTTAAGGGCTAACGCAGTCAATTGTAGATGATGTTAGTGGAGTGTACTAATAATCTTAATTTTAGTAATGACAGGAGGCGAATATTTTGCTTAATCTTTCTTTACTGTAATCCATAGCAGCGCAGATCATAACATAACCAATCAAAATTCAGCACAAAAGGCCATATAAGATCCTCCACTCTGAAACTCTCTCTTTCTTTGCCGAAACAAGCCATAACATAACAGAAAACATCATCAACTACAAAACGTCTTCATCCAGCCGCATCCGTAGAATGATGCAACAATCGTACAAATCCCTGGCCAGACTGCAGACCGCAAAAGATCCTGCAAACAATTTGAGGCAATTGATATGAAGCCCCACTTACGTCTGAGCCCAAGGACCCCTTGTGGCAAATTCTGCACAATGAGCTCCCCAATCCCAAAGGCTGGCGTCCGATTTCAGAATGAAATCCGGAGAAGGTCCAAAGATCGCCCTGCCATTCCAAGCCTGCATGTGGAGAAGCCAACAGCGAAGTTCCGTCCAAACTTGTGGAGAAGCCACCAGCGAAGTTCCGTCCAAACTTCTGGAGAGAGCTCCACCACGTGAACGTAAGACAGACCTGATCGAAGATGATGAGCCTTCGATTGCTGCATCACCCGGTAATGAAGAGGACCCGGATAGATCGCCTGAATAGAGGACGATAGCAGACCCACAAAATGAGCCAGAAGATGAAGGGACACACAATCCAAATGAAGCACCTTCCGAATCTCCTTCCAAATGGCTGCAATCTTGGAAAGAGGAAGACGCAGAAGGCGAACCCCAGAAACTGCACGACTTGACAGGGAATCAACGCTGACTTGTCCCTGCTGACCATGAATACCAAAGATTTGAGGAAGTGAACCACAAATTTTGTCTGACATCGTAATCTGGACACGGCGTCATAGAAAATCAACAAGTCATCCACATAAATAAGACAACAAATCCCCCTGGCACGAAAAAGAGCAACCGCCGGTTTCAGGAGCTTCATGAAACACCACAGAGCCGAGCTGAGACCGAACGGGAGACAAGTGAATTGACACAGGTGACCAACGGAAACTCAGGAAACGACGACACTCCAAAGCCATGCGAACTGACAGGTATGCATCCTTCAAATCCAGCTGAGTGAACCAGTCATCCTTGGCCAAAACATTGCGCAACAGATGAATTCCGTCCATCTTGAAGTGGCGATACACCACAAAAGCGTTGAGCTGTCGTAAATTTATGATGGGATGATAATCCCCAGTCTTTTTCTGCACTAAGAAGATGTTGCTGACAGAACCTCCATCGTCTGGCGCGTACTGCACTGCACCTTTCGAATACAATGCTTGAACTTCTGCATCTATCAAAGCTCTGCCTTCTGCCGACACTACAGCTGGAGATGGAGTGAACCGCTGTACTGGAACCATATGGAAATCGATGACATAGCCTCTGACCGTCTGATGCACCCAAGCATCTGACAAAATCTTCTCCCAATTCTGAAAGAAAAGACACAGTCTGCCAGATGTTAAAGTAGGGTGAATAACTGGAACACAAACACTCACTAGAGTTAAACTTGCCTCGTCAGCGTCCACTAACTCCTTTGGCTCTGTCCGATCCCCTCCTGAAGGAAGTAGTCCTGTAGTTGCTAGCTGGGAAGAAGGAAGCGGAAGGTGGGTTCGCCTTGAGGCCTGAATTCCAAAATCGGCTGGTGGCACGGCCTCTCTGCTGACCAGCCCATCCAAAAACACCTCTCCCAGCAGGTGTACGAAACACTTGTTTCAGTGAATTTTGTGCCTTGTTCAGCGTAGTGAATAAAGACACGTGTTTCTTCAGCTCCGAGATGAAAGGCTCCCCAAAGAGAAGCCCGTTTGCTGCGGGACCCAACTCCTTTGACCCTAAATCCACCAATTTTGAATCAATACAAAGTAAAGTCTCCTTCTGTAATGGTTTGTTTGACACACAGACATAGTGGTTTAGGATAAAACACAGTTTTATTGAAATCACAGTAATAAAATAACCTTCACAGGTCCTGTAGTATATCAACAGAATAATACAGACACACAACAGGTTATATATACATATGCCTACACAGGTCCAGCATAAACATAAAGTCCACAACAGTCTATACTGACACAGGTCAGGCAGATTATAATGGATTCCCAGGAGCAAGGTTCTTCATGGGTTAATGATCTTCTTAGAGTGTGAACAGTCCCATGTGCAGAGAGGTCTGGGATGGGGCTTTCTGCATATAGACAGCTGAAGGATATGTAACGCCCAGAGACATATAAGCAGAACTTTCGTGAACTGCTTAGGCAACAATGGGAACAAAGTCACATTAGGTACTGCCGTAGCAGTAACGGAGACCAGGCCACTTGCACTCTGCTGGAGCAGTAACGGAGGCAGTAGTGAAGACAAACCGGTGGCTTACCGCCGGTGCAGTAACGGAGTCAGACACTTGCACTTCGCAGAGGCACAAATGGAGACTAGACCCAAGGCAAACTGCCGTAGCAGTAACGGAGACAGACACTCGCACTCTGCAGAAGTAGTAACGGAGGCAAACCTGTGGCTCACTGCTGGAGCAGTAACAGAGGCAGACACTGGTACTTTGCAGAGGCAGTAACGGAGACTGGGACCAAGGTACACTGCCGTAGCAGTAACGGAGACAACCAATTGCACTCTGCAGAAGTATTAATGGAGGCAACCCGGTGGCTCACTGCCAGAGCACTAACGGAGGCAGACACTGACACTTTGCAGAGGCAGTAGCAGAGCCTAGGCCCAAAGTAAACTACCGTAGCAGTAACGGAGACAAACACTTGCACTCTGCGGAAGTATAACGGAGGCAGACCGGGGCTCCCTCCTGGAGCAGTAACCGAGGCAATCACTTGTACTAGCAGAGGCAGTAATGGAGACTAGGGCCAAGGTAACTGCCGTAGCAGTAATGGATGCGGACACTTACACTCTGCAGAGGCACAGTGGCTCACTGCCGGAGCAATAACGGAGGCAGACACTTGCACTCTGCAGAAGCAGTAACAGAAACTAGGCCCATGGCAAACTGCCATAGCAGTAACGGAACTGGCCGCTGGTACTCTGCAGTAAGAAATGGACACAATTGCCAGACAGTCAGAATGTCACCTAGGCAACACAGCACAGGAACGCCAACCAAGCCGGGTCGAATCACGGAGAAGGAACGTCAGCCAAGCCTGGTCGGATCATGAAGCAGGAACGTCAGCCAAGCCGGGTCGGTACACAGGAGCAGGAACGTCAGAAGAATAGTCAGGCAATCCGGGTCGGTACACAGGAGCAGCAAACAATATGCAGAGTAGTCAGGCGGGCCAAGTCGGTACACTGGGAATCACTGAGCAGAAATAAGCACTGGCACAGGAACACCATGAAAGGGCACCCGAGGGGTGCCAATAGCCCAGTATATAAAGGTCATACTGGGCGGGACAAACACACGGTAGCCAGTGGGCGCACAGCACAGGATAGACTGACAGAAAAACAAAAACAAAAAGAGCACGGGCACCGTGATACCTTCCTCCGTTCAGCAGATATAGCAGCATTAGAGTTCCCTAATAAACAAATGGACCTTTGCGCCCGTTCCCTGATGGCATTAGCATCCAGAACCGGACAAGGATAGATCTGCGAAGTAAAGGATCCTAGCCAAAGGCCCCAGGACATCCATCAGTTTATCCTGCACAGTCTTAAGGCCCTTCTCAATCCCTTTCCTGGACATGAATGTCAGCATAGTAGGGTCGAACTCCAGTGTAAAGGAGACCTTGTCTGGCAACATAGGCCTGAGACATTCAGCCCATAGCTTATTCAGAACTTCTCTTTCAAGAGGCTTCCTAAGCCAGAAATTAATAAATTGAGACAAGTGGTAAGGTAAGCTCCACTCTGTTATGTGTTAGAAGATTAGTAACAAAAAACATGCTAAAGAGGCTCACTCTTGCCCAGTACAAGCGATAATGAACGTACACCCTGTCCGCCGAAGCAGGTGTACCAAGATGGCTGCTGAGAATCCCGCAATCTCGCGAGATTCAAGATGGCCGCCAGTACACCCCAGGAAGACAGCGGGAAGAACCCCGCGGATCGGTAACACAAACAGGCAAAGTAAAACCCTGGCCCAGTCCACCCTCAATACCCCTCGCCGCAATAACCCATGGAGCACTGCCTAACCTCCTACTACAACTGAAAAACGGCTAGCGGAGGTCACGCAGTACCCAGGAGCTGAGCGTAGCAAGAAGGCAGCAGAATGAACCAGGACAGAACACTTATATAGCATAAATGGGAAAAAATAAAAGCCCTATGCAAACAAAGACATGAAAATACAGCCCTAAAAACATACCCAGATCAGCATAATAAACTAATAGCAGATGTAGAAAAACAGAATTGCAAAAAAAAAAAAACCAACCAGACAACTTAAAGATAAACTGTATAATAAGTAAAACTCAGGCACTCTGACCTTGGTACTCTAGCAGCAAAGAAAGAGGAGGAGTTTCAGAGTGTGCTGTATTTCGATTGGTTATGTTATGATCTGTGCTGCTATGGATTACAGTAAAGAAAGATTAAGCAAAATATGAAGCCTCCTATCATGTGGTAAAATTGAATTGCATGTTGTGGCTTTTGTTTTATTTTTCAATGGGCTAAAACACCTCTTACTTTATCGCCCGGCAGGAGGTTTTTAGCCAGCATTTTTTCATAGCACAGGTAACTGAATAGCTTACCATGCTTGAAAAAAATGCTGTCAGGGTTTTTTTTTGCTTAACGTGGACAATTGAATCGAGCCCATAGAGTCCCTATACCCACCGCCTGGCCCACAAAAGCTATAACTAGTCCTGTTGTTTCATTTACACAGTTCTATGTGCTGCCAACCCTCCCTTACTGTGTTCTTAAACATACACGGGTCACTTGTGTAGGGATCCCTACTTTAACCTTTTTTTTTTTTCTCTTCTTTACACTTCACACGCGTTAGGGGACGCAACTCCAGATTTTCTAGCTGTAATGATTGGCGATAAAACTGAGTCCCTTAAAGTGTGTTACTAGCTACCACATATAATTGAATTGCAAAATCAACTACTTTGGCATTGCTTCCAGTGGGCGCAAATCTAGGGCTGTAGTGCATTTTTTTCAGTTCGGTAGTGTGTCACAGAGCAGGTAATTGCATACCTGACTGTGACTTGAAACTACCAACAGTGTTTTTCTATTTTACCGGTGGTTATTAAATCAAGCCCTAACTCTTCTAACAATGTTTTACTTTCTGCTGTAGATTTCTCAGCTTTAGCACTCAGCAGCAGCAGCATTGCACAGGGAATTACTGCAGTCATAGGAAACACAGGTGGAAAACAGCAACATTTTCTGTGGAAATTCAATGGCGGTAGTCAAAAGGTGGAATTGTAATGTATTTTCTTTGTATATGAATTTCTGCATAAAGGGGCAGTTTTTATTTTTTACATGAAAATTCCCACTGAGCATTTCATTTATCTATTTTTTTTTTGTAAACTGTTTATTGAATTTTTAAAATACAAATATACACAGTCGCAATGAAAAGACACATGGGACATTATGAAGTACATGTAAAATTAAAAAGAGCCCAACACCAGTGTGTTGGGTAAACAATACAGAGATTTCCCCCCATAATTAAAAAGTGCGTCATACATTGACCGACTCAGTGTGTTAAGAAGGTACTTGAGAAGGGAACATAGGTGGAACAGATAATAAACAATGGGTGTTAAATGCTGCAGCCCCAAAAGGAACTAATATAGCAGCTATATGATCAATGTCCTAGTAGAAAATTACAAAGAACTGAAAACAACATAAAACAAAGACATAAGACAAACGCACGCCTCCAGAGGGACCCAATCACCCCCCCTCCATTCAAGCAATGAAGAAAGAAAGACTAGAAATGCCCGACACTCCCGGATCCACCCCCCCACATCTAAACTAGGCAACCAAGAGTCATCTCCCTCTCCCTCAACCACCAGCAACCGTTCTAAGGAACTATCTGTCAACAGTCTCTCCTCCATCCAGGAAGTGAATTTAAAACAATGATAAAATACCCTCTGACGGGCAACAGGCAAGGATAAAATGAAAGGTTCCCAAAGAGAGATGAAACGAGCACCCAGCACCTCTTTATCGAAAAGGGCAAGTGCCCAATGTAATCTGGTAAAGTGGAACAATTTAAGCATCCAGTGGCGAAGTAGAGGAGGCCTAGGGGATAACTAGGGCTCTAGTATACACTTCATCGCCACCATAATGGCAAAATCAGTTAATTTAATTTGGCAGGTATTTAATTGAGAGGAAGAATCATATATCCTGAGAAGAAGGCTGGAGAAGCAAAGTCAATGGGAATCCCAATTTTTTGTCGTGACATAAAAGAATACTTTAGTCCAGAAGGAGTATACATGCGGACATGAAAATATCATGTGAAGTAGGGTTGCCCCAGGGGACTGACATTTAGGGCAAGAGGGAACCGGGGTAAGGACAATACAATGAGCCACTAAGGGAGTCACATAGACCCTATGCAGTAATCTGTAGGAAAGGTCATGGAAATAAGTCGAGGGGGAACGCCGTAATCTGTGCAAAAAGCTAGATTCCAACATGTCTACCGTCAGCGTAAGAATATCAACGAGCCAGCCCGATGAGCTTAATGGATTCTTATCCTTATGAGCCATGGAGAAGATAGTCCTATAAATTTGGGAAGTTTTGAAAGACACTGCCAAAAGTTTTTTAATTAAACAATGTAATGGGGGGGACAGTGTCGGTAAAAGAGATTGAACATAGTGCTTAGCTTGCAGGAAGACAAAGAGATGATTTGATGGTAAGGTCAGTTATCTATTTTAACCCCTTGAATGCTTGTGAGACCTCCAAAGCACTGTAAAGCAATGCATCGGAAGTTTTTCCAGCATTCAAGGGGTTAAAAGCTCAATTTAAATCTATGGAAATGTTTCACTTTTCCCTGTGGCTAAGTTGGCTTGCACTAGAACTGAACCTCTTTAGTTTATTGAATTGCACCTTAAATCCAATAAAGACCTTGGACTAGATTCTATTGCAGGTGCTAAATGTTACCTCCTGTTTTATCAAACATTTTCCTGTTGAAGTCTATGGGGAAAACTGGAGATAAAAGCAGAGATAAAATTAGCACCTACAATAGAATCTAGCCCCTCACCGGTATACAGTGTTAGGACTCCTTGTCATGTCTTTCATCTCTCTGTCCTCCCCTCCCACACATTGGAAGAATGTGGTTACTTGGGGCATAGGCAGATCCCTCATGTTATATAACCATATACCTCTCCTTCAGGGACTTCATGTTACATTAGCCTCATATAATTACTCAAAGGGTTAATGTTTATTTATCAAGTTGCAATATCTAGAATTATAGATGGTGTTATGTCACTGTGAAGCAAAATGAATACTTCTGCACTCTGTGCTGAGGTATATGTTTAGCGTTGCATTGGATTGACCCAGGAGCAGGGATCTAACCTTGTGGCACCCAAAACCCAGTTTGCGTAACTGTTATTTGGTACATTTGCTGTACATATCGTTCCTCCTTTATCACGTCTCTACAAATCCATGCACAGGTAGTGTTCTCTGTTCAAAATAGTTACTTAAGTAAAGTAAAAAAGGATTTAAAGGATACAAATGCGTCAAAATAATAAATCTATATTTCCTGTCAACGGAGGCGGACATGACTGCTGTTTGCTGGAATCCTGAACCCACAAACTCTAGCCACTTCACCCACAATCTAATGTCTGGCTTGTATACTTTGATCTTGAGTTTTGCTCTTGCGGGGTACTGGGTGCCTGGGGTTAATAAATGTGGATGGACTTCATAGACAGTAGGGAAATTCCTGTATTACTTGCACCTTAAAGGAAAAGTAACACATCCTAGTAATAAACTTAACTTACCTTCTTACTATGGCCAGATTTTCCTAAGGGACCAATGAATGTTGTCCTTGACCCTGTGTTCAAGAGGTAAAATCTTCAGTCAGTCCTGGATGTTGTGTCTATGGAGGTGGACATGACAGTTGAAAGCAGTTTTTCCCAACTGAAGCAGGCAGAGTACATGCTCCTACCTAACCTTTGTGTTTTATACCCCTCTGGTGCTTAAAGAGTTAAGATTACCATGTGCACTGGACAGAATCTGGATCTTGCGGTCCTGCTAACAGCTATCATGTTAACCACCATGGAAAAGGCATCTAGGACTGACTGAAAATGTTATTTCTTGAACAAAGGTAACATGGATGGGGTCATTAGGATTTTCTGGCCATTGTAAGCTAAGTGGGGAGTTATTATTTGGAGGTATTACTTCTCCTTTAAGTGGCAAGTGCAGGAGTCTGAAGAAGATTGGCTGTGGAAGTGGGTGGCATTTAGAGCTCTATAGTTCAGCAATCAGCAGATGTCCACCTTCAGGTACATGACATTTGGATTAATAAAGACCAGGAAGGATACATTGAACAAAAAAGAAAAAAGAAGGGAGCTCCTAGTGTAATAAATTCATATAACTTAACCGCCACCAATATACCACCGTACTCACAAGGTTGAAGTCCACTATCAATGGTCAGTTGAACAGGTGAGAGATTCAGGACTGCCCTCACTCAGTCGATCACCAAATGGATTTTTTTTTGTATAACATTACTATCCATTTAAGGATATGTTGAGATGGTATCCTTTTGAAATGTCTCATGCAAAATAGCGTGCGACAATACAGCGCATTCAGGATGTCGCTGCTATTAAATTGGCGACATGAAAATCTCTCAGTGCAGGAAAGCACAAGATTCTCATGTCACCTGCAAAAATGTCGCCTCCCTCTGATTTTGTTGCCATGCATTTGACCTAGCGTCAATTATTGAATTATGGCCAGAAGATTTGTTTTTTTATACTCTTCATGTCTTATTCTTCAGTGCATGGTGGCTATCCTGGGCCTCTCCCTGTGTGTAGGTACGTTCCGGGAAGCTACTGCCACTTCTGATGTCCCGGTATTAGCCAGCTTATTCCCGCTTGTCCATGAAGGCACTTCCACTTCTGATGTCCCGGTTGTACCCCGACAGTGTTTTAAAGCCTTGGACCTCATCGATTGCAAACAGTTCCTGGCCCCATTGGCCTGGGCAGTTGCCACACAACAAAAAGCTTCAGGGGAGGGGTCTCTGAGTGTGCACCTGTTACACCAGCTGGGACTATGCAGCCTGTGAACCTGTACTGGCATCTCCGTGCATGTGCCTGCCAGTGGGCGGCCAGTACAAGTTAAAATAAGGTATGTGCCATTTCGTCAGGTGACATGAGAATCTCGCGCTTATATGCAGAGCCGCATTCTCTTTCAATCCAGGTGACGTGTACTGCCATGCGATATTTAAAAATGTGCCCATTTAACAGTAAACACATTGAGATTGACTCTCGTTTGCAAGCATGTCCTGTGGACTCATTTTATCTACCTCAGAAGGGTGAAAGGCAGAATTGACATTGCCTGGACTAGAAACCTGTGACCCTGATGTTTGAACAGATCCCACAGCTGGTGTATTAACCCTTTGAGTTCCAGAAGTGTAACACAATGTGCAATTTGTATAAATCATTTCTGTCAGAAAAAACATCAAAGCGGCCATGATGGGTTTCAGCACATAGTAATTTAACCATCTGAGTACCAGAGGGATAAGCAACGCATTTTAAAGCAATGCATCGAATAACCCTCTGGCACTCAAAGGGTTAAAGTAGAGAGCGTTATTATTTTAAGGTGTTAATTTGCCTTTAATTGGGGGTTTTAAGAAACTGAATGCTAAAGAGGTCTCCAGTGCCAATGTTGCACCACATTTATTGGAGACCTGTCTCGCATTCAAAGAATTGAAAGCCCCTTTCAAATCCAAGGGAATCTTTGTCTGTCAACTATGACAACGTTGGTTTACCCCAGATCTGCTTCACTTTTCTCTTTCTACATTTGCCCCTTTGTTTTCAATCACAGAACCAATTAATCCTGTATCAAGAACAGCTCCTGCCTGAGAGTATAGACAGACAGAAAAGTGTTTGGGGGGGTGCTGAGTATAATGAATATTCAGAATTTAAGCAGCGTCGCTTGTAATTCCGCAGGGCAGAAAATAAATGTGTTTATGATGGCTGCATTGTTGTTTTGGTAATATAATAATTTGTTTTGTTCTGTGACAGAGCGAGGATAATTTATAGCAGTCAAAGCTAATTAGACGTACCGTGCCATTAAAAACGCCGGCTTTATATGCTTTATTCTGTCATTGCTGGAATATAAATAGTTTGACAGTTAATATCGGGTTACATGAAAGTTGAACAAACAAATTTAGCATTTAGCTCGTCTTGGAGTTCTAATGTCAAAGCTTAAATTACAGACTCTTGTCTCCTGTCAGTACATAGGAATGAAAGTAAGTCTTTCTGGGTTCATTTTACCTTTTTCCTTTTGTTTATTCTCCTGTCTCACTTTATCTGACCTTTAGACTGTAAACGCACAAGAACTTGAACTTAATTAGCCTTTAAAAACACAGTGAGAACGTTGTTCTGTGTTCGTTTAAAGCGAAAGTGTCACCTAGAAAGTGCAAACCAACTGCACTGTAGGTAACAAACATTCCGAATGTTACCCTTAACACTTTGCATGCCAGAGGGGTGCGCAACGCATTGCAGAGCAATGCGTTGCGCACCCCTCTGGCACTCAAAGGGTTAATTTTAAAAAAAGGCTTGTCGCCCTTTCGGTGCCACAGATGTCTTTAATGCATTGTTTTTCAATACACTGGAGAATTCTTTATTATTCAAGAGTTTAAAATCAACTGGATTTTTTGTTTCCAGTGGTGCAGATGGTCCACACAAGAATTTCTTCATATTTGCCTCTGAACATATGGACCTAAATCAGAGTAAATTATTTGATCTCTGTTGGCTGATTGAGGATGATGGGATTTGTAGGCCCCAATAGCTTTCAGGTCCAGCAAATGACTATCCATGTCCTAGATTGCCATAAAATCCTATAATATAAAAGGCCAGATGTATGTTTGTCTGATGCAGTCATGCCCAGTAGAGACTGCCCGAAGATACAGTTCCGACAGTCTCTATTCCACATGACTGTATCGGGCAATCTCTGCTGCCCATGACTGCACACTTTGGCCCATATACACAGGCTTTTACACTAGTACTAGTATAAAATGCCAGAGTAGTAGCCTTTGGGCTGGTTCACTAGAGCAGCTGTGCCATCATCTGTGCTAGGGGTCCACAAATAGAAAAAAGTGTCATTTACCAAGCAGTTCACAGGACTGAGTATTGCCCCAGTGCAAATATTTTTTCTGCCCCCTATCACAAAACTATTTCCACAGATACAGAACTTATTGGACTTTGGGGCAGATGGTGCTTTTTTTGGATTCTGGGTCCAGTGCAGCTACACCCTCTGCACTCTCTGTGGACAATAGACTATGAGATCATTGAGGTGAAGTACATATTAGTTTCTAATGTTTACCAATGGCTACACTAGGGGTACAATCTGTGACAGTGTGTCAATAAGCCTCAGACATGCGCTGTTTAGAAGGAACAGGCAAATTATTGACACTTAAGGCATTTCCTCTATGCCTTGCTTAGTACATTGACCTAAGCAAGGCATGGAGGAATTTAAAAATTCGTCAACACCCAGATACCTCCCTATTTTCTTCCCCTTGGCACAAGTGGTGTTATGGTGAGTATTTTGGTTGTACATAGCTTAAAAAATGTAGGTTTTGCAGGTGAAGTGATAAAACTCCAGTTCCTTAGCCTGCATTTGCATGGAAATGGTATGGTACATTTGCCCCTTTGCGCAAATAATTCATACTGACTACATTGGAAGTTGCATTGCTCATTGCATTATCCAGTAAACTGCCTACTCTCATGGGCTGTAGCCAATCATATGTGGCCATCTGACACTCCCCTATTGACAAGTTAACCAGTGCTGATAACTTGGACTGTTTTAAATGAGGCAGTATAACCACTGCATGTAACTACTTTGCTAAGATTTTTCACCCACAGTGCTATGCATCTTTTATTACACTTTTATTGCTGTTTACAGTCAAATAACAATTTCTGTTTAAAAAACAACCTGTTATTGTAAGTAAAAACATTTCTAAAATCAACATGTAGGTGACTCTGAAAGTTCTTGCACATTCATCTAAGTTATCATAACATGTTAGTTCCACTTAAATAGGTTAGTGTACTCTGTTTCACAACTGTAACAACTGGCATACATTTCCGTCTTGATATGCATTTGGATATTATTCCTGTCTCTCTCCCTCTGCTGAATCATACATTGGAGACGTCTCTAACAGGGGGTTAAAGTTCTTCTAGCAAGCAGAATGAATGTAAAGCAGAAATGGACCGTATCAACTAAAATAAACTGTGTACATACCTATTTGGCTATCATGTGTTCCAAGTCTTTATAAATATTACTTAACTAAGCTCTGTAATGTGCACTAAACATTATAATATTTTCAGAGATAAAATTGCTACCTATTTGGCACTGAAAGGGTTAAAAGCTCCATTAAATTATTTGGGTGCCAGAGAGGTATCCAGTGCATTGCAACATGTTGTATATCTCTCTGGCACTCAAAAGATTAAACACATTTTATGGAGTTAAATCCCATCACTACCACGTAACGAGATCATCGCTTAATGAGGATACAGAATGGGTTAAATCCCATCACTACCACATAATAGGTGTAATTTCTCATTTCTTAATATGATCAAAATAAATGAATCCTTAAAGGAGCTGTAAACGTTTTTATGAAAAACAAAAATATTTTATAGAGAATTTCCTGCTGAATAAAACAAGGTCACTCCCACTGCTGTTAGATATTCTATTCAAAATGTATAGCTGTTGAAATAATCATTAAGTGTTTACTTCCTAACTGACAGGAAGTGACAAGCAGTTTATATCACTTTCTATGGAGAACTGTATGTCACTGACTTTCTTAACTTTCCTCTCCATTAGAATGTAACAGAAAAATGAATTAGAATTTGACCACTAGAGGGCACTACTAATATAAATAAACATGTGTTTAAACTGTAATAACTCTGTAAATATGAATATCTTGGCAGTGGGAGTACCCTTATTTTACTCAGTAAGAAAATCCAGACAATATATCTATTTTCATAAAAAACGTTTACTGATCCTTTAAGGGACCAGAAAGCAAATACAATAATTAAGTAAGAAATGGGTGAAAAATATAGATGCGCCAAAAATTATTTAAATATCTACCCACATATTAGCGGGACTGATGTATTAAAGAATGGGAGAAATTCTGGCGCAAACTAAGTGCAATATAGGACACAAATAATAATCCAGAGCTTTTAAGTCCTTAACACTTTCAGGGCCAGAGGGGTATGGAACGCATTGCTTTGCACTCAAAGGGTTAAACACAAATCATATGTGATCTCTCTAGCATTCAAAGGGTTAAATCACCATATATATATTTTATTATAGCGGTGTTAGTCTAGTCATGTGGATGCAGAATGAATGAATATCACTGTATGTGGTAATAACTTTTTTTATTGGACTATTGACATAATCTGTTATAAAAATACTTCTTTTTTTAATTCAGCATTTAGAAATAAAACATTTTCAAACTAATAATGTCATTTTTTTTTCTAAATTATGTCCCCTAGTATGTAGTAACGCACATTTTAGTTTCTTTAATTCACCTCCTTGATTGTGCTACAAGAAAATCTACTTTATAATAATTAAAACCTTAGAAAGAAATGCTAGAAGACAACAGTAATTTTGCACATAAATAAAGCATCAGTGCACTCCATAATGGGTTACAATAAAGAGGATAAGTCACGATGCTTACTGAACTATGAAGGTACTAATCCTTGGTATTAATGAATTCACTAGCAATCCTATAAAATAAATGCATCTCTATTCCTCCTGACGTTGGGCATTTAACATGCTTTAAACTCATGAATTAAACAGAACTTGAGTATTTATTATGATGGTGTTTGGAATGCAGCAACAATTTCCATAGCATTCACTATTTTAAATACACAGTGCAAATTTATAAAATTGATTGCAGTATATAAGGTTCCCAGATGTAGCAGATTTTTAAGATGGGTAAAAGAACCTCATCAAATTTATTCAACCATTTTCAAATATTATACGTCTTAAGGTGACTTCTGATCTTAAAGTTGGATTTCAAAGAGTTAATGTACTTGTGGAGTGTGACTCACATTCTTATGAAAAATAGGTCTTATTTCAATATCGAGAAGTGTGAATAGCAAATCTAATCTTTTCGAACATGAAACAGAACAAATTAATCTTTCGAGACACACAAAGTAAAAATTTCAATACTCCCTTACTTTAGTTCTTGGATTCTAGAGAGGTCTTCAATGCATTTCAAAGAAATGTGTGGAGATCTCTAGCATCCAAGGGGTTAATACAGGAAAATTAATGTAACAAAGCTTTTTTTCTTATAACGCAGTGCGGAAACACTCACTGATTTGACCCTGGGGATGAAGGCTCAATGGATAATTATGTTGAATGTGGGGTAGAAAATGGAAAGTCTACTAATGAGGATTACAGGGATAGTAATGATTTGAAAATACTATGCAAACTATTAGAGGATAATGATTCTAGTTTGTACAGTAAGAAAGTTTAAATTACCTTCATTTTGTGTGAAATCCTTTTCTAATCCTCCTACTTAGTGGGAAAGGTAGAGTCCTGTAAAAAGGAATCTGTGGAGAGGTAATTATCTTTTTATGTCCTGCGGTGTGAGAAGAAAGTCTGAATTTCTTTACGAAGGAGGTCAGAAATTCCCTTTGTGTTTCATGGAAATTAAAATTAAGCTTGCTGATAGGACACAGGGGACGGGGGTGGCAGTGGTGATCGGTTTAAAGGGATAGTAAACACCCCAAAAAACAGTTTGCGAATTGAAAGAATAATAAAAAAAACATGTAATGTCCTTATTTAAGAAATTAAAGACCTCCGCTCCCTCCCCTTTCTGTCTGATGAGCTGTAAAGCTGTCAGAGGCAGAATCCGGTCACTCGACTGTAGGCGGCTGTTCAAGAGCGCTGACATCAGGATATCTAACTATAATTACTTCATCGGTATGATCTACAACGTGTGCCTGGCTTGCAAGCACACATTGTAGACCATTCCGATGAAGTAATTATACTTAGATATCTTGATGACAGCGCTCCTGAAGAGCCGCCATCTGGTCCCGGAAGCAGGATCTCATGACGTCTGCTATACAGCGGACACATGAGAAGGGGGTGGGAGCGGAGGTCTTTATTTTTTTACATCTCTCAAACCATAATGGTTTGAGAGATGGGAATAAGGGCATTACATGTTTTTTTATTATTCCTATCAATTCGTGAACAGTTTTTTGGGGGGTTTACTATCCCTTTAAGCATTTTTTTTTATTAACAATATACCTAGTGATGGTGGTGGGACTGGAGGTGGGTGTGAGGAATCTGACTTTTGTTACCTCCAACTAACTCAGAGTCATCATCCTTCATTCTATTCAGTTGCACAACAGCAGTAGTGTTATTGTTACTGAGGAAAATTTTATCTTTCTTGAAACACTACAATTATGTGCCCCTTGGCCCCTGTCATGGTATGCTCAAAGAAAAAGAGACAAAGGACTGAGTCCCTTCTCTACTGTTAGGAGGCCAGAGGGTGACGCTAGGATGCGGAGCTAGAGGGCATATTCATTACATGAAATCCTTCGTGTGGCTCCTGCTGAGAATTACCCAGTTGATCTGGGGCTGGGAACAGGATGAGTATCGACTTGGATTACCTGCACGACTTGAGG
Organism: Rhinophrynus dorsalis; assembly: GCA_037306005.1. Lineage (NCBI taxonomy): Eukaryota > Metazoa > Chordata > Amphibia > Anura > Rhinophrynidae > Rhinophrynus > Rhinophrynus dorsalis. The sequence continues at coordinate 416,603,102 of CM074721.1, read as the reverse complement.
AAGTAACGTTTGACTGTTACGAAACGCGTAGCATTGTGGGAACTACATTTGATGTTTGATTGTTTTTATTTATTTTGTAATAAATTACCTTTTGGAGATTGCTGTTGGAGCGGCGTTTTTCTTTTAAGGAGATTGTACTCAGCGGTGAGAGGAGATCGGTACCCGAGGAGTGGGGAGGAGGAAGAGACGTGAGCATACTACCGTACAGGGATGGTATATTACCATGAAAAGTGCATTTAGCTGTATTGTAATATTTGTACGGCCGCTGTATTATGTGAGTGCATATCTTTTTATTGCATCTATTGTATGTACTGTTTAAGATAATGCACTATTGGCGCCCCCTGTGTGTGTTTTTGTTTTTTGGGTCTGTCGATGGTTTAACCCTTCGAGAGGAGGAGTGTTTCTGGGTAGAGCGGCCAATAGTCTATCAGGAAAGCTATTAGGGACGGCTGTAAGATCCCTGAGTCTGGTGTGCTAGTCTACAAGTATTTGTAGTCCTAGCCATTATATATGTGAGTATGGTTCCATTGGTGAAGGTGTGGTGATCAAGAAATATAGACAGTATCATACGAGGAAGCGCCTCTTTTTTCTTCTTTTTTTCCTTATTCTGTAGGATGAGTATCTAGGTACTGAGAGACTCATCAGTGAGGGAAACCCAAAACAAGAAAACTGAGGGATGTACCCCAGTATGCTGAAAGAGATCAAAAGAGATGAAGCTGAATACAGAAGTGTACTTGCAGGCTGCAGGTCAATACAGAGGATAGGATGAACTCTTCAGACTGAGTTCTGAATACTGCATACTCTCAGACTGCAGGCTAGTTCTGGAGATCAGATGAACTATTCTCACTGTTAGCTGAATACTGTATACTCTCAGACAGCGGGTCAGTTCTGGATATCAGATTAACTCTGTTCATTGTGTTCTGAATACTTAGTATATTGTCAGACTACAGGACAATTGTAGAGATCAGATTAAAGGGATAGTAATGTTTCATAATAAAAGCAGCTCTAATTAATCTTCGTAGTATTTGGGCCTTGGAGAGTGTTATTTCAGTTCTGTCAGAGTTCTAGTTCAAGAGTAATTGAATGATAAAATATCCCCCTCCCACCCCTTCTACTGATGTAACACTGCTCAGCTTAGAGCAGCAGGGAATGTCCAGGTAGATTGCAGAGAGGGACAATCTTCAATTAAGATAAGGGAAAAAGCTGAAAAACCTGTCAAGGGGGGGCAGGGCTTTTATTGTTCTCACAGTAAAAATATTGACCCTTGATGTGAGCTGTCTGGTCTATGGGCTGGATTACACATCTGAGGAGTGGCGGCTTACACTAGGTAAAAGGGGCAGGAGGGGGAAACTTTATCATTCAATTACTCTTGAACTGCAACGCTCACAGTAATGAAATAACACTCTCTATGGCTCAAATACTATGAAGATTAATTGGAGCTGTTGTTTTTGTGAAACATTACTATCACTTTAACTCTGCTCACTTTGTACTGAATACTTAGTATACTCTCAGACTGCAGGACAATTCTAGAGATCAGATTAAAGGGATAGTAATACTTCGTTTTATCTTTATTTTATTTTGTAGGCATTAAAAAACATGAAGAACAATATAAGTCTTATCTCTCAAACCTTTATGGTTTAAGAGATATTCACAAGCAAAGTATCCTCCCCCCCCCCGTTCAGCCAGATCAGAAGTGAGGTGCCCAGGTAGACTGCAGAGAGGGACAATCTTCAATTAAGATAAGGTAAAAACCTGAAAAACTTGTCAAGGGGGGAATGGCTTTCATTCTTTTCATACAAAGAAGATTGTCCCCTGCTGTTATCTGTCTGGTCTTACAACCAGATTCCACATCTGAGAAGAGATGGCTTACACTAGGAAAAAGGGGCGGGGAGGGGAAACTTTGCTTGTGAATATCTCTTAAACCATAAAGGTTTGAGAGATAAGACTTATATCATTCTTCATGATTTTTTAATGCCTACAAAATAAAATAAAGTTAAAAAGAAGTATTACTATCCCTTTAACTCTGCTCACTTTGTGCTGGATACTTAGTATACTCTCGGACTGCAAGTCAGTTGTGAAGATCTGATGAACTCCTCTTACAGTGTGCTGAAAACATACTCAGGTTCCAAGTATCATAAAGAAAGAAGAAGAGAGCCCAATAGTGTAATGCAATCTAAATAAGGAACAATAAAACTTAGATACAATTGCACTCAGGTTTCACAATAGTCAAATCATTGATACCAGTGAATCCAACAATCAGGCCGATGAAGAGATTACACCCATCTCTACTCGGGGGAAAGATGATATCCTAATCAGACGCTTGAGTAACAAGCAAACAGGATGGCTGCTTCCTCATAATAAAACATTTAGTCCAACACATGGAATACAAAACACAGCAGTAAAGCTGCTTTCTCAAAGCACAATAAAGCTGACAAGTAAAGGGCCCATATCAATACATTCGCTGGTGACTTAGGTTTTAGTCTCTTCTCGCTGCATTGCACAGCACTGGTACAACTGCTCTTACAATACAGCCCTTCATGCAATTCACATAGCCACACAAAGAGTCCTGATCTCTATACACAAATTCAGTAGGATGGCCATTGTGGTGGAGAAGAAATAATGGTCTGGGGCTTTTTCATATTTTGGTCTAGGCCTCTTAGTTGTAATGAACATTTAATGCTACAGCATATGACATTCTAGATGATTCTGTGCTTCCAACTTTTTAGCAACATTTTGTGGAAGACCCTTTCCTGTTTCAGCATGACAAGCCCCTGTGCACAAAGCGAGGTACATGGAGAAATATTTTAAGCACACAAATTTTGATCAGAGGGAGGAAAGGATTGAGTAGTCCTTGATGTTAAGTTCATGACTGATTTGAGGAACCTTTTCACCTAGTGGCGATCAGCAAATAGACAACCCAGAAAACTCTTCAGGCTGATATGAACCTTAAGAGTACTCTGACTCGATCCATTAGCGAAGACTTAACTCATGAACTTCAGAAGACAAAAATCTCTTCCAAGTAGGACTGTAAGCATTGGACATACTTTTCTTTCTGGATGTAAGAAGGAGGTCACTATGAAAGATAAACCTTGATCTCTCAAGATTCTGGTTTCAGGAGCCAAGCCACTAGATTCACTCTGTATGCTTGATGGTGAATCATCAGGCCCTGATGTAGAATGAATGGCTCCTTCACAGTCAGAGATTTGTAGTTAACAAATCAACCTCCTCTTGGCCAGTATCGTGTTATTAATATGATTGTGGCTTTGTCTTGAATAATCTTCCTGAGCACCACTGCAATCAGTTGCAGGGGTAAAAAGACATAGGCCAGATTGAAAGAAAAGAGGAGAGATGCACTAAGGTTTGATGCACTGAAGAAGTGTGTCTGGCAATGTGTGGAGATCAATCCATCAAGAATACTACACACTTTGTCATATGTACTAAAAATTAAGAATTCAAGTGGGGAGGGAAAGACTTTAATCTTAGAATAAAAGGTTGGTGTAAAGCTGGCAATGTGTTGAGGAGGGCAAGAGGGGGGAGCAGAGAGGATGATTTTACCTTCATATTTCAACACCAAACACAACAGCAGCCCTCCCTTAATTCTTTGTGTGCAGCACGGCAGAGTATTGCATTGCACACAATTGGGGCTTTCTTAGGATTATAACATACAAGGTTCCTTTTTTCTGGTCTCTTAACAACTTAGTCAAGAAAACACAGAACTGACAGATAAACTGTTACATGTAAACACTGGACTGCCTGCTGATCAGCTGACTCATGTATGCACAAGACAAAGCCACTCTCCGCAAGACATCCGTTTGTTCCATGGAGTGTATATAAAATAATTTTTAGTGCAGCCTTTCATCTAGTTTTTCACTTGTAAGACACACTTTTACTCATTATGTTGTTTTCATATATTATTTTGTATTGTATCATGAGCTAACATTATTTATAATAGTTATGTACTTACATATAATTGTTTCTACATAGGCTTTTGTTTTAAATGTGTAATTATTATAATGATTTTGATCCATCATATAAATTACCTGTAGATATGTTTGGATTTTCATGATTTTCACCTACATGTGTCCTGAGGGTGTGCTAATGTTTATTACACTGTACATCATGTGTTTTATATTGAGATTGGTATGTTTTGGTTCTGAATTAATACTGTAAAACACTGTATAACTTTGAGTAGAAGGTTTATTTCAGGTACTTTTTGTTCACATTATTTGGTATTGTGATGAGGAAGGGGAGGATTTATAAGTGACGACAGATTAAGTCCTTTACTTGGTACAAAATTTTTAAATAACTTGCTCCTGATGAAATGGCCAGTGTGCCAAGAAAATTATAGAGCCAGTAGCTTTGCATTTTATGTATTTTTTATTATGACAATTATTTTTACTTTGGAACTGGCGTTTCCAAATAAATTGGAGTGGAATTGGACAGGAGTCCAGCTGTTTGAAGATATGGCAGCGTGTTAGAGCGCAGAGTAAGGAGGGCAGGTGTAACCCCGCAGGAGATTACCAGTAGCAGATTCAGGTAAGCAGGGAAGACAACACATGTAAGCATGTAAGTATGGAAATATTGCACTGTTTATATATATATATATATATATATACCATTCACTTTGATACAGGTTAGCATTCTTACTTTGTTCTTTGCTTCTGAAATGGAGTTCACTCACTGGGGACAGCTAAAGGACTTGGAATAACTGACCTTGGAGATTAGCCTATAAAGCTTGCTTGCTGGCATCATTAGAAATTGCAGTCCACGATGGACCACGGCGGACCCTTGGAAATAATCCTTCTGGACCACAATGCTAGCAATATCCAGGCGATAGTAATTTGATGATGGGGGTGACAGACGATCTTGTCACGGTAATCAGGCAAAGAAGGACACACACACAGTAATAACCACCTTTAATAGAATATAATATCCCACACAACCCCAGACCACCGGATGATAGGGCCCAAGCTCCTACCCGGAGCTGCACACTGTGCTACGCACTGCACTACTGCGAGGTACTGGAGACTAAAGGCAACAGGGAGCGAGAGTCGGACAAAGCCGTGGGACACAGAGGCTAACGGTCAGGCAGGCTAGGAATGTATGGAGCAAGTAGTCAGCCAGAGCCACAGGTCAGACAAGCTGGGGATACACGGAGTGAGATAGGAGCCGGAGACGGAGGACAGACAAACCGGGGACTACATGGAGCGAGTCAGCCAGAGCCACAGGTGGGTCAGAACCGATATGGGTAGTCAGACAAGCCAGGGGTTAACAAGGAGCGAGTAAGTCAGCCAGAGCCACAGGTCAGAACTGATGTGGATAGTCAGAAAAGGAGGAGCAGAGTCGCTAACATGAGGTGGAAACCACTGGTGTGCGTTAGAAAAAGTGTTTTGCATACCCCACTGGCACTCACAGGGTTAATCTCCCTGGAGTTAACACATCCCCTGAAAAATAAAAACTGAACTGTAATCCTGATGTCCAGCAGGGTCTTCAGCGCCCTGGTCAGCTACTGTCCTTCTTCTTGAATCTTCTCTCTTCTGTAATCTCTCTTTTCTTCTGTAAAATCTGTTTAATAAAAATGTCTAATGAAAGTTGAATTAAAAAAAATGCTCCCAAGATATGGCAGAGTTAACCCTTTGAGTGCCGGAGGGGAATTCCTCCAGCACTCAAAGGGTTAAATGCAGCGTGGCCTATGTTTTAAAAATAATATTCTGCCATTCCATTTGTAAAATCAAGTGTAAGTCATTCCTTCTTCTAGAAATAAAAGGCTTCCAATGACATAAATATGTAGTCAGAGACAGGCATGCATATGGGCACAAACCCTCTGTTCAGAATTGATGCCAGTCTCCAGTTGGCTGGGATGTGTACTTATGCACCTCCCAGCTAATCTTCTTCTAGTGGATTTCATCATCTACCCACTAGAAGTCGCCAATTGGAGGATGGCATCCAATCTGAACAAAGACTGGCAATATAAAAGCCAATCTCTATTCAAAATCCCCTCATTTGGATTTGGGCAAGAGCCCGAAAGGTATGGGGGGGGGGTCTGCCGCCTCCAGTGGAGGTGGCGGCAGTGGACATATTAGTAACACTGGAAGCCTTTATTTCTGGAAGAAGGAATGACTTATTTAATTGATGAGGATGAAAAAAGACATGTCCATCAAGTCCAGCACATGCCAAAACACCCCTGTTGATCCAGAGGAAGGCAAAAAAAAAAGCCCTCTGGAGCAATTTCCAATTTAGCCCCAAGTGGGTAAAAAAATTCCTCCCTGACTCCAAATGTCAGTCAGATAGTTCCCTGGATCAACATCCTATCTGCTTTGAAGCCATAATTTTCAATATTGTTCTGTGCTAGATAGGCATCAATTGATTATTTGAAAGCAGTTGCTTATCTGCAAGTACAACAACCCAAGGCAAAGAATTCCATAGGTTTACCGCCCTTACTGTAAAGAATCCCTACCTTTGTTTTAGTCGAAAGCGCCTTTCCTCTAGTCTTAATGGATGACCTCTTGTTCTTAGCTCAGCGCACTGTATTTTTACAAATGGAATGGCAGAATATTATTTTTAAGACATATGCCACACTGCGTTTATCCCTTTGAGTGCCAGAGGGGTCCCCCTCAAAGGGTTAACTCTGGCATATCTTGGGGGATCTTTTTTTTCTTATTCAACTTTCATTTGATAATTTTATTAAACATATTTTACAGAAGAAGAAAAGAAAGATTACAGAAAGAAGATTCAAGAAAAATACATACAGTGGATGACAGGTAAGTGTTACATTTCTGTTTGTTAGGATAGAGTTAGGGCTAGTATTATTTAAGTGTTATGTTAGGGACAGTTTAGGGTTAAAGTTTGAGAGGTGAGGGAGGGTAAATGTGTTTTGAGCTCACTCTTGTTGTATCAAACAATGAGAGTTGGCTTTTTTCCTTTGATATTCCCACAATTCATGCTATTTAGCGTGAGTTGTGGGAACAAAGATCTACAACAAGCGTCTGGCCAGAACATGGCTTTTGGCTAACAACGCTTGTTGGTCCATGTACAGGTCCAGCTATAGAATAGCTGCGGTACACAACTGGGTTTTTTGCTCTGTGTTTTTTTTTCCCTTACTGTCTGTTTTACCAGAGGGGATAGAATCTAGCACCTAGCTGGGCCTGCTATAACATAAAAACATGAGAGACAAAGTCCTTGGTCAACAGTGGGGATGGTGAGGGTCCCTTTTAACTATTCTTCTGCCCTGCCTAGTAAGAGATCCTGAAGGAAATAGAAATGATCAAACTTCCCATTGACACAAATGGGGCTTTTAAACCCTTGAATGTAATTTTTCTTTTCTTCTTTCTTCTGTGAAATATGTTAAATATAAAAATATCCAATGAAAGTTGAATTAAAAAAAAATGCCCCCAAGATATGCAAAGCAAGGCGTTGTAGACCTGTCTAGCATTCACAGGGTTAAAATTCAAATTTAAATCAAAAGATTTTTTTATTTGTGCTGTTAGTTTGCTCCAGAATTTCTCCAGTTCTGCTTAGTACATCAGCCTCATTGAGAGAGAGATACACAGCATACATTATTCTAGCTATTCCTTTGATGTATGAGATGAAAAAAATATACTTTTCAGTGTCATGAGTGCCACAGGACAAGAGAGACATTATTATTCACATACATATGATTTGTACAGAATAGTTGGATTCATGTATAAATGCCATTCTATATTTATGCGCTACTGTCCGTACTTGCTCCAGCCTCTGGCTGTACATCACAGTCATAATGAGCCAGTGTACAAAGGCTTAGAACTTCCTCTTTACAGCCTAAGGTACAGGAAGCAAAGTTTTGGATTTAGATCAGTCAGAGCTGGTGCTGATTTGGAATTAATCACCATAAATCATCATCTTGGATGATCTGATTATTTTTTTAAATACTAGGTTGAGGGAACATGGCATTAATGTATTTTTTTTTCCATCCACCAATCAAATCTCAAAGAGCTTGGCGGCTTCCATAGCTAGGACCATTTGTCAAATTAATATGGGAACTTCATCAGTAAATATCGTTTTATTGGTTAGCTAATACTGGACAGCAGTGTGATTAAACACTGAAATATGATTTAATATTTCATTTAAAACTACAGATTTGGAGATATAATTTGACAGATAAATAGAGAAGATTTAATGATGTGTTGGATAAATATATAACTGTTTGATAGCTCACTAATAGAAAAAGATTACATTTTAATCCCTTAGAGAAGCCTTTATTGCAGCGGTTCCTATAAGTCGTGTCACAGCACATTTATGTTTTGCAGCACCAAGCTTAATATTTCATGTATTCCAAAATATTTTCATAAAGGAATATTGCTTTTGAGGCACAAGTGTCATGGAAGTTTGGATTTTTCAGTTGCATGCATCATGACTTAAGTATGTGTCACAACTTTAAAGAAGAGGTGAGCATTAATTATGAAAATACATATGTTGTAGGGCTTTTCCTACTGAGTAAAATAAAAGTACTGTAAATGTGCAAAGATGCTTCTTTCAAAAGTTATTGCAAAGTTAATTTGCCATTTTTCTGATAGCTTGAATTCATGAGGATTTGATACCAGGTGGAGCTGTTGCTACATCCAACTGTGGAAAGTTATAGGGCAGGATTCTATTACAGGTGCTGATTTTATCACTTCTTTTATCTCCAGTTTCCCTCATAGACTTGAACAGGAAAATGTTTGATAAAACTGGTGTTAACATTTAGCACCTGCAATAGAATCTAGACCTTTGTCTGCAACACTAAGCTTTTCAAAGGTAATAATAGCAATGGTGACACCTAGTTAAAAAAATTTTGAACTCAAACAATCAAAAAAATTCAGGTTTGTTCTGTAATGACTCTAGGAAGAAACATCTTCCAGCACTGGAAGTACCTATATTTCATTGACTAGGAAGGGCACTACAACATGCATTTTTCATAATTAAGGTTTAAAAATATCAGGAACCCCTGTTCTAATGCATTATAAAACAATGCATTGGACACGTCTATATTTAGATGTATATTGCTTAGTTAAATGCAGCTGCATTTTGGGGCTGAAAGCATTAAAGCAACACTGACATACCTTAATCTGGGCAGAAAATCTTAATGGACACGATAAACAAAGTCAGAATGGATTGGTTCCCCAAAATTAAGCTTTAAATAGTACGGGGTATCATGTCCATCATGGTAGACATGTTTGTTTGCTGCTGGACCCCAGGGCCCAAAAACTCTACTGAAATTTTCCTTCCATAAGAGACTTCAGTGGATGAGTCTGAAGTCCTAGAGTCCTGCAACAAAGTCATGTCAACCTCTAAGGACATAATATCTAGTATTAATTACAGATTACACGCAATGGGGGAGATTCACTGAGCAGAGATAAAGAGGTGATGAACTAGAGATGACTTCTCCAGTTTATCATTTCTCCAGTTCCTATTTTATTTTATGGAGCCAATTCACTAACATCTCCAACATGTAAGAAATGTTAGTGAATTGGCTCCATAGAATAACATAGGAATTGAAGCAGTGATAAACTGGAGAAGTAATCTCCACCTTATCACCTCTTTATCACCATTTAGTGAATCTCCCCCAATGAATTCATAGTGGCCATTAGGATTTTCTCCCCAGATTAAGGTAAGCGTGTGTGTGTGTGGGTTATTAGGCATTATTAGTATTGCTGGAAGGCAGTGTTCCTGCCTTTGTTGACCAGGGCCTCCAGAATGAAGCACGATTGAGAGGTTTTGTTAGAATCAGTAGGCACTGATGGACCTTCCAGAGAATGTTTCAGTTTCAAACAGTGAACTGAAAATGTTTTACATGAAGACTCCAGAGATAACCCTCATGGGATGACCTTGTGTTAAGAAAAATTTGGTTTGCAGAAAACATTTAAAGTTTTTCCCAAGTGAATTATCATTGACTGAAACTGCAGATATCTTTCAGAAAGGCTTGTATACCTTTTCACAGAAGCAGGGCATACAGGGATATAACAATTCACTTAAACACAGGAAGGATGTTGATCCAGGAAGAAATCTGATCACAATATTTTGAATTAGGTAGGAATTTTTTTTCTCTTTAGAGTAAAAATTTGAAATGGCATCAGCGTAGTTCTTGTTTGCCTTCCTCTGGGTCAACAGTAAAAGGATATGGTAAAGGCTGAACTTGAAAATGTTCATCATTTGTCTACCTCGCCAACATGTTACACAGAGTTAGGTTGATAAAAAAATCTCCAACCCATTGCTTCATACTTAATTTGTGATATCTCTAGCATTCAAAGAGTTAAATGTTGGCATGTTCTTGGTATGCAATTTAATTACACCTAACCAAGAGATTAATACTGGCCTCATTTGAAAGGTAGTATTACACAGGAACCATTGGAGCCATAGAGCAGGAATGACTAGCCTTTAGTACTCAAGCTGTTGCTAGTCAGCTGAGAATTATGGGAGATGCAGACCCAAAAACAACCTGCTATCTATCTATCTATCTATCTATCTATCTATCTATCTATCTATCTATCTATCTATCTATCTATCTCATATATGTGGTTTCCTGTTTATAGGGACATCTGTTGAAGTTTGTCTCTACGTCACACCTCATCACAACAAGCAGTGGACTCCAGTAGACCTGGATGACTCTGAAGGGTCACTAGTCTTTATCAGCTTGTAAATGGAAACAATTAGCAGTGGACAACAACACATACTGAATTAAAAAAAAATATAGAAAAATATAAACAAATTAAGAGGCACTTATAGTTCCCCTTTAAGATTTTCTGCAGTGTCTGACATTTGTACATAATTTGCCTCTGTAGTGAAGAACATGCTTTCTTTTTTGGTCTAGATCATAAAAATATATAACATCACACCATCACAGAGGTTGTTACCCCAATGCAAACATGTCGTCTGAATATTTTACAGCAGAGATACTACATTTTGGGCCTCCAACTGTTGAGAAATACAACTCCCATCATCCTCAAGAAGCAAATGTGTGGTTGGGGAAGATATGGGTTGTAGTTCCCAACAGCTGGAGATGCAACAGTTGACGACCTTTAGTTTACAGCAGACATATCTACTTTATATATACTAACGTTCAAAAGATTGGGCTCACTTAGAAATGTTCTTGTTTTCCATCAAATGAGTTGCAAAATGAATAAGAAATACAGTCAAGACATTGACAAGGTTAGAACTAATGAATTTAATTTAAATAATAATTGTGTCCTTCAAACACTGCTTTTGTTGAAGAATCCTCCATTTGCAGTAATTACAGCCTTGCAGACCTTTGGCATTCTAGTTGTCAATTTGTTGAGATAATGTAAAGAGAGTTTATCTCCATGCTTTCTGAAGCACCTCCTACAATTTGGGTTGGCTTGATGGTCACTTCTTACATACCATACGATCAAGCTGCTCCCATATATATATATGCATACATGCACATAAATGTTGGAAGGAAAAATATGAGGAATGGGGGTGGAGAGAAAGGAAGGTGGATGAAGAAAATGGAATAGAAGGAGGGAAAAGAAGGAAAGAAAGGGGGATGGAATTGGTAGGGGAAAGAAAGAAGGAATTGGGAGCTGAGAGAATATGGCTGGGGAAGCTTTGAGAAGATGGAGGGAGCTGAGAGGATGATGGGGGATGAGTTGTTGAGATGATGATGGGAGATTGAGAGAATGGTGGGCTGAAAAAAGAAGAAGGTGGGGACTGAGAGGGTGGATGGTAGGGTAACTGTGAAAGCGTATGATGGAGGCTGAGAGAGGGGATTGTGGGGAATGACAGAGGACTAGGTATCAGAAGACACATACTTCTAAAAGGTAAATAGATATGTACATGTAAAATAAAATATACTCTTTTTGTGGGAAGGAGGGTGGCACACTAACATACTTTTTCTCATGTGCTTGAGAATTTGTATATAGAGAGAGAGAGAGCATGCCCACGCTGCCCAGGTGACAGTTTTCACTTGCTGTGATTGGCTGATAACAGGCCAATGCCAGCCATTTGCTATCAAGCACTTATGGTCCTGTCGGGTATGAAATCTGGGGCAGGATTTGTCTGGTCCCCTTCCCTTCTATCTTCCTATGCCTGGTCTTTGGATTCCATCGCTCACAACATTTTCAATAAATGTACCAGAAAACACTAGTGTCTCTGTAGTGGTACACAATATGTGCTATGACTTTAAATTCGTTCTGGCATTGGTGTACGAAATTCACATTTGAACTTGGCACTCTTACCCCAGCCTGTATTTAAACAGTAAACACCATGTACCACTGGGCAGTACCACATCTGTTTTTGGTACAGTTCCCAACGTCAGGGGAACTGCTGTATGAATGTCAGCAATGGATCTCTGTCTGTGCCACACTTAATTTTCATTCATCTGTCTCCCAGCATGACAGGAGACATCTGAATAAAAACAAAGTGCAATACACATGGAAATCTACTGATGACATTCATATACAAGCCACTTTGCTCCTGCCACTGTTTAAACCCTTTGACCAGGGGTGTCTGTAGGAATATTTCCGTGGGGGGTAAATCCATAATATGACCCCCAGGCCAGCCCATCCAGTACCTTTGTTATATATGCCTTTGAGTGCTAGAGAGGTATGTGTCACATTGATTTTAATGTGATATACACACCTATGGAACTCAAATGGTTAAGAGCAGGAGACTAAGAGGAAAATTATGCAGTTGAGAAGACCTGTGGGTTGGGGTCTTGCCATACTTTGCTTCAAAATGAATCCATTGTGGGGACTGCAAGGTGGAAGAGATAAGACTGCATGTTTAACATACCTGAATTACTCTATCACCACAAGGCCATTATTTATTAACCATTTGAGTGCCAGAGAGAGATTTGCAGCATGCTGCAAAACAATGTTTCATATTCCTATAGTACTAAAAGGACTATAGCAATTATTCACAAAGTGGCTTCTGAAAACTTCAGATGCCCCCTCCCATCTTTTGTGCATATTTCAGACTGACTTTGTTATCATTATGCTTTATCTCATCTGCAAGGTCAGAGGGCAGATTAAATTGCCCTGCTGGCTTCTAGTTGAGCCATCATCATGTAAGTGATAGGGTCAAATCTTTCTCCTGATTGGGAAGTTGCCAATCATCCTCTAACAGCATCTGTTTTGGATTTACATTGGTATGGTACAATCCCATCTACTCACTTTCTCCTCTCTAGCATCTTGTTTTACAAATAAGACCACCCTGAATTTCCTGGTGATATATTCATCACATAAAGTCTGCCATAAAAGGGTTGATGCACCCAATTCAGTTTTTACTCCTTTGAGGTAAATAGCAGATAATATCAGAGAAATGACTCATGTCCTTGCATCCTTCCTGCTGAAAATTAGCCTTTAGCCATTGCATGAGATTTGATGAAAGATGAGGAAGAAAGATGGGGATGCTTAGATCTTCTAACTAAACATTTTAACACCTTGAGGATCAAAGAGGTGTGCAACGCATTGTGATGCAATGTGTTGCATACCACTCGGGTACTTAATCCCTTAAGGACCCACAACGCACATATAAGTCATGGAAAGACCAACGTTAAGGACCCATGACGTATATGTACGTCATGGAATTCAGGGGGTCCCCACACGGCTGCACTGCATTCGGGGACTCCTGATTCCATTTCTGGAAAAAAAATGCACTGTAGTTCTTACGTGGTGGCCTCGTGACTAGTCCTTAAGGGGTTACATTTAATTTACATTTGTTTTATTCCCAACCAATGATGTACAATTGACTTTCCACTTCTCACCCTTCTTTCTCTTTTGGATACTGATGTAATAAGAATAACTGCAGAAATTCTGTGGCAAACCAACTGCTTTATAGGGGACAACAATAGAATCATAGATGACAGTAAAGAAGCATCAGGTCCATTCCAGTCTGCCCATTTCCTGATTCTGATATCTATCATAGGCATTTTTGAAGTTTCTGAAAGTATTTGTCCCTACAACCTTTGCTGGGAGGCTGTTTCACCCTTTCTGTGAAGTACAGTGGTACTTAAAGGGATAGTAATACTTTGTTTTAACTTTATTTTATTTTGCAGGCATTAAAAAAATATGAAGAATGATAAAAGTCTTATCTCTCAAACCTTTATGGTTTAAGAGATATTCACAAGCAAAGTTCCCCCTCCCGCCCATTTTTCCTAGTGTAAGCCATCTCTTCTCAGATGGGGAATCTGGTTGTAAGACCAGACAGATAACGCAGGGGACAATGAGTTTCCCCCTTGACAAGCTTTTCAGGTTTTTCCCTTATCTTAATTGAAGATTGTCCCTCTCTGCAGTCTACCTGGGCACCTCCCTTCTGCTCAGGCTGAACGGTGTTACATCAATAAAAGGGGCGGGAGGGGGACACTTTGTCATTGAATTACTCTTGAACTACAACTCTGACAGAATTGAAATAACACTCTCCAAAGTCCATATACTATGATGATTAATTAGAGCTGCTTTTATTGTTAAAGATTACTATCCCTTTAACACACATTACTTCTGAATTTTTCACCCTCTAACTTTAGATCATGGCATTTTGTTATAGTATTCCTCTTTTTCTGAAAAATTATTCCCTCCTGAACTATATTACATATCTTAATAAATGTATAGGTTTCTAGCATATTACCCCTCTCTCCTTGCATTCCCTATTTCCTTTCCCACACTGGGACTCAATTTATATTTAAACTATTTCTCTTCCTATAGGGACTCCAAAAACATCTCCCTCCTATAAACGGCCATAGCTTGTGATAATAGTAAAAGTATAAATACTTATACCCATTCACCCGTATTCTAAAGGCCCTGTGTGCAATCTTTTTACTGTAGGTGAGTAGGTGACCTTTTTTTTCATACCAAAAAATAGATATACGATAATAAGATGTTTCACAAAAACAGCAGCTTCAATTGATCTTCAAAGTATTTGAGCCATATAAAGTGTTATTTCAATACTGTCTGAGTTGTAGTTCAAGAGTAATTGAATGATAAAGTATTCCTCTCCTGCCCCTTTTACCTAGTGGTGTGGAATCTGGTCCACAGATCAGACAGCTCACAGCATGGGACAATCTTCTTACTGTAAGAACAATGAAAACCCTGCTCCCCTTAACAGGTTTTTCCCTTATCTTAATTGAAGATTGTCCCTCTCTGTGATCCACCTGGATGCCACTTTGCTGCACTGAGCTGAGCAGTGTTACATCAGTAAAAGGGGAAGGAGGGGGATACTTGATCATTGAATCACTCTGGAACTACAACTCTGACAGTATTGTAATAACACCCTCCATGGCCCAAATACTGTGAAGATTAATTGGAGCTGCTTTTATTGTGAAACATTACTATCCCTTTAAAGGAAAGAATTGGTAAATATCTGAATTTAAATGGCTTGTAAGATCCCAAACAACACAGGTTTACAGCAGGGAGATCTTCTCAAATTAACCTTATAGATTTTTTTGACTATGTAACTAAAATAATAGCTAAAGGTGGAGCAGTAGATATAGCTTATCTAGATTTCAGCAAAGCATTTTACACTGTCCCTCAAAGGAGACTTATTAATAAATTTCAGTGTTTGGGTCTAGATGTACAAATAGTTGCATAGAAAATGCAAAGGCTGAGTAATTTATTAAATCTGTCCTGACATTCCATTTATAAACAATAATATTCGGCCCAATGCGAAAAAATATCAGATCCATGTGGCTTAATATTTCCCCCTATAGAATATCTTAGTTACAAATACAAAATATCCCCAGGCAGTTCAAGTATTAAAGATGCTAGGGGGGGATGAAACCCACCAGATGCTGATTGACTGGGAGGGGCGGAAGCACATGTCCTAGCCAATGGTAGGCTAGAAACCATTTTGCACAGAGACTGGCCGTATAAAAGCCAGTAAATGTTTTTTTTCACAGAGAAGCTTGGGCAACGGCCTGAAAGGTATCATGGAGGGGGGATTTTTGTCCTGCAATACTGCTGCCACTGCAGACGACAGCTGCGGAGGTGGCAGAATCTTTAACACTTGAACTGCGTGGGGATATTTTTTATTTGTAATTGAAAAACTTGAAGATTCTGTGGGGGAAAATTATTATTATGCCACACGGATCTGGACAATATATTTTCACATTATTTTTTATTAATAGAGTGCTGGCACAAATGTAGCACTTTGAGTGCCAGAGAGGTACGCAATGCCTTGCTCTGCAATGCGTTGTCTACTCCTCCGGCACTCAAAGGGTCATCAAATACATTACTTGGACACATAAAGGGTTAATGAATACATTACTTGGACACATCTTTAAAAAAGGATTTTAATGTTGACTTTATTTTTTTACAGGGACATCTGGTCGCAACAGAAGAAGATCAGAAGAGGACATAATATAAAAAGACAGAAGATGAGGAGAAGGAAGATTAAGAGAAAGAAGAAGAAGGAAGATAGAAGATTGAAAAATAGGAGATTGAAGAAGACAGACAGTGGATGACTAGTAAGTTTTACACAGATCTGGGTGTTAGGATAGTGTTAGGGCTACTGTTGTTGCACTCTAATGTAAGGGATAGTGTAGGATTAGTATTTGGGAGACTGACTGTGTTTGAGCTCACGCTCTGTGCTTTACAGTGTGTGTCAAGCACCAAATGTTAGCCATTTTCCTTTGATGTTCCCATTACTCACGCTATTTAGAGTGAGTTTTGGGAACTTAAAACACATGATGGACATTTGGCCACAAGTCAGGCTCTGTGGTTTGTTGTGGTTTTAGTTGGTAGGGCAATTAAATGGCTCCGTGAACACATTTTGCATATGGGTCATTAGCCATTTTTGCCCTACCGGCTATTTTACCAGGGTGATTTGAATCGAGGCCTAAAAGGTCTGGCTCATTCTACCTTCCACCCTCTTCTCCCTTGTCTGTTCACATTTTCCCTTCACTTCTTTCATTCAGTCATCTCTTCACACCAACGCCTCAAATTCACCACTACAGTACCCCCCCACCCACAAACAAGTAGGAAACCAAAGAGACACAAAACATTATTTCTTCTTCTGTCTCTCTCTCTTCTGTTGTTACTGGCAGCTGGAAATATCCCTCCAAATCCTGGCCCTATATCCAGTCGGAAACCCTCTACCACTAGTCAGTATTGGAACAATTCAAACCTAATAACCATACCCTGTCTTCAGACTCAGGGCTCGATCCAAATGCTGGAGTTAAAACCAACGTGAAGAAAAAAACTGCTTTCGCGAATTAACCAAGACTGAGTAACGTGAGATTCAAATCTTCCTTACCCAGAAAGGCTAACGAGTGATGACAAACAAAATACACATTCCCCTTAAACCTGCGTCGCATAGAAAATCTTACTTAAAAATACACAATAAAAAAGTTACCTAGCACCACAGCCAATCACAGCACTCCAAAGTATTAAGTTCAGTCAGAAAATCCAAAATCACAAACGCTCCTTCCCACTGTGTAAGACGGTCTGAACAGCATTCTCTGTGCTTCCCTACCCATCCAGTAGGGGAACACAGAGAATGAATGCCATAGGGATGTGCAGTGCTCACCCCTGTGGCATGCAAAGGTTTACAATAAACAGAAATAGTACACCAAGCACTATACAATGCCCCTATCATGGTGCCCGTGCTCCCCTTGTTATTTTCCTGTCAGTCTACACTGTGATTGCTCCCATTGGCTGTCCTGTGTTTGTCCCACCCAGTATGGCCTTCATATACTGGGCTCTGGCACCCATCCGGTGCCCTTTCGTGGTGTTCCTGTACCAGTGCTTGTTTCTGCTCAGTGATTCCCAGTGTACCGACTTGGCCTAACTAACTACTCTGCATCTTGTATCCTGCCTGTGTACCGACCCGGATCGCCTGACTATTCTTCTGCGCCTGCTCCTGTGTACCGACCCGGCTTGGCTGACATTCCTGCTCCTGTGTACCCACCTTGCCTGGCTGACGTTCCTGCTCCGTGATTCGACCCGGCTCGGTTGGCGTTCCTTCGCTGGCTGCCTCTGTGTAGCCTTGGTGACATTCTGATCCTTCAGGCAATCCAGTCTCCGTTACTGCTTCTGCAGAGTGCAAGTGTCTGTCTCCGTTTCTGCTACGGCAGTGTGTCTTTGGCCTAGTCTCCGTTACTGCTTCTGCAGTGTGCAAGTGTCTGTCTCCGTTACTGCTATGGCAGTGTGCCATTGGCCTAGTTTCTGTTATCGCTCCTGCAGAGTGCCAGTGTCTGTCTCCATTACTGCTACGGCAGTGTGCCATTGGCCTAGTCTCCATTACTGCTACGGCAGTGTGCCATTGGTCTTGTCTCCGTTACTGCTCCGGCAGAGTGCGAGTGATCTAGTCTCTGTTACTGCTACAGCAGTGTCCTATGTTGCTCAATTCCTGATATTACTCTGGCAGTTCACGTTTGTTCTGCTAACCTGTTTCTGGGCGTTATGTATCCTTAAGCTCTCTATATGGAGAGAGCTCCATCACAGACCTCTCTGCACATGGGACTGTTAACACTCATTGAAGACCATTAACCCATGCAGTACCGCTCTCCTGGGAATTCAGCATATTCTGCCTGACCCATGTCAGTATGGACTGTTATGGACTTTATGGTTATACTGGACCTGTGTACCATTACAATACGAAAGGGCCAGTAAAGGTGAGAGAAATACACAGAACATCCATTGGAGGATGGATGTACATGAGCAGCGTTTGGACCAGTTGGCACTGGCCATACAAACTATTCTTGAGCGCGCGGTGCATCTCGATAAACCAATCCAGAATCCGGTGGTCCCCCCAGTTTCAACACCAGAGAGTCAGTCCTTGACAGCTGTTTCCTCAGTTAAAGGGTTAACTGCTTTGGCTCCATTGCCACTCAGATACGATGGCGAACCCACCCTATGCAGAGGGTTTATTAATCAATTGGAGATATTTCTGGAACTAACCCCTCACACTTTTCCTAATGACCGCAGTAAGGTCGGGTTCATGATATCACTTTTGACGGGCAGAGCCTTGGCATGGGCCAATCCCTTGTGGGAGAATGCTAAACCTTGCACCAGGAACTTCAGGGAGTTTGTACGGACATTTCGGAGAGTATTTGAAGTTCCTGGTAGAGCCACCTCTGCTGCCAAACAATTGATGGAGATACAACAGGGCAATCGTACTGTGGGTGACTACGCTATAGAATTCCGTACATTGGCAACAGAGGTAGGTTGGAACAACGAGGTGCTGGTGGCAGCCTTTGCTCAAGGCCTTGCTGACCGTATTAAGGATGAAACGGCAGCTAGAAAAGTGCCTAATGATTTGGACGAATACATTGATTACGCCATTCTGATTGATTCTCATATTCGTGAGAGACTTATCGCTAAAGACCGTAGGCTACGGCCTAGAAACAGTGGGCAAAACAGCTTTTTGATCCCACCCATGCCTCCCTCGCCTCCCATGCCTCTTGATCATAAACAGGAATCCTGCGAACCAATGCAACTAGGGTTCACCAAACTAATTAAGGAAGAATGGGCACACAGCAGGAGACAGGGGTTATGTCTAGACTGTGGCAAAGCTGGGCACCTATTATGTACCTGTCCTGTACGTAAGGGGAACAAACGCACCTAGGGTACCTTGGGGGACAGGCCCTAGGTGGTGTTCAGCAGTCCCTAGACCCGATTATGCAGAAACCCACGATCCAGGTGGTATTTTCATGGGCAGAACACTCAGACCTCAAAGGGGGGCACCATGACCCATCCTGATAGCCCCCCTACCATGAATCATCTATCCATAATGGTAGATGATCCATGGGGCGACCCCAAAGGCATTTACTGCCTTCTTGATGCTGCGGGCTTTACAGCCATCCACAGCACCAAGATACATTTTTGATACAATGTATGTGTGTGTATGTATAGTTTGTATGTATGTGTATGTCATTATGTATAATAATATATGTGTGTGTATGTATAATAATATGTATATCTGTGTCTATGTATGTATGTATGTATGTGTGAACACAGTTGTATCCACAAAGTCAAAGTAACACTAAAAAAAAAAAACAGTATTGGCAACGCCGACCCACACTGCTAGTATAGGTGTTTAGTAAAAAGACTTAGAAAACCTTAAACAGGCTGAATAGATTACGCATTTTGCGGCTATACTTGCCACTTTAGCAAATCAAAATTAAACCTAGCCTATAGTAAAAAAACAAACAGCCGTTTGCATGCATACTTATTAGCTGGTTTATTATATCAGGTAAGGTCATACTGGTGCCCCTCTTTGTTTTTCTTGTTTTCTCTGCAAAATTCTTACACAAGCACTCATCTATCCTGCATAAAGTACTGTAACCTTCTTCTCTTTCTCTCTTGCCTTCCTGCCTCCCAACTCCATCCACTCCAATCCATACAAAATACTGAAGCACTAATTAGCTTATCGTCACCTAGTTTTGTCCCTGCCCCCCCTCCTCAAATCTCTCCAATGGCTGCATATCAAACTCTGGATATCTTACAAAATATTGCTTCTCTCATTCAAGACCCTTCTCTCCTCTACCCTTCCTCCATTTCCAGGGTCGGCCCAAGACATTGTGTTCCTGCATCTGGGTTATATGTTCAATTACATTATGATGTGTTGTAGCCTCTTGTTCCCACGTTTCCTTAGCTATGTCAAGTAGTCCCCTGGGATGTCTACCATACAACAGTTAAAAAAGAGAGAACCCAGTGGAGGCTTGAGGTACTTCCCTAAGAGCAAACATTAAGTATGGCAGTAAATAGTCCCAATTTTTCCCATCCTTGTCTATCACCTTCCGTAGCATAGACTTCAGAGTATTATTGAATCGTTCCACCAAACCATCAGTTTGTGGGTGATACACAGAGGATTTTAGATGTTTTATGCGAAGAAATTCCCCTGTAACCCATTCTTTGGCAAAGGTAGTGCGCAGAGGAATTGCCTCAGGGTAACGAGTAGCATAGTCTAATTTTATCAATATGTACTGATGCCCCCTAGCAGACTTTACTAGGTGTCCCACAAAGTCCATTGCTATCTATTCAAATGGGACTTCAATTACAGGTAAGGGCACTAATGGGCTACGATATGCTGTGAATGGTGCTGTAAGCTGACATTCTGGACATGAAGAGTACTGTATTATTGCAGCCACTACCCCTGGCCCATAAAATCTCCTGAGAATAAGCTCTTTTGTCTCGTCTACCCCTAGGTGGCCCCCTAGGACATGGCTATGTGCAAGATATAATGCAGTGCGTCGATACGCTTGTGGCACTAACAACTGTTTTGTTAGAACAGACTCCTTATTCTCAACCCGGTACAACAAATCATTGTCTTCTTCAAAATATGGACAAGTAAGAGGTTTCTCCAGATTAGTAGGGGAGCCATCTTTAACTGAAATGGGGTTTCTGGCTGCTAATAGAGTGGGGTCAGACCACTGTGCACTCCTGAAGTTACCTGGGCTAATCTCCAGGTCAATGAGCCCAATGTCTTCTTCAGAACTACCAGATGGCCCTGTATCTCTCAATTCTGGGTTGTCACCAACCAGCGTTTCCAGAGGGGACAACATCTTACTCTCAGATCCATCCCTGCTATCTAGTTCATCTACTACAGTGTCAGAAAAAGGAAAATCATCTTTATATTCACCCGGCGGACTTGTCATGTGGTTTTCAGCAGAAGCCCAGAGTCCTAAGAAATGGGGAAATTCTCTATCAATTATCATATCATGAGCTAACTTTGGTACCAGGCCAACTCAACAATTTACAGAACCAATTGTGTTTCAACACATATTTCAGCAGTAGGATACCTATGTATGTCATCATGTATTCAGGCAATATCAATCATTGGGAGTCATCTATGTGAGCTCCATTTACCAAAGCTTGGTTTATAAGGGTAACCATACTGCCTGAATCTAGTAATGCCTGTATCTTTTTACCTTCCACATTCACAGAACACCAGGGGTGGATATATAGACAGCTACATTTGTTTGCAGAACACACAGGATGAGAATACACTGAATAACCACTCCTGTTGTTACCCAAACTACATTCCATCAGTTCAACATTTTCAGAACAGTCTTTTGCAATATGTCCATATTTTTGACATCTAAAACATTTCATAACATAGTTTGTCATTCTCAAATCAGGTCTCACAAAGCCCTTCTCTCTTGGGCTCATGTTCCTGGGGTTATAAAACCCAACCCCTCACCAAAAGTCCCCCTTTTCCCTGGAAAAGTCTTACCAGTTTTGCTGGGGCTCTGGGTTTTCGAATTCTGAAGCCGCTCTTGGGCAGGAGGTTGAATCATTTCTCCTGCTGCAACATACTGTTAATACCAATGTGACCAACTGATCCACTGTTTTGGGATTGCTCTGACTGACCCACCTTCTGAGAGCGATAGGCAGTCCTCTCAGGAATCTCTCTATTACTAGCCGCTCCACAATGTAGCTGGACAAGTTGATCTCTTGTTGTAACCATTTCCTGGCCAGATGCATCTGAGATTGAACAGTTTTCTCTGGGTGGTAAATAGGGTTACCACCCAGCTGGTATTTTACCGGCAGGCCGGTAAAAAATTGGCTTCTTTCCAATGTTAGGTCTATGGAGGGAATGCCTTGGCCGGTATTTTTTTGACAAAAAGGTGGCAACCCTAGTGGTAAACCCAGGAATGGAACCTCTGGACCTGGACCACAGTTGTTAACTCCCAGACGGGCCAAGATCTCTGCTTTCAGTTTGCTGTAGTAGCTGGCTTGGTCTGCTTCCAGATCATAATATGCCTTTTGGGGCTCTCCGCTCAGAAATGGTGCCAATAGACTTACCCATTCAGTCATAGGCCACCCTTCTCTTTCTGCAGTTTGCTCAAATGCCATCAGGTAAGCCTCCACATCATCTGTATCCACCATCTTCTGCAGATAGTTACTCACTCTGAGAGATTTGGGGCCTTGATGAGGTTCTGCAGCAGCTCTGGTCACCCTCTCAGACAGTCCCTGGATCAAAGCATCTGTGTTTTCTTTCTGTGCCACAAGCTGCTGCAGTGCTGCATTACCCTCAGCAGCCCTTCTCTCAGTTTCTCTCTGAGTCTCAATAAGCCTTCTGTTAATTTCCTGCTGTATTGCATTAGCCTCAGTAGCCCTTCTGTTAGTTTCCTGCTGTAGTGCATTAGCCTCAGCTGCCCTCTTTGAGGACTGTATGAGGGCTTTAATAACATCCTCCATTTCTCCAGCAGTCTCTGTTTGCAACTCACTGACTCTAGTGAAGTGCAGCATTCTCCACCATATGTGACAAAAGTGACTTTTAATGTGTTGTACCTTCTGTCCTGGGATCAACCTTATAGGTTGCAGAGACACTTCACACACAGGAGGAGGTTAAATCAAGCCTGTGCCTGTTTATTTGTATCCAAGTGGTGAGACAGCAGCTTCACAAACAAAACAAAATTTTTGTTCTACAGAGCATTAACTAAACATATCAACTCCTGACTGTATTTGGACTACTAGTCAGATTACCAGCTCAAGAGATAAACACAGTCCAGCAGGCACAAGTTAACTCCACAATTTGCAGGCTTTCAGAGGTTAAATCCTTCCTCTCTGGGAACATAAACAAAAAAGACAGAAAACATGGCTCAGTGCAGGGGGAAGTATATGACTGCTTCCTGCACTAATTACCAGATGCAGGTGGATGAGGAATAGGGAGTGATAGAACTCCTGGTGTGGATTCCTCACCTGACACATGTCAGTTACTGTGAAACTGTGGAATGGAGCACTGACCCAAAATACATAGTTTTGTAATGTACACCAAGTTACCTATACATTCTATTTCACTGAGCTAATCAGGGTTGATACACTGCAGGATTTGGGGAGATATATATACACCCTCCATCACCATTCCTGGGACTCTGTCACACAATATATATATATATGCATACACATATACACACACATTTTTTACATTATATCTGCAGTTTCTTGAATATAGTGATATCTTCCTCACAGCAACCAATAAACTTCAATAAACCTGAATGGATCAGCAAATCTTTATCATGTTATAAGCAAAAACAGTTAGTACTGGCCTCTTGCACACTGGTGACAAAATTGTTGCATCCCTCCTACTACAGTTTTGCCTCAATTCAAATGTGGCCGGTAAAACAGCCAGAAAAAATGGCTATACCCACTGTGTCGCTGTCAGTATTCTATTGCCCTACCAATTGATACCACAACGAATGTTTGGCCAAAGAATCTGTCCTACCAATAGATACCACAACGAATGTTGAGCCAAAGAATCTGATTTTTGGCCAAATGTCCATCGTGTGTTTTACCCAAAAAACCAAAGGGGGAGAGATCATCATAGTGTAGCAAAATATAAACTTGCAATGATGTAGAAATACGATTGTATCCACTCACATTTGTAGAATGCTACTTTTGATATAAAGCAGCGTATGAAGGATATTATAGCTGCCTCCACACAGATAAAACTCTAAAGGAAAGACTACTCGATCACTCCAATCTCCACTTGATCCAAACGGACACTGGAAAATAGTAAACCACAAGAAAACACACAGGAGGAGAGCTTTAAATCCGGAGTATATTTCTTCAGTAACCCCTAAGCAATAAAAAGGTACTTACACCTCATGCTCCCACCGGTCCATAAATGATCGGAACCAGTGTTAACTCCAGCGGGGAAAGTTTGCCAGTCCTCCCCGCAAATGGACCTATTAGTGATGAAATGGCAACAGTACAGACTGGATACAAAACAAACTGGATACAAAACGGACCAAAAAAAAGAAATTTCTATAAAATATGTTTTATTTTAAAACCAAAATTAAAACAACATCAAATAAATTATCCTAACATGTTTTGTGGCCTCCTGACCACTTCTTCAGAGGAAAATGAAGGTCCGTTAATACAAAGAGAAATTTAAATCTGTATCTCAATTAAGCAAACATTCTGATTCATCCAATAAAATACAAAGTATCCAATCTTGAACTCCTTTACACAACAACATTGAGTCAGAAAAACGTCAATCTTAACATCCAATCAATCAGTGCTTACCATAAGCACAGACAGACCCGGACTGACATGCAAAACAATATATCGAATATACTAATTAGCACATTTCTAATCTTAATATTATATATTCAAAAAGATCCCAATCGAATGTGATATCCAACCCCCCCTACTAATTCCCAATTAAACAACAATTATATAAAACGCTAAAACATGAATTTAATACTGATATTCAAAATATTATACATTTGGAAAAATTCCAATCATAAAGTGACACCCAACTCTCCCTATAATACCCAATTTAGACCAGCAAGAAAGGCTGGATATAAATTAAAATACAAATTGCAAAAAAAAAAAAAAAAAAAAAAAAAAAGATGATCAAATAATCATACCTATCAAAATACAAAAAAAGTGAGATTCAAATGTGTATCATTAAACATTCCAATTACACTCGAATGATCATCAAATAATCATATACCTATCCAAATATAAAAATACAAAAAGTGAATTACAAATGTGTATCATTAAACATACCCATACACACTAATAAGAATGAACCACCATTCCATTTAAACCTTCCGGAAACATAGACCTTAAACGAAATATCCAAAAACTCTCTCTATTATTTCATTGTTGTGATCTATCATATCTAGGGGACGGTACTACCTGTTTGATAGGGATCAATGACAACACATTTGGATCTTTATTATGTTTGTCTTTGTGTTTTAAGTTCCTAAAACTCACGCTAAATAGGGTGAGTAATGGGAACATCAAAGGAAAAGTGCTAACGATCAGTGCTTGACACACACTGTCAAGCCCACAGCATGAGCTTAACGTGTCAAGCACAAAGCATTAGCTTAACACTCAGTCACCCTCCCAAACACTAACCCTACACTACCCCTAACAGTAAAAGTGCAACAATACGAGCCCTAACACTAGCCTAACACCCAGAGATGTATAACACTTACCTGTCATCCACTATCCATCTTCTTCTCACATCTTCCTTCTTTTTCTTTCTCTTCATCTTCTGTCTTCTTATGTCCTTCGTCATGAATGTAAACCTTAGAGCACCAGATAGGTATACAACGTATTGTTCTGCAATGTGTTGTGTACCTCTTCGTCACTCAAAGGGTTAACTGCAGATGTTGAAAACATAACTTTGTTTAAGCATATTTAATGTTGACTTATATTCTTCTTTCCAGATACATCAGTGGTACAATGATGAAGAACAGAAGATAAGACAGAAGATGAAGAGAAACAAGAAGATAGAAGATGACAGAAGAAGGACAGTAGCTCACCAGGGTGCTGAAGACCCCACTGAACATCAGGATTACAGGTGAGTGTTTGTTTTCATGTCATGTTGTTAATTTAGTTGGATTAACCCTGTAAGTGCCAGTGGAGTATGCTATGCATTTTTTGAGCACTTTGGATATTTTTAGGCTGTTTTCTACTTCAAATCCTGCACTGGCAGGATTAAAATGCATTAGGGGACACTTGGGTGCAGACTTTTACCCTTTAGAGTGGGTCTCTTAATGCATCTTAATGCCTTATGCATGGAATTGAGGGGAAATGTGACTTGTTATAATGTGTTCCAAATGGTGCTAACTTTTGCACCTGACATGCGTTTCTTAAGCTGGTATTTTTTCATAGCACAGGTAATTGAATGGCTTACTGTGCTTCAAAAAATGCCTTTGGGGTTTATTTGGCGACGGGGACAAATGAATTGAGGCCTTTATCTGCAAAAATCTAGACCTGCAATTTTTGGGTGCAGAGTCCCCTAATGCATGTTTTAACCTGCCGACACAGGAATTAAAAGGAAAAAAATGGGAAAAAAACAAAGCGACCAGTGGATGTATTGGTATGGGGCCCGCCCACATCAATCCATCTAAAGTACTGAAACAAAGATATGAAATATTAGAAAAATTAACCTTATGAGTGCTAGTGGGGTATGCAACACATTGCAGAATGTTGCATACCCCACTGGCACTCACAGGGTTAATCCCCCTAAAGCAAACACCATACCATAACAATAAACACTTACCTGTAAGTCTGATGTCCAGCTGAGTCTTCAGCACCCTGGTCATTGACAGTCTCCTTTAATCTTCTATCTTCCGTCTTCTTTCTAATCTTCAGTCTTGTCTTCTTCATTCTTGAGTCCAGATAATGGCACTGTAATTGAAAAAAAGGGCACACCATTTGTTGTAACATAGTAACATAGTAAATTAGGTTGAATAAAGACACAAGTCCATCAAGTTCAACCTTCTCCTCATACCCCAGTAATTGTATAGCTTTCCTGCTACCAAATAAGTTAGTCTTTTGTCAGACCTTCCTGATCTGCCTGCTAATAAACAGTGGTTTCTGTTGGTAGGACAGTTGAATTGTGTGTGTACTTGTATCCATTTTTGCCCTACCACCAGTTTTAATGGGGCATATTGAATCAAAGCCTGAAAGCTTCAATAATCTCAAATGGGTGTGAATTTATAGTTTGCTCAATTTAACCCCAATCTAATTTGCAAGGCCTACTTTTTGGTTGTTACATACATCCATTTATCAGTATATATGCACAAAATATTCCCATGCTACCCACATACATTAATCTCTAATGAGAAAGGCACTCCTAGAGCCGGCTGGGACTGACAGTGCAGGCGCACAGACGTCATTATGGAAAGATGTCTGCACGCTCTACTGCCTGTCAGCCCCGGAGCCTGGTCTCATTCTATTTAACCAAGTAATTATTCTGGTGACTAGCACTACTGAGCAGCTAGTCGCTAGATGGGGAATTATTTGACTTAAACTTTAAAACAGGTGGTAGTTTCGCTTTAACAATATATTTTACTGTGTTTAGTGTCCACTGCCCTTATCCAGAAAGACTGCTATTGTATCTCAGCTCTTTTACAGATAATACAGCACCATCACTTATCATGACTCTATCAAGAATGTTATGTTAACCCTTTTAGGACTACAGGTTGGTGCTTAACAATGCACTGTGTACCACTCTAGTCCTTAAAGGGATAGTAATACTTAAAATGTAAAAAAATATATGTTGTAGAGTTTATCCCCCTGAGTAAAACAAGGGCACCCCCACTGCTGAAAGGTGTTTCATTCAAAAGTTATTAATTTTCAAAGTTGAATTTTTTAGGTGCAATATCACAGTGGCCTGAAATTTTACAGTGGCGCTGTTGCTACACCATCCTATGGAGATTTATGGTCAACTGACCAGAGCTGTCCATAGGATCGTGTAGCAACAGCGCCACTGTACAATTTCAGGCCATTGTGATATTGCACCTAAAAAATTCAACTTTGAAAATTAATAACTTTTGAATGAAACACCTTTCAGCAGTGGGAGTACTCTTGTTTTACTCAGGGGGATAAACTCTACAACATATTTTTTTTTACATTTTAAGTTTTACTATCCCTTTAAAGGGTTTATGGGAGTCAGGGACCCCTGGAAAAGGCAGGACTGGATCACTACAAAGAATATATAGGATTAGCATTTTGATGTATGAAAACAAATAGAGCATTTTTACAAATGCCATTATAAAGTACAGAGATAGAATAAACAAATGGGAGAGAGAGAGAGAAAGTGAAAGAGAGTGATTGTGAGAAAGGTGATAAAGACAGTAAGGAAGTGATAGACTGGGGGGGTCTCAGTAAAGATGACTATTTTCTTGGCTGCCTGATTCCAGACCTGGTGCACATAAACGCATGGATTATATGGAAATAACCAAAAAAAAAGAAAAAAGAAAAGAAAAACCAATAAAATATTACTCGCAAATAAAATGGTTAGGCTGCTGTTATCAGTCAGTCTAACAATCGTGCATTCGGAGAGCATAAACCTGTCTCTGTTCGGGTCAATCTTACGTGTCTGGTATCAATCCAGAACAAATACAGAATACTCAGGCGGAGGATTCTTTATCCGTAGAAATACGTTTATTAAAAATGTTTAAACGGCTTGTATGCTAACAAGTTTCGTGGTTTACCAACGCTTTCTCAAAGCTGCAAAGCCCCAATACAAACGCTACAAACAAAAGATTTCCTCCGCCAAAAAGTAGCCTCCTATCAACCTCCCAACCATCTGTAATTGGCTGATAATCAAATCTATTCATGATTTAAAATGAACGTTTCCCTATGTATGTATATATCTTCCTAATCTAAAAAGAAACAATCTATGTTGATAAAATAATACATCCATATATGCATATATTCCTGTTTGCAATGCGCCAAGTTGTCCATTTGTTAACCCCATAAGCCAGCAAACCACTGGATTAAATAGGATCTTAATACATAAAAAAACATATGTTTACTAGTAAACTCATGTAAGCTGGCTTTTTATCTGAGACTGTTTAATGCTCTGGTCTTTATTTCTGCAGCCTCTGGAAATTGGCTGGATATGTTTCTTTGTCAAGAGGTGAATCTCCCTTTAATTCATTTCTTGCAGCTGCTCCTCTCCTCCAGTTTCTATCCATCTACAGCAGGAAAATGGAGCCCTGAATACCTCAAACCCCTCTACCATCTTGCAGCAGAGCCGAGAAGTCTCTTTGGATGCTGGCAGGCAAAACTAATTATTTTAACTACTTCCTGCTAAGCCATTTCACTTCAACTTTGCTAAGCATGTTTTCACATGTTACATAGAAACATAGAATTTGATGGCAGATAAGAACCATTCGGCCCATCTAGTCTGCCCATTTTCCTACTGTAAAAACCTCAAACCTTATTTGGGCCTTGGTCTTGTCCTATGTTCAGGACAGCCGAATGCATATCTTGAATGCTGGTAGGCTGTTCCACTTAGCGACTACCTTCTCAGTGAAATAAAACTTTCTTACATTACATCTAAACCTCTGCCCCTCTAGTCATAGACTATGGCCTCTTGTTCTAACATTTTACTTCTTTGAAATGTACTTCCCTCCTGCACTTTGTTGAATCCCTTCATGTATTTGAATGTTTCTATCATATACCATCTCTATCTTCTCTTCTCCAAGCTATACATGTTCAGATCCTTTAGTCTGTTTAATATGGTAGATTTCACTAGGTTTATTTTGGCTTGCGAAAGGGTGGAAATACAAAATCTTTGTTTAACCCTTTGATTTCCTGAGAATGCAACACATTTCTCACACCTCTGGCACTCAAAGGAAAGCTGACCAGGCTTCACCTTTAACTGGGGACATATTAGAAAACTGAATATTTCAGGGCTGCACTGAAATCAAAGCAACCATGCAGTATGCATTATTTCATATAAGCCTCCTCCCCCTCCAGTTAATCTTTAAAGATTCTCTCACCACAGGCTCAGTGCCACAAGGCTGGCATAGAGCCATTGTAATGCCTCTATTTAAGAAATGAACTAAAACAGAATCTGGGAATTATAAACCTGTGAGTTTGACCTCTAATAAGATTATTACTGGTAATCAACATGGTGTTATAAGGAATAGCTCATGCCAAACCAATCTTTTCAGCTTCTATGAAGAAGTAAGTAGCAACCTAGATAATGGGAAGGCAGTTGATGTATTATATTTAGATTTTGAAAAGGCATTCAATACATTGCCATACAGGAGGCTGGTGTATAAAATAAGGAAACTGAGGCTAGGGGATAACCTTTGCAACTGGACTGAAAACTGGTTGAAGGATAGGGAACAGTGTGTGGTTATAAATTGACAATTCTCCCATACGGTTAAAGTTGAGAGTGGAGTACCTCAGGGTTCAGTACTTGGTAAACTGCTTTTTAACAAGTTTATAAATGACCTGGAAATAAATATAGAAATCAAAATGTCAATTTTATGCAGGGTAATTAATTCAGAACAGGATATTTGTTCTCTACATAGGATTTACATAAAATGGCAGATTGGGCAAACAAATTAAATATTAAGTTTGATTTGGGAAAGTTTAACGTCATGCATTTGGGAGGGAAAAATCCCAATGCTAGTTATACACTTAATGGAGTCATTTTAGGGGACTCATTGCTACAAAAAAGACCTAGGGAATCCTTGTAAACTACAAACTTGGAAACCGTGACCAGTATCAAATAATAGTAGCAAAAGCAAAGTCCTGTCTTGCATAAAAAGAGGTATTGAAGCAAGAGTGGATAACATAATTTTGCCTTTATACAAATTGTTGGTAAGGCATCACCTTGAAAATGCAGTTCAGTTTTGGGCATCAGTTCTGAAAAAGGATATTCTTGTACTTGAGAGAGACAAGAACAACAAAATTAATTAGGTGAGCGGAGGACTTGATGTATGAGGAACGACTGGGCAAATTTGGTTTATTTACTTAGGAGAAATTACTGAAAGGAGATCTTATCACAAGAACACCCACTCGTGGGTATTCGGAAGACGATAGGAACTGCAGAGATCCTCAAAAGAAGGGAGCCTACAAGAGGTCAAAAGGTGATGGAGGATGATAGCTCGAGCATCCTTCCACAAACAAAACGGACTACCAGTTGACTGAGGGATGACTGTAAATAGACATGAGAGGAGAGGGGAAGGGGGCCAAAGAGAAGGCAGAATTGACAGAGTCCCAAACCTGGCAAAAGCGTACCATAATAGGGTGAGATCTAGTGAAAGGGGAGTGAGACCCAGGCTGTAACCACAGGACATTATATGGATCCAAGGAAGGGAAATGCACATGAAGAGCCCTAATCCACTCCTTGCGAGGATCGGAAAAGCAGACAATCAAATTGGAAACAGTGACTGCATAATAATACTTAGTAAGATCTGGGATGGCCAGACCCCCCATGGCCCTAGGGAGTGATAACAGTGAAGAAGCTAGTCTTGTTTTTTTGTAAGCCCAAATGAATGAAAAAATCAAAGATCTGAAGTTGCAAAGCCAAGCAGCAGAAATTGGTACAGGTAAAGTATTAAAGAAATAGAGCAGCCAGGGCAAGAATATCATTTTTACCAGATTCGCTCTGCCCAACCAAGAAATATACAAGGAATTCCAATGTGCCAATTCAGGTTGGAGTGAGTCCCAGAGGTGAGAAAGATTATTATCCACCAATGAATGAAGATCAGGCGTCAGACGAACACCTAGATAAGAGATGAAAGAGTCTGACCAATGAAAGGGGAAGGAGGTTTTCAAAGAAAGCACAATGGAAGATGGAAGATTAATATTAAGGATTTCTGATTTCTGATGGTTTACTTTGAATCGAGAAACCGAACTGTAAGACTTCATAATACATGTACTATACATAGCACAAAACAGTACTGTTTACCGATTGTACAGTTCACAATCAATTCAAGACCTCTCTAGCATTTGAGGAATTAAAGTAAGTGGCTTCAGAATTACTTTGAAAAGATGCAGACACCGGCTAGAGAAATAAATGCATACTACACCACTTAAAAAACCTTCTAAGAGGCTGATTTAACGAGAAGAACTGACACAATTCTGACATAAACTAGCTTTACCACAAGGCATATAAAACTTACAGTTGAAGTAACACAGAGTTTTAAGGGTAGATTTAAAGGCAGGCGTTAGAAAAAACCCCGACCATCTCGTGTTTTAACGTGCAGTAAGCCATTTAAAGGTCCGTTTTAAGAACAGCTAATGGCAGTTTGATAATCCTTACGGCCGATAGACTTACGTGCATTGAGACGCATGGAACAAGATTCCCCAGAGCCATTTAAAGGAGTGCGGTACTGCTAACGGCTGAAAAAAAGATACAGTTAAGGGGAAAAATTTAAGACCCAGTTTTCTTAGCCATTAGACACATAACGGTAAAAAAACCCCATTAGATAGTAAAACAGACAAACTGCATACCGCACAAGCATGCAAATGGAAAAATTAACCCATGCAATGCCAAAATAGCACAAAAAAACATGCCATGCAACACAAATCACTCTCACACACAACACCTAAGCAACACCACAGGGACAAGGCCTTCCAAAAAAAACACCAACACAACGGTATAGAACAATGGGGGTTATCACACAACACGGACACCTGCCAATACAAAACAAGCTCACCTGTGCAACATCACCAGACAATCCAGACACAACCTGCACCCCACAACTTCACATCTGCAACTGACAGAGACACAGCAATCAGAACACACCACATTTTAAAACGCAGACACACCTGCAAACACTTACCTAGACAGCCAACACCTTGCCATTGGTCATCACTCACCTCATCACCACATCTAGACAACACCCTACCAGGTACTTAAAGGGACAGCTCACCACACTCACTTGTGGCTTGTTTTCCACTCAGGGAGAAATAGAGATGAGAGAGAGAGTGAGAGAGATGAGAGAGAGAGAGATGAGAGAGAGAGAGAGAACAATCAGTATGTTGGCTTACATATTGATGTGAAGACTGCAGAGAAGGCATGCAAGGGAGAGAGCTAGGGAACACCAGCAACCCCCAGGCACACCTGATCAACAGCCTTCACTTGTTGCAAGTGAGGAGGCTGTGGCTCAAGAGCCACACAGGAGCCCATCAGCACTTGGAGGATAGCACATGCCTGTAGATGCACAGCTGCAGCAACAAGATGCTCCACAGCAACAGGATGCTCCCCAGCTGCCACAGGGACCCCTGGAGCAGGGTAGGATTTATAGATGACCGCCAAGGCCCAGGGTATACTGCCCAAGGGTCACTCTCTTTGGAATGACTAATGACAAAGTGATTGATCACTACAGGTTGAGGCTACCCAGCATCATTTCCCTGTATGAGGTCATCATGGATTAGGTGGATCTGATTTACATCCACAACCATGCCCTATCTGGCCTGCAAAAACTCCTGTGTGCCATACACTTCATGGCAAGTGGCGCCTTCCAGTTGACTGAAGCTTACGCATCTGGCATGTCACAAGCCACATTCTCCAGGGTGCTGGCCCTATTGTCCACCTCCACAATGTCCCCCATTGTCCACCTCCACATTATTCCCCATTGTCCATCTCCACATTTTCCACCTCCACATTTGCCAATCCACCTCCACAATGTCTCCCTTTGTCCACCTCAACATTGTCTCACATTGTCCACCTCCTCATTTTCCCCCCATTGTCCACCTCCTCACTTCCACACTGTCCCCCATTGTCCATCTCCACACTGTCCACCTATACACATTGTCCACCTCCACATTGTCCCCATTATTCACTTCCACATTGTTCCCAATGCCCATCTCCACACTGTCCACCTCCACACACTGTCCACCTCCACCTTATTCCCCATTGCCCACCTCCACATTGCCCCCCATTGTCCACCTCCACATTGTTCCTATTGTCCACCTCCACATTTTCCTACATTGTCCACCTCCACATTGGCCCCCATTGTACACTTTCACATTCTCTGCCATTGTCCACCTCCAAATTGTCCCCCATTATTCACCCCCACAATGTTCATCTATACATGGCACCCCTCCAAAGTGTCCCCACTGTCCACTTTCACATTGTCCCCATTGACCATCTCCACATTGTCCCCACTGTCCACCTCCACACTGGTCACATTGTCCATCTCCACATTGTCCACTCCCAAGCTGTCCTTCACACACTGTCCACCCCACATTGTTCACTTGAGTGTCCACATTGTCCTTCAGCTCCATGGCATGGTGTGCCAAGTAAGACGGCAGAGGGCAGACTGCTGTTCTCTCAGTGGAACTATGTGCCTCTGGTGCCACTGTGGGCCGTGTTGACATCCTGCCCAAGGTGCGCATACCAGGAGGTCGAGAACGTGTGCAATCAGGAACTAGCTTTCTTTCATTGAGTCTCAATAGACTCAATGAAGAGAATCTTAAGTCAGTGCCAGACACTGACTGTGGAGTCTCATGTGTGGGGTAACACACAGGAGGGCCAGGTATCCTGGCCGGGGGCCCCCTCTCTGGAGGTCTTGCCAGCCGTCAAAAGCAAGGCCAGTAGCGATATACATTTTCCCACCACTGACATGGAGTGGACACATCTGAAGCAGGGCTTTTACGCAAGGGAAGGCATGCCCAGGGTCCTGGGTAATGTAGATTGCACCTATGTCCAGCACGTGACGCACATATCTTCATTAACCACAAAAACGTCCACGCCATGAACGTGCAGATGGTGTGTGACAGCAACTTGAGGATTATGAATGTCTGTGCAAAGTATCTCGGGAGCTGTCATGATTCCTATATTCTCCAAAACTCCTCAGTACACAGTTACTTCGAGAATGGAACTTACACAGGGGAATGGCTTCTGGGTGAGTTAACAATAGTAAATCACACCACATCCACAGGTGCACACACAATACTGCTCACCATGCTCCTGACTCACAGCTAGTATGTCTACCACACAAAACATCATTCACACAACATGTGCTCCCTGTCTCACCATTTCACTCACTTTCCACAGGTGATGCTGGCTATGGCTGCAAATCATGGCTCTTCACCCCGGTCGCCAGTCTCCAAACAGATGCCCAGGAGCAATACAGCCAGGCTCATGGCAGAATGAGGAATGCCATTGAGCGGACCTTCGGCCTCCCCAAGGCCCAATTCAGATGTCTGGACTGCTCAGGGGGAGCACTGCAGTAAGCCCAAGGAAAAGTGTGTGACATCATAATGGCATGTGCAATACTGCATATCATCGCAGTGGACACTAGGCTGGTGGATGATTTCCAGGACCCTCCATACCTGAAGTGCCTGTGGACATTGGCCATGGTGAGGAGACCCTGAGAGGGGTGCAGATGAGAGACAGGCTCATCAGGGACCACTTCAGCTGTGAGTATGAGACAGGCATTCACACAATCCATGCATGTCCATCATCAGTCCTGTGAACTGGTGCCAACACACTAACCACACCGCACGTGATGTTCTGTTTCACCCCACAGGATCAATGACACAGTCCTGACACTGGCAGCAGTATGGTCCCAAACATCATCAATACCATGGACGTGGCATATTGCGTGTGGGGATTCCAAAACCACCTTCCATTCCCTTCTCCACGTTGACATTGCTACCTCAAGGATCTCATGCATACCACCAGGAAAACCAAGGTACAACACATAACCCATGTTCAGCATCTTCCAGGGCTTGATTGGCAGCAACTAATGTGATTTGCCATGATCATAGCAATAGCAACCATGGTACCCTTGTAGCGAAAATGCAATGCACTGGATAACTCTCTGTCACATCAGGAATTAAAGGGCCATTGGAGTGAACATGGGTCCTGTAGGTAGCTATAGCTGAAATGAGCAGCAGAGGAATGGATCTACAGTGTTAGTGTGTTACACAACATAGAGGGCATGAAATGTGGATTAGATCTCCAGGGACACCATGCTGACCTGTGTGTGTGTGCAGTGATATGTGCCCCTACATAAATACACACATCAACAAATATGTCCTAATAGTTCCATGAATCAAATAAAATTGGGCTGCCAATGTCACTCTCACAGTGGCATCCCAAATTAATTTGTTTCATGGAGCTATCAGAACATATTTGTTGATGTGTGTATTTATGTCAGGGGCACATATTCCTAGGGCTGGTTGACATCCCCTTGGTTCTCTCCATAATGGGTTACAGACGAGTAGACAACACATTACAAAGCAATGATTTGTGTACTCCACTGTAAGGGAAAAGATTAAGGGGAGAATGATGTTGAAGCTGTTGCATGACAATCAGTTCGAGGGTGCTGCT
The DNA here is from genome assembly GCA_037306005.1 of Rhinophrynus dorsalis. NCBI lineage: Eukaryota > Metazoa > Chordata > Amphibia > Anura > Rhinophrynidae > Rhinophrynus > Rhinophrynus dorsalis. The sequence goes on along the minus strand of CM074721.1, from coordinate 416,566,628 downwards.
CCAAATCCTGTCCTCTTGTCCCACAGGCATCCATAGCATGATCCATCCTTGAACAGAGGAGTTTCCACGTGATTGGACTGCAGCCTTGAAAACACTTCCATGAAGCTCACTTCTTGATGTTTCAAGTAACTGTGATGGTGATGCAATGTTTGACAAGTGTTACAACCTTAGTAAAACAACAACACAACTTACTGGATAACCCAATGCTCAGCCTAAGGTTTCAATGTGTGTGCTACATATTGAAATCCTAGGGTGAACATTGTGCTCTCCAGTAAGTTAGGCTGTGATTCATACTCTTATTGTGAAACTCACTTACTGGAGGACCCAACGCTCACCCTAGGATTTCAATGTGAAGCACACACATTGAAATCCTAGGGTGAACATTGGGTTCCCCAGTAAATCAGTTTCCCAAGAAGAGTTTGAATTAAAGACTATTTTGCAGCATGTTCCATCTGTCTTGTTAGTTCTCTGCTAAGTCAAATAGCTGTTTGTTTAGTTAACCCCTTAAACACAACAATTGACGCAGATGAATGTTCACAGTATTGTACCAGTTGTTGTGCTAAGGGGTATGTTTTGTACAAATTCACCCAGCATCATGGCCATATAACACTGTCATGTTATTTGGCTCCGGGGATGGATTGCCAGTTGAATTTATACAACGGTGTGTGAGAACCCATCTTGTAACATCCCACAAACATGTTACCCAGGTTGAAGTTGTGTTCACTGCACTGCTTGGCAATGCATTGGAGATATCTCTGCCACCCAATCTATCACTAAACACAAAGCATATCAGACAGAAGTCAAAAGCACAATGTTTTTTTTTATTAAGGGTGAAAATAACAAGTTGGGCAGTGAAATATCATAAATAAAAACATACCTATCTCACTTAGATGGGATATACTATAGACCATTTCAATTAAGTATTTATTTATAAATAGCTCCATTTTGGCTTCGCTGAAGAGCCTCCGTCTGGTCAAATGACTGGAATCTGCAGCTGTCCCATAGAGAGCTGACTTGACTAAAACAGGCAGGAAGACTTAACTTTACCAAGTGATATCTGACAAACCATAAGGGCTTGAGAGATAGGACTTACATCGATAGAATGCCTACAATTTTTCATCGAGGTGAAATTAACCATTACTATCCCTTTAATCCTGTCATTGCTATGTTTAAGAATCACACCATCTCATTTACCCACACAGCTTACGGGTGTGAAGAAGCCATGGAGGAGGCTGAGTCAGTACACAGTGAGGAGTATACAGAGGAGGGGACCAGCCGGTGGTCACCGTACCCACCATCATCACCTGCTCAAACACCTGATTCACCTGCTCCAACACCTGCTGCACCATCTGATCAACCTGCTCAAACATCTGCTACACATCTACCTAAGTGAGATAGGTATGTTTTTATTTATTATATCAATAAAACTTAAGTTCTGATGGTTGCACATATATAGGCGGTAAGGCAAACAAACGTACTGAACTGATCTCTGGGTTCATATCTTGATAGGATAGATTTGTACACGTATAAGAGTTACATATCCACATAGATATTAGACCATTTTCTTTCTGTTTACATACATATTTTTAACAGATCTGCAGTACAATTCTACTGTTATTCATCCCTATCTTTTTAGTTTTATCCTGTACAATGCAAGATTTTGAAGTAGTTGACATGACTCTGGTTGTCATGATGGTATCCTATGCATTGCATTGTGATGCATGGGATACCCAGAACACAACTTTAAGTGCTTCAAAGATTCTCTGCAGGAAGCAAATTCAAGGCAACGGGCTGTATGCCTCATGTATTCATTCATGGAGCTTGCTAGTCTAGGCGCTCTTCTCGCGCCTTCCCAAACGTAACTTGAACAATGAAAGACTGCACCGAATCCACAACAATGATGAAGGCAGATAAAATATAAAACAAAATCACTTTATTCCAACACATAAAAATAATAAAATATTTTCTCGGACAAACAAAGATCTAGTCTCATGTCTCATGCAGTGGGAACTTACATAGTCCCTAGTAAGTGATTTCATTTTAGATTATATCTGCCTTCATCATTGTTGTGTATTCGGTGCAGTCTTTCATTGTTCAAGATGCATGGGATACCGCCATTGCAATCACAGATTGATGAACTTGACAGGATCCTGTACATGAGGTCTGTTTCAGTTCAATCCTGAAGGCCAACAATCAGGCCAGTAATGAAGGATATCTTTGATTAAGGCATGTTGTTTCTCTGGAAAAGCCCATCCATCCTTCTGAGTGAGCCAGCCGTACTCAGTCGGAGATATCCATCATTCATGGCCTCTTTGTTCATATTTGGTTCCCATGTGTATCCTGCAAATAGTGGCTGGTGTGACATCCATCCATGTGGGAATCAAATATGAGATATGTCAAGCTAGAGTAAATGATTGCATATACAACACATGGCCTACATTTTTTTCCTTTAATTCCTGGGAATTATTTTAGGCCTGTGTGTTGCACATACAACCAGATATTCTCAGTGGCACTGTGATGTGTGACCTGATCCATCCTTTTTGTGATTCAGTAAGCGGTGATGAAGACCTGATGAACTGAACATGATGCTGACTTCTCCAGTGATCTCATTTCCCCATTTACAATGTTTTCTATGGAGTCTATACAATGGGACCTTAGCAACTTGATTCACGTTATTTAATAGTCTCCATAGACTAACATTGGGATTGGTAAAGTGAGGGTATGTAAGGGTTAATTTCTCTCCATCATCTCTTTTTCACCACTTAGTGAATGTCCCCTGTGTAGCATGTAATTGTTAGCCTATTGACCTGTGTTTGTTGAGCAATGCATTGATAATCCCTCTAGCACTCAAGGGGTTATGTGCTGGTTTCCCTGTGGGTTCATGTGTGACAATGTGTAGAAGCAGTTTTGATGTTTAACATACAACACTTTTATGAGCATGGTTTGTGTGGATTGTGTGTGAGTAGCACAACAACATGAGGGTTAACCTGGGACTTGGACAGGTTTGGGCCTGGTTGAACCTTGACATTTGTCCTTGTATTGTGTCCTGTTTTAATCCTCAGGGTGCTGTTTTGGTGCAGTTGTGCGGATGAATGATGGGCATATGTTGGGATGTGACTGTGTTTGTGTGTAATGGTTGTGTGGGTTGATGTGGTGTGTGGTTATGTGATGATGCACTTACCGGTAGTGTGGAGGCTCCTCTCTTCCCCAGTGTCTGATCCTCCAGGGACCACCTCAATTAGTGTGGAGGACATGGTCTGTCGCAGCATCTCCTCCCACTGATTACATGTGATGTCTACCAGTGGAACACCTCCGGTGCCTCGGGCGTACAGGGTGGCATCCCCCATCTTCTTCTTCACCTGCCTCTTGCAGTCACCCATCTCTTTTTTACGGACTCCGCATCCCGTCTGCAGGTGGCCACTGCATTTACCCGGCTGCATATCTGGTTCCAGACGGCCTTCCTACTTGCAGCCAGGCCAGGGACCCTCTCCTTTGGGAAGAGGACACTCTTCCTCTCCAAAACAGCCTCCACGAGCGCCCTATGCTCTTCCTCCTTATGGAAAGGATCTCTGATCCTGTCCTCCTCAGTTCCCGGCCTGTGAGGAGTCAGACCCAGAGTGTCCTGCCTGCGCTGCCCCTGCCTGTGTGTGGTGGCCCCAAACAGGTACCCCTCATCCCACTGCAGGTTCTGTCCCTGCCCTCCGTGTTCCTGTTCTTCTGGGCTGGGTCCCCCTCTACCTTGCAGATCTCCCACTCCTACTCTGCTCAGGGATGCCCTCCTGACCTTCCTCCTCCTCCTCCACTACTCTCCCCATCCCTCTCTCATGTTCTCCTCTCCTGGCCATCATTCACACACAGGCCCTCACAGACACACTCAATTCCACTCACTCTCTGTCACACTCTCTCACTCACAGATTCACACTGTAAAAATAAAGTTTAGTGTAAAGTGTTATAAAAAAAAAAGACTATGTGCTATGTGTATGTATGTGTATGTGTTTGTATGGGTGTATGTGATATGTGCAAACGTGTGATATGTGTTTATTTAAGTGCAGATCTCTCTTCTCCAAACTCCAAAATCAAAACTCCTTCTACCTCCAATGTCAGCTCCTCTCTCCCTCGCTCTAAACGCTATCCTCCGCTCCTGGGTCCTGTGATCTAGCTCGTCAAAACTCGAAACACAAACAAGGTGTGACCGTTATTTTTGGGAATATATAGGTGTATCTGAACATTTTTGATACTTTGGGGCCTTTGGATTGGCTGTAGTTTTCAATTTTGTTTGTGTATCTATCAGAGTTGCTAGCCAACACCAGCCATTGTGTTACATTTTGACTTTTAATGGGTGATTGGGATGCATGGTGATGTGAAAAAATGTGCGATACAGGTGTTTGTGTTACTTGTTTTTGTTGCGCCTACGCTCGTTAGCTATTCTTGTAGACTACCTGTTGAATCTGCTGTAAATCATGTATTATTTGTGGCCCGATAGACTTTTTTACTTAGAGGCTGTTTTAACCTTTAAATCTATCCCTTAATGCTTTGAAAGAGAGAGGTCTCTGGTGCATTGCAATTCAATGGAGAGATGCACTAAGGCAGATAAACAATCAAATATTGTGTGGTGATGTGTAGGGAGAAATGCAGCACTGTGTGTGAGGTATCGTCTCACCCAATGCACTAAAACGTAGGAATCCATGGTGATCTCTGAAAATATTTGAATTTACATAATCTAATATCTGCAAAGATGTATAATAGTTGTATATGGTGTTTTTTGTACTGTGTGTTTCCCTCGTTTGAATTCTGCTAGTTTTTAGAATATATCAGTTTCGCCCCATCATAAGGGAGCACTAGTCCTCATCATGCATGTTTCTGTTGGTGTCCCAGTCGCTGTCATGATTCATTGGCATGGTTGGTATCATAGCAATGGTGCTCGAAATCCCTCCAACCATATTCTACCTCCATATAAAAGAACAATTATCGATTTGAGCAAAAGTGTAATCATGTCTGGCGCAGAAGGAGGCCACTCACAGGGGAGGGCTGGCCTGGTGGGCAGGGGGGCAATTGCCCCCTGGGCTGGTCATATGTCTGGGCTGGTAGGCCACTGCATCTCACTAAATCTCCCGATTGCTGCTGTAAATGGAGCTACACTAGTGATACCACAGAGGTACAATCCAAATGGAGCTACACTAGTAGCATAAACCATTTCGCTTGCAAACTCTATAGTATCACTAGGTAAGCTTGACTTAAATTGTAAGCTTTGTAGTGGCGCACTAGTGTAGCCCCATTTCAACTGTAAGCTATGTGGTATCCTATGACTTACGTCACAACATTAATGCCAATTTTAAAATTAACAAAAGCGGTGGGCTGGAACAGTGGCCTGGACGGTAATATAAATGGGCCACTTGAATGTATTTGCCCCCTGGGCCACAAATTGCCAGCCCTCCCCTGGCCACTCATCTGGCAGCCAGAGAAAGTAGCCATCTCCCTTGCCGAGAATGATGTGCTTGAGCATTGCTGTCCAACTTTGTTGGTGTGGAGGGCCAGATTTTGTTGGACCAACATGTTGGAGGGCCAGACCCAAATAGAACATATATATATATATACATATGTGTGTATGTTTGTAGTGTGAATACCATATGGTTTTAAAATATATTATGTTCAAACATCCAGTGCTACCAGTGAATTGCTTTACAATACTTTGGAGACCTCTGGTTTAAAAGCCCAATTTAAATAAATGGGAATTTGTATGTGTCCCCTCTGGTGCACTTGATATAGGCGTATTAACCCCTTAAGGACCAGAAGTTTGTGCAAATGCCTTGTGCACCCCTTTATTGAACCAGGCTTAACTGCTTTCAAGAGAGAGTATGCATAGCCAAAGGCCTCTGTATGCAGTAAACATGGCCTTTTTTGGTTGTATCAGCCATACAACTATGTACAAGTCACTCTGGGTGACAAAATGTACAATGTGTTCAATTCAGTACTGGTTGTGCTCATACTGTCTTTATTTTAATTATACAATTAGGGTTGCCACCTTTTCCTCAAAAAAATACCAGCCATAGTTGTGCGTCGGTGAGGGCGGAGCCACAAAAGGGAGGAGATGCAAAAGGGAGGAGCCACAAAAGGGGCAGAACCACTCAATGTTGCATGACTCAACAAAACTGAGCTTCAGGGTCCTAGTCAGCAACGCATTGCCTTGCAATGTGTTGCGTACCCCTCTGACACTCGAAGGGTTAACCTGCCGGCTTTATATAAAACATGCAATATTCTAATGTGATAAAGTGCATTCCTCTGAAGTGTTCCTCTTTCCCACCATAGTGTTTCGCTTTTAGGAGATCAACAGTGTGGGGTGTGTATAAGTGTATCTACCACATTGCTTGACATCAATAAATTTCCCACACTTCAATAGGTGTACATAAATTAGTCTGTGTAAATTTGGTCTTGCTCAAAATCATTTATCCAGTTACACACACAGAAGTGTCAATAGGTTATGCAGTAATCTAAGAATTATTTGTAATTCCCCAGCCACACCAACTAAAAGAAGTGTTCTGAAGTATGCTAGTGGGAGCATGTCCCTCAGTCATTAGAAAGATCTGTAGATTAGCCTATTTTCAACTTTCCCTCTAATCAATATTAATTAATAATTACTAGTGATGATCGAGCACCCCAATGCTCGGGTGTTCGGGTGCTCTGACCGAGTGCCCCCGGAGGCTCGAGTGCTCGGCCGAGCACCCGAGCCCCATTGAAGTCAATGGGAGGACTCGAGCATTACACAAGGCACCCCCTGCTCTGATGAGGGGAGGGTGCCTGGTCCATAGGAAAAGGGCAGAAAATGATGGAAACACCACAGAAATGGTTCAGGGACAGCATAGGGAGGATGTCTGGATGCATCTTGGACTCCAACGTCGCTGCTGGGAACAATCTTTCGCCCGTAGTACGCCATTTTTACAGACTGACCGTAAAACACACAAAAAGGAAGATAAAAACGACTTTAGGCGAAAAATTGTTACCAAACAGTATTTGCTGTATATTTACTTGTATATCATCTGCAAATTCTGCAAAAAATTTCCTCGATTTTTCGGAACTGGGGCCATGATTAAGAGGGAAACGTGCGCAGAGGCAAATTCTCCCAAAAATGTCCTCGATTTTTCTGAACTGAGGCCATGATTAAGAGGGAAACGTGCGCAGAGGCAAATTCTCCCAAAAATTTCCTTGATTTTTCTGAACTGAGGCCATGATTAAGAGGGAAACGTGCGCAAAGGCAAATTCTCCCAAAAATTTCCTTGATTTTTCTGAACTGAGGCCATGATTAAGAGGGAAACGTGCGCAAAGGCAAATTCTCCCAAAAATTTCCTCGATTTTTCTGAACTGGGGCCATGATTAAGAGGGAAACGTGCGCTGAGCCGACCATCTAAAACATTATGGGTGAGGGTCTGCTGCGGAGCTGACCATCCTAAACATTATATGCGAAGGCCCGCTAGTGAGCTGACGCTATAAAACATTATATGAGAGGGCCCGCTAGAGAGCTGACCCAATAAAACATTATATGAGAAGGCCCGCTGGTGAGCTGACCTATACAAAAATTGTCAAACTGCGCCCGCTGGTGAGCTGGCCCTATATAAAAATTATATCACAGGGCCCGCTGGTGAGCTGGCCCTATATAAAAATTATATCACTGGGCCCGCTGGTGAGCTGGCCCTATATAAAAATTATATTCCAGGGTATATGGAAGAGAGTCAACCATATACCCATTTTTTGGGTGGAAGGGGTGAATGGGAATACAGAGTATTCCCATCATTGTAAATAACATATATAAAGTGACTTTATGTTCCCCCGGGGCTTTCCTCCAGTGGAGTGGAGAAGTCAGGGGAAATCCAGGCCTTGTTCATTTTTATAAGTGTCAACCTATCAGCATTTTCGGTGGAAAGGCGGATACGCTTATCTGTTATGATGCCACCAGCAGCACTAAATACCCGCTCAGACAGAACGCTGGCGGCAGGGCAGGCCAGCACCTCCAAGGTGTAGAGTGCCAGTTCATACCACGTGTCCAGCTTGGACACCCAGTAGTTGTAAGGCACAGAGGGATCATTGAGGACGCTGACACGGTCTGCTACGTACTCCTTCACCATCTTCCAAAACTTTTCCCTCCTTGTGACACTAGGCTGCGCATCAGGGTGAGGGTGCTGGCGGGGTGTCATGAAGGTGTCCCACGCCTTGGAGAGTGTTGCCCTGCCTTTGTCGGAACTGCTGTGTGCTCCCCTTTTCTCCCCTTCTCGGTTGGCCAAGGTAGCACGTACTCTGCCGCCAGCGTTGTCAGATGGAAAATTTTGGAGCAATTTTTCAACAAGAACCTTCTGGTATTGCACCATTTTGCTTGTCCTCTCCACCGGAGGAATGAGAGATGAGAAATTCTCTTTGTAGCGGGGGTCCAGAAGGGTGAACACCCAGTAATCCGTGTTGTTTAAAATGCGTATAACGTGTGGGTCACGGGAAAGGCAGCCTAACATAAAGTCAGCCATGTGTGCCAGAGTACCAACAGGCAAGATTTCGCTGTCCTCACCAGGAGGATGACTCTCAATCTCCTCATCCTCTTCCTCCTCTTCTGCCCACCCACGCTGAAGAGATGGAACTAAAGTTCCATGGCTACCCTCTGTAGCGGAGGCAACCGTGTCTTCCTCCTCCTCCTCCGCCTCCTCCAATTGTCGCTGAGAAGACGAAGTGAGGGTGCTCTGGCTATCACCTGGTGTAAGCTCTTCCTCCCGCATTTCCACCTCTTCCACATGCAAAGCGTCGGTTTTAATTGTGAGCAGCGAGCGTTTCAGTAGACACAGAAGTGGGATGGTTACACTGATAATAGCGTTATCGCCGCTCACCATCTGTGTCGATTCCTCAAAATTGCGTAAAACCTCGCAGAGGTCTGACATCCATTCCCACTCCTCACTTCTGATTACAGGAAGTTGAACGGAGAGGCGACGACCATGTAACAGCTGGTACTCCACTACTGCCCTCTGCTGCTCACAAAGCCGGGCCAACATGTGGAAAGTGGAGTTCCAGTGTGTGCTCACGTCACACAGCAGCCGGTGAGCTGGCAATTGTAAGCGCTGCTGCAGCTTCAACAGGCCGGCTGAAGCTGTTGATGACTTACGGAAATGTGCACACACGCGGCGCACCTTGGTCAAGAGATCATGCAAATTGGGGTAGGTTTTTAGAAATCGCTGAACCACTAAATTAAATACATGCGCTAGGCATGGTACGTGTGTGAGCTTGCCGAGCTCCAAAGCCGCCACCAAGTTACGCCCATTATCACACACAACCATGCCTGGTTGCAGGTTGAGTGGCGAGAGCCACTGCTCGGTCTGGTGACTAATCCCCTGCAACAGCTCTGAGGCCGTGTGCTGTTTGTCCCCAAGGCAGATCAGCTTCAGCATGGCCTGTTGACGCTTCCCCACTGCAGTGCTACACTGCTTCCAGCTACCGGCTGATGGATGAGTGGCGCTGCGCGCAGAGAATTCGGAGGTGGAAACGGAGGAGGAGGAGCCAATAACGTAGGTGCTGGCGGAAACCCTGATGGAGGTAGGGCCCGCAATCCTCGGCGTGGGTAGCACCTGTGCCATCCCAGGGTCCGAGTCGCTCCCAGCCTCCACGACATTCACCCAGTGTGCCGTCAGGGAAATGTAGCGTCCCTGGCCACAAGCACTTGTCCATGTGTCAGTCGTTAAGTGGACCTTCCCAGTAACTGCGTTGGTCAGGGCACGGGTGATGTTACGGGACACATGGTGGTGTAAGGCGGGGACGGCACACCGGGAAAAGTAGTGGCGGCTGGGGACTGCGTACCGAGGGACAGCTGCTGCCATCAGGCTGCGGAAGGACTCAGTCTCCACAAACCTAAATGGCAGCATTTCGATGGCCAGTAATTTGGAAAGGTGTGAGGTTAGTGCTATGGCCTGTGGGTGGGTGGCTGGGTATTTTCGCTTGCGCTCAAATGCCTGGGGTAATGACATTTGGACGCTGTGCTGGGACAGGGAAGTGGATGTGGTCGCTGATGGTGCTTCAGATGGTACAGGTGCAGGGCGGGAGGTATGCGGGCCTGCGCCTTCGACAGGCGATTGGCCGGCACCGAAAACAGGGGAAGAGGAGGCAGTGGTGTGGCCTGCAGACACAGATTGGCGATCCGGGCGTTCCTCCCACTTATTACGGTGCTTGGATGCCATGTGTCGGATCATGCTGGTGGTGGTGAGGTTTCTAGTGTTCATGCCTCGGCTCATTCTGGTGTGGCACAGGTTGCAAACTACAATTCTTTTGTCGTCCGCACTTTCCTTAAAAAAACGCCATACCGCGGAACACCTACCCCTTGGCAAGGGAGATTTACGCAAGGGGGTGCTCCGTGGAACATTTGCGGGCTGGTTTGGTGCGGTCCGCCTTCTTTCTGTAGCCACACCACTGCCTCTTCCAGCCTGTTGCGGTGCTGCAGATGGCTCACCCTCAGGACTGCTGTCATCGCTCGGCTCTACACCTTCCCAGGTGGGGTCAGTCACCTCATCGTCCACCAAGTCCTCCTCCACTTCCTCACTCTGATCATCCTCCTCATGTCTTGATCCCACCACATACTCAGTCATTGACAACTGTATATCATCCTCCTCATCAAGGTCTTGAGACAGTAATAGTGGTTGATTTAATGGCAACTGTGTCTCATCATCATCATCATCCACTTCCTTTGACCTTAAATGCCGTTCCCCTCTGTCATCTTCTTGTGATTGGGTACCCTCTAGAGGTTGTGAATCAGGGCACAAGATGTCATGTTCCTCTGCAAGCGTGCTTGGAGAGAGGTTCAAATTAAGGATTGGTGATGAGACGAGCTCCTCACTATATCCCAGTGTGGGATCACTTCTTTGACCAGATCCTCTATGGTGGGAGGAAGGATGATCAGGGTGAGGATTATGTTCACCAGACTCTTGGCTACTGAGAGTGGACTTGGTGGAAGACAGGGTGGTGCTTAACCGACTGGAAGCAGTATCAGCTGACATCCAACTGACCACCTGTTCGCAGTGGTCGGACCTCGAGAGTGATGTCCTGCGACGCCCTGTAAACTGAGACATGAAGCTAGGTATGGTGGATGTCTTTCTGTCTTGTGCTCTGGCACCAGGCACAGTTTCTACGCGTCCTGACCCGCGCCCTGAACTATCAGGATCACGTCCACTTCCCCGTCCCTTTTTACCCGCCTTCTTCATATTACACGGAATATGTGCTGGAAATCTGCAACTTTGCACACTAAACAGAATGTTCTCCTAATATGCAACTTTGCACACTAAACAGAATGTGCTTCTTAACTGCGGCTCAGCACAGTGAATGGAATATGTGACTTTGATATTTTACAGTTTGCACAGTTAACAGAATGTTCTCCTAATATGCAACTTTGCACACTAAACAGAATGTGCTTCTTAACTGCGGCTCGGCACAGTGAATGGAATATGTGACTTTGATATTTTACAGTTTGCACAGTTAACAGAATGTTCTCCTAATATGCAACTTTGCACACTAAACAGAATGTGCTTCTTAACTGCGGCTCGGCACAGTGAATGGAATATGTGACTTTGATATTTTACAGTTTGCACAGTTAACAGAATGTTCTCCTAATATGCAACTTTGCACACTAAACAGAATGTGCTTCTTAACTGCGGCTCGGCACAGTGAATGGAATATGTGACTTTGATATTTTACAGTTTGCACAGTTAACAGAATGTTCTCCTAATATGCAACTTTGCACACTAAACAGATTGTGCTTATTAACTGCGGCTACGCACAGTGAATGGAATATGTGACTTTGATATTTTACAGTTTGCACAGTTAACAGAATGTTCTCCTAATATGCAACTTTGCACACTAAACAGAATGTGCTTCTTAACTGCGGCTCGGCACAGTGAATGGAATATGTGACTTTGATATTTTACAGTTTGCACAGTTAACAGAATGTTCTCCTAATATGCAACTTTGCACACTAAACATATTGTGCTTATTAACTGCGGCTACGCACAGTGAATGGAATATGTGACTTTGATATTTTACAGTTTGCACAGTTAACAGAATGTTCTCCTAATATGCAACTTTGCACACTAAACAGAATGTGCTTCTTAACTGCGGCTCGGCACAGTGAATGGAATATGTGACTTTGATATTTTACAGTTTGCACAGTTAACAGAATGTTCTCCTAATATGCAACTTTGCACACTAAACAGATTGTGCTTATTAACTGCGGCTACGCACAGTGAATGGAATATGTGACTTTGATATTTTACAGTTTGCACAGTTAACAGAATGTTCTCCTAATATGCAACTTTGCACACTAAACAGAATGTGCTTCTTAACTGCGGCTCGGCACAGTGAATGGAATATGTGACTTTGATATTTTACAGTTTGCACAGTTAACAGAATGTTCTCCTAATATGCAACTTTGCACACTAAACAGATTGTGCTTATTAACTGCGGCTACGCACAGTGAATGGAATATGTGACTTTGATATTTTACAGTTTGCACAGTTAACAGAATGTTCTCCTAATATGCAACTTTGCACACTAAACAGAATGTGCTTCTTAACTGCGGCTACGCACAGTGAATGGAATATGTGACTTTGATATTTTACAGTTTGCACAGTTAACAGAATGTTCTCCTAATATGCAACTTTGCACACTAAACAGATTGTGCTTATTAACTGCGGCTACGCACAGTGAATGGAATATGTGACTTTGATATTTTACAGTTTGCACAGTTAACAGAATGTTCTCCTAATATGCAACTTTGCACACTAAACAGAATGTGCTTCTTAACTGCGGCTCGGCACAGTGAATGGAATATGTGACTTTGATATTTTACAGTTTGCACAGTTAACAGAATGTTCTCCTAATATGCAACTTTGCACACTAAACAGATTGTGCTTATTAACTGCGGCTACGCACAGTGAATGGAATATGTGACTTTGATATTTTACAGTTTGCACAGTTAACAGAATGTTCTCCTAATATGCAACTTTGCACACTAAACAGAATGTGCTTATTAACTGCGGCTACGCACAGTGAATGGAATATGTGACTTTGATATTTTACAGTTTGCACAGTTAACAGAATGTTCTCCTAATATGCAACTTTGCACACTAAACAGAATGTGCTTCTTAACTGCGGCTCGGCACAGTGAATGGAATATGTGACTTTGATATTTTACAGTTTGCACAGTTAACAGAATGTTCTCCTAATATGCAACTTTGCACACTAAACAGATTGTGCTTATTAATTGCGGCTACGCACAGTGAATGGAATATGTGACTTTGATATTTTACAGTTTACACAGTTAACAGAATGTTCTCCTAATATGCAACTTTGCACACTAAACAGAATGTGCTTCTTAACTGCGGCTCGGCACAGTGAATGAAATATGTGACTTTGATATTTTACACTTTGCACACTAAACAGAATGTTCTGCTAATCTGAAACTTTGCACACTAAACAGAATGGGCTGCTAATCTGAAACTTTGCACACTAAAAAGAATGTGCTGCTAATCTGCAACTTTGCACACTAAAAAGAATGTGCTGCTAATCTGCAACTTTGCACACTGAACAGAATGTGCTCTAATCTGCAACTTTGCACACTGAACAGAATGTGCTCTAATCTGCAACTTTGCACACTAAACAGAATGTGCTGCTAATCTGCGGCTAGGCACAGTGAACAGAATATGTGAAGTTTTTTTTTTTATATCTCTGCCCCCCCAAACAAAATAAACTGCTGCCCCCACACACAGTAGTCCTAAAAAGGACTTTTGGGTCTTTTTTTTTACAAATTCGCTTTTCTTCTCCCTACACTGACTTTCCCTTCCTATCCTCATCTCTCCCTGGCTAAGACTGAGCCGAACTCGCTGGTCAGGTGCTATACAGCACCCGATCACGGGTTCTGGCCAGCCAATCAGTGTAATGCCAGCAGCCAACATGGCTGCTGGCATTACACTGATGTCAGAGCCTCTCTGCACGTTTAGTGGCTGCGCAGCAGCCGCGAAACGTGCGGGGAGGAGACCCGAACATGGCGGGCGAGCACATGCGGTACTCGTACGAGTACCGCCATGTGCCGAGCAGAGCGATGCTCGAGCCGAACCGAGCTTCGGCCGAGCATGCTCGCTCATCACTAATAATTACATTCTGAGACAGTGATAGTCCTTTCCCCCAACTAGAATCTACTTAAAAAACATATGCTTGCTGATTATGCATTTAAGGACCAGCTAGTGTGCAGCATATTAATTTACACAGCCCTCTGGTCCTTTAATCCCTTTGAGTACCAGAAGCTGCGTAGGGTTAAGGTGTAATTTACCCTAACCCTCTGAGCGCCAGAGAAGTATGCAACGCAATGCGTTGAATACATTTCTGGTACTTAACAGGTTAACGTACTTCACAACATTGCAACTATGTAAAATTGTAAAGTGTCCCTTATACAATAAAATAGACTTACCATCACAATTATTCAAACCATTAAAGAGCAAACTCGCATTTGCAAAGCAAGATCTTAAACGTTAAAATCCACAGCGTTTATCACAAAACTCAGGTACAGTTACACAACAGTCACAATACATTTATCCAGGGCAACAATATTTTGATTTAAAAAAGACCAGAAAAATAGATTCCGGCATTCACAACACCCACTAATTTCAGTCTTTAACTATTACTCTGCTTCTGTCCTCCCCGGCGGTCATGTGACTGTGATGACAACAAAAGTCATTTAACCCACTAGAACCTAGCACTACAATTAACCCAATCCTTCCCAGGATTATTCTTATTTATTTATTTTTATGTCAAGGCACTTTCCTTCTCCCACTTTGTTATGGAGCCTCCCGTTTGCTGTCCTCCTTCTGGAGAATTGTGATCATTTCATCCTCTCCCCGTGACGTCATCCATCACCGTGGGCAACGGCTGAGTGACAGGCTGACAGCAGATTTCAGATATACCTTGTTTTGTGCTGTGAGCAAGTACATGCGTTATTCAAACACTGATAGGCAGACTCTGGGGTGGCAAACATGTGGCTTTCCAGCTGTTTGCTTTAAAATATTAGCAGCAAAACTCTCTCTCAGGTTGCAGGCCATGCGTGACCCGGACGCACACAAATACCGGCTTTTCAATTGCTGGTATAGTAGTTATACAGGCACCAGCTCCAGTGAGCTAATTATCGGTTGGCCAGTAAAATATCGGCCGGATGGCAACCCTATGTACAATATAAAAGCACTGTAATAGGCGTTCATCTGCATACCTGCTAACATTTTAAATTGCCAAAGAGGGACAATTGTGTTTTAGGGGGTGTTGCTGGAGGTGTGACCGGTGGGCGGGGCATTAACGAGAATTTTTAGGCTGTTTCACAACCTATTGACACCTCCTTGAGTTACCTAATAAATGCCTTATAACTAGACCAAAGTATTTTATTTAAGCAGACTAATTTATAAACACAAATACTGACGTTTAAAGAAACAATAATGTGAGTTTTATTGCTATAGAGTAATATGATACACTTATATACACACCATTCAATCCGATCTCCTAAAAAGAGGGACATTAGGGTGGGAAAGAGGGACAGTGGGATTTGGGTCTAAAAGAGGGTCTGTCCCTCCTAAAGAGGGACACTTGGGAGGTATGCATCTGTAGTTTGATTGTCATGCATGGTGCTATTAGTGCAACAAAGATAAGAGGGGCATATCTTGCACAGCGATTGTTTTTCCTACATTCCTCTCATTGTATTGGCCAACATTGTCACTCATGAGGCTAAAAAAATGACAAATGGCAAACTCCATCTTTTGTATTGAGAGAAAAATAAATATACCACATATTTTCAGTTTGCCAAAGAAAAAATGGTGACCTTGCTTCCATTCTTTTATATAAAGTTGTTAATAATTGTACTGTTAACCCTTTGGGTGCCAGCAAGGTATCCAATGAATTGTGTTGCACTCTGGCACTCAAAGAGTTAAGTATATTAGTAGGTAGTGTTTACTGATATGCAGTTTTAAACATAATTACTAGAGAACAAAAAAAATTTGCTTATACAGGGAGTGGCTGATTGTAATGAATCCAGCCAGAACCTGTATAGCTAATAAACCAGTTCAGTTTTTATTCATGAAAATAAATACTGTGTTTAGTGTAATAGTCACTGTAATGAAATATAACCTTTATTATATATAAATTACAGGTAGATTGGGTATTTTGAACTTCTGAATGCTAACGTTTTGTTTGTAAATCTGGTATGAGGTTGTTGTTTTTTTTAACTCACATGATCAGCAGTATCTTTTAATTACTGATTGGGGTCCATCCAGCCCTGTGCTAGAGGAACCTATTTGGTTCCCTGTCAGCAGCAACTGTTGTGAATGGCATTCACTAGTGGAGCTGTATGGCCAACCTCATCATCCTGTTGGGCACATTTCTATTCCTCCGCCACCTGTTGGAACAGGAAGACTATGGGAATAAATGGTCCATGATACATGACTAGCAGGGTTGTGTTAGGCCAGTAGGCTGAATAGCAGATATGAGATGGAAGATACTAACACTATGTCAGAACAGTTAAATAGCTATGTTCAACACGACAGTTTAAATTATGACACATGAGCAAAGCTAATATTAGGGGGAACTGAATGGAAAATTGCATGTAAATCAGCAGAATTCCATCTAATAACATATTCCACCTTACCTCTTTGATAATTCATGATGATGGACTTGGAAGGAACCACTGACAGGGAAAATATGACTAAAAATACTCATGCTTCAGCGAGGGGAGATGGAATTTGAGAAAAACATTAACAGCCACAAGATCTAGACAAACATCAGCTCTTAGTTCATGCCAAGATGCCCCACGCATGACATTATTAGCATTTGTATATGCCCAAATAAATACAATATCATATCATTTAATTCTATTTGCATATTTATATTAGACATATATGGGATATGACACAAAATGGCTTATTTATATTGAGAACCTCTGGAATACTGTGAGATTCAAGTGACATCTAGGTGATTGTGGGGTGAATGATGCTTAGCATATGTGACTAGACATTGGATTACTGAATTTGCTTGATTTTCTCCTTTTAAATACCCTATTGAATCTTAGTGCATCTCCCCCAGTGTGCTAATGACCTGTCTAGCAATCAAGGCGTTAAAGGCATAGTAATACTTTATTTTAAGCTTCTTTAATATTGTACATATTAAAAAATAAAGTAAATGATGTAAGTCCCGTTGCTGTACGTTTTATAGTTTTAAAGTTATTTTGTTCTAAAGTTCCCCCCTCCCACCCCTTTTACACACGTCAGTATAACGGAAGCCCTAGGATGTAGTGCTGTCCTGGGCCGTCGTACTGGGCTTCTCCCTTCTGGATGCGGCTACAAGTGGGTAGCCTGGAGCGGTGAAGCTGGATAGCTGGCTGGATCTCTGTAGCTGGATAATCCACTGGAAAATGCTGGTCTCCTGTTGACAGCTACCAGATGGGTAGCTGGAGAAAGCAGGCTGGATCATGGTAGCTAACTTAAACACTGGAAAGCTGGATTACTGGAAACCTGTCAACTAGGATGCTGGTCTCCTGAATGGGGGTCAAAGGGGACCCTTTAAACCATCCAGGAATGAAGACACAGGACCCAGTTCATGTCCAAAACGACATCTAACTTTAATTGTGAAGTTCAGCTCTTTTTATACACATTTAACAGTATTAACTAGGGGGTTGGTTTACAAAGGGAATACTGGGGAACAATGGCACAATAGGAAGGTACACAGTGTGCACAAAGGGGACAATGCTTGTGTCAACAGGATACAATGGATACACTTAATTGGATCATACAGTATAATGGGGATGGGAATTTTGTAGACAATGGGATAAGAGGTGACATGTCTCACAGGGACAAAGGCTAGGGTCGGGCACAATGGACACAGGGACTGAAAAACACATAAATGCCCAGCTGCACCTTACATAAAGGTATATTTGCCTAATTTAATCTAGCTGCTCTTACAACCAACCAATTTGAGCAACAAGATACATTGGCCAATCCTGGCCAGGGTCGTCAGGCCAGCCTCTCAGCCTATGAGGTGGCAGAAGCTGGGGATGGGGAGACCAATCCGATGACTGCCTACTTTTTCTCATGTAAAGTCTATACTGGACCTTTAAACCCATCTGGCCAATCAGGGTTCTGCCTACTTTCTTAAATGGAAGGCGGCCCTTTCCTTCAGTCCTGTGGCCAGTATCTCTTTTTCCTTTGTGAAAATCAGACTTTTGGTTAACATTTCTTGCGAGGTCTGCCAAGACCTCTATGTAACCTTCATGTAATGGCCTAGGGGTCCGTTACACCCCCCCTCTTCCAGTCCCAAGCCTTTGGCAGTCCGGGGCCAAAGACTTGGACAGTCCCTTGTCCTGGGCTGGTAAACAGTAGCCCTTTGTCCTGGGCTAGTAAAAAGACAGCCCCTTGTCCTGTGCGGGTTAAAAATCCTTCTGGTGGGAGAGTCCATTGGCATTGCGGTCTGTGTGGGTTTCCGTGTCCAGCTGCCATGGCATAGCCAGTGTCAGTCCCCAGTGGATCTGGGGCTAGTGGCTCTGGATCAAGGGCACATCTGTAAGTGGGAGTCCAATGAGGCAACAGGACCCCCATGATACCAGGAGAGCCGAAGGTACATTGGTTCCATTGGCCCCTCTCCCGGCAGCAACAAGCTGGGTGCCAGATCTCCAACAGGTCGGTGGTCTCACCTGCTGTGTCAGGGTCAAAACCAATGCTGGCGTGGGCCTCCAATCCATCCCCCAGGGCAGGGGTGACAAGGCCGCTGGTGAGGAACTCGGTCCCACTCACCAGCATAGGAGCAGCAGATCCACTGGAAAGGACCTTGGTCCCGCTCTTCAGGGCAGGGGCAACAAAGTCACTGGTGAGGACCTCGGTCCCACTCACCAGGGCAGGGGAAACAGGGCTGCTGGGGAGGATCTTGAGCCCACTCCCCAGGGCAGGGGCAACAAGGTAATCCATGTGGGTCATGTGGAGGAGGTACTTTTGCACACTTTGCATTAGAGCGGCCTCTGCTCAACTGTCCATTCACTGCTGACTAGCTCGCTCAACTCTGACTGTGAGTCTGGGAGGGCGTAGGGACTAAGTAGGCAATCCCTCCTTTTTTTGATATCCTAGTAGCTGCTGTACTTTTGGCACCAAAATATTTGTCCTAGAGCATCGCATCCCATGCCAGCCCTCGACTGTCATATCCCAAGAGGGGCGGGGAAGGGAGCTGGGCGACCACTGACAATACTCCTGGTCCACTTTTCTGGTACAAAGCCCAGTACCCATCCTGTACTGCCATCTCTGTTTGGATGCAGCAGTCCAATTCTTCCTCCAGTTCCACCAAAGGACGTTCCTGGAACAGGTACTTCCACCAGCAGCTCCATAAGGTATTGTAGCACCACAGCGCCCATGCTGATAAGGCCAGGGCACCAGGGTGCACTGTTGCTTCCGCCATGCTTCACCTGCTGGATCCCAGGTGGTGGTTTGGATCCCTCAAAATTTGGAGACAGAAAATCCCACCACTGCCACCAGTGTAACGGGAACCCTAGGACACAGTGCTGTCCTGGGCCGTCGTGCTGGGCTTTTCCCTCCTGGATGCGGCTACAAGTGGGTAGCCTGGCCGGTGAAGCTGGCTAGCTGGCTGGAACTCTATAGCTGGATAATCCACTGGAAAATGCTGGCCTCCTGTTGACAGCTACCAGATGGGTAGCTGGAGAAAGCAGGCGGTAGCTGGACCAAAAAAGGCTGGATCATGGCAGCTGGCTGGAACACTGGAAAGCTGGATCACTGGAAACCTATCAACTGGGATGCTGGTCTCCTGAATGGGGGTCAAAGGGGACCCTTAAAACCATCCAGGAATGAAGACAGGCCCCAGTTCAAGTCCAAAACGACTTCTAATTTTTATTGTGAAGTTCAGCTCTTTTTATACACAGTTAACAGTATTAACTAGGGGGCTGGTTTACAGAGGGAATACTGGAGAACAACGGCACAATAGGAAGGTACACAGTGTGCACAAAAGGAACAATGCATGTGTCAACAGGATACAATGGATACACGTAATTGGATCATACAGTACAATGGGGATGGGCAATTGGTAGACAATGGGATTGGAAATGGCATGTCTCACAGGACATAGGACAAAGGGGCTGGAATACACATAAACCCCCAGCTGCACTTTAGATAAAGGCATATTTGCTTAATTTAATCTTGCCGCTCCAAAAACCAACCGATCAGAGCAACAAGATACAGTGGCCAATCATGGCCAGGGACATCAGGCCGGCCTCTTAGCATATGAGGTGGCAGAGGCTGGGGATGAGGCGATCAATCTGGGTTCTGCCTACTTTTTTAAATGGAAGGCAGACCTTTCCTTCAGTCCTGCAGCCAGTATCTTTTTCCTTTGTGAAAATCAGTCTTTTGGTTAACATTTCTTGTGAGACCTCCCAAGACCTCTTTGTAACTCCCATGTAACAGCCTAGGGGTCCGTTACAGTCAGCGCTCTAGCTGACAGACGACAGACTTAGATCCTGGTCCCGCAGCTTGTCTGCAGAAATAGCATTGTATACAAAGAAACTCTTCATTAGAACAGTCTGCAAAGTGTGCCTGGTTTGGACACTCTTTATGTCACTTTTTACATCCTTTGATACTATTTTAGCACTTGGACTTGACCTTTGGAGTCAATGGTTAGGTGTTGTAGCGTGGTTACTTGGCAGCATGTTATAATCTATGCGGCGTTATGCCCACACTTTATTTTGGAACATCAAGCGTTAGGTGTTGACTCTAGGAGTGTTCATTCTATGAATAGGAGCGTTCATTCTATGAATCGGATTGGTGAATTTGAAGCTGTCCAATCATGGACGTATAGGAACGTTTAAATAACAGTTGATTGTTGAGGCTGTGTTTTTTTCATTGTGTTACTTTAGCTTGGATAAAGCGGTGCGTAGAGCCGAGAAACATGTAGCTAAATTTTCTTGTTTAGACACGTGTCTTTTTAAAAAAAAAATAAATATTTGTTACATTTTGGAAATCATAGTCTCTGCATTTCTTCAGTAACTGCCAGAGACCCTAAGCGGAGACAGGGGTTAAGAACCTCTGCATGCTGTTTTGCTAGATTCTTCTGACAAACGCTGATTCTTCTGTATCTCTTCGGTGATTGCCAGAGACCCTGAGCAGAGACAAGGGTTAAAGTGTTAGTAATGTCCCAGTATAAATAGCTTGAATTTTGTAGTAATTAAAAAGTTGAACTGAATGCGAAAAAAACATATCTCTAAAACTGCTATGGTTTGAGAGATACATGCATTCAAAGTTTGATGTTTCCCGCTGTCAGCTGTAAAGCTGTCAGAAGGAGAGCCGTATCGACCGACACGGAGGCTCTGCAGCAGAGCCGCAATCACGTTATTTAAAACGAATGACTGCATTGTAATGGTCTAAAAAGTGTGCTTGCAAACCAGGCTGTAAAGCAGTCAGCAGAAAACATCAAACTTTGAATGCATGTATCGCTCAAACCATAGCGGTTTGAGAGATATGTTTTTTTGTATTCATTTCAACTTTTTAATTACTACAAAATACAAGCTATTTATACTGGGACATTACTAACACTTTAAGAACCAACACTGAATGTGAGTGCAATCTTTGATATATTTTATGATTGTTACTGCGGTATTATGCTCCCTCTCTCTTCTTTGTTGTTCTATATATTGCCGTTTGGGGAGAGCGAGTGGTAGGGAAGGAACAGCCTGAGAGAAATACATCTTAATATATTTAAGCAATTTGAGTCAAGTTTTGTATATGCAAGTTCTTGGCATCTTCCTTTGTAAGTACCTACCTGGAGGTGATTCGGTGGTGGTTGTGGTACCAAGTTTTATTGCATTAGAGGCTCCCCCCTGTTGAGAACTCCCCGCAAACAATAAGAAGGGGAGACATGTCTTAGCTGGGGGTTGGAAAGTAAAGTACTTCTTGAACTGTTACTTCTTGAACTGAACAGCGTCCCTCCCTACCTTGTGTGGTACTTTTGGGGGTTTGTTTTAGGGTGTAGGGGTGGAGGACATGGGGGGTTGATTGTTTCTTGTTTGCCACAGCTTTGTTGGCACTTTGGGCCCTTGCCAATGTGTATAAGGTCATTAAGTTGGATATGGTTACAGGAAGATGGTAGGCCACCGGCCTAGGGACAATGACACCCGGACTGTGTCACTGGTATGGACATCGGCCCCATTGAGCTGCAGTGACCAGCTAATGGGGTGCGGTAAGGTGGAACAAGATTGGTGTGAGCCTAAGGCTCAAAAGGGGGTAGGCAGGTTTTGGCCTACTAGAGTTTGGTTATTGGCAAGGGCTTAAAGTCTGGGTGAAAATGGTTGTTATGTACTTTAAATAAAGCTTTGGCTTGAGATAACACATAATTATGTTGCCTGTGTCTTTACCTGAACCAATACCCCCATGCATAAGACATGTCTCCTTTTGTTCCTACAGTAAAATGAATAGTTGATTTTTGTGGCCATAATAAGCAAGTGTGTGTGAGGGTTATTATTAGGAGGTGATATTTCTCCTTTACAATTCCCATTTAAACTAATGTGAATTATGGGATTTTTTATTTGTCCCCTATGGTAAAGTAGATTTGCTCCAGAATTACTCTATTTATTTGTCATTAAATCCATATAAAAAAACTGCATATGTGGATTCTGGGATACAAGAGGCAAATTAGTTATGTGTTCCTCTTGGTTTTATCTGGAGATGTATAAGTGCTCTCAATTAAAAGTAACTGCATTGTAAAATGAAAGCAACATTGTTACTGTTATAACACATATTTAACACTGCAACATTCCCCACATATCTGCAGTGTTCACATTTAAGCAGTAGATGACCAGAGCAGTGACCCTGTAAAATGTTACATTAAACTTTCTGGATGTTGTAATACTTCATCATTGCATGTTGTGCAGAAGCCCAAGCAGTTACAAATAATGAAGTCTTCCCAACTGGAACAGTTTTATATATAGTGAATAGTACATTTTTAAATCAATAAATCTTATTAAAATATACATTTTATAAACAAAAAACCCACTACATAACAAAAATGGCTATAGTAATGTTGTGTCAGTATTCTTTGTACAGAATGAATGTTGATAAAAGGGGTACTAAATTTAAATAAATTATATTTATTTTAAACAATTGAGTTGTCAATGTATTGGATACCTAGTTAGCACTTAAGGGCTAAAAAGACTGTTAAGGAAATACCTTCCTATATCCCCCAGACCTTGTAACATTAGCACCTTATCCCTCATTAGCATACCTGGGAACTCTCCGGATTTGCCCCGGAGACTCCGGTTCTGACAGAGCTTTACCGGGTCTCCGGGGCAGAGGCTGATTCCTCCGAATGTGGAGAGTTTCTATTGAAACTCTGCCACATCTGCTTTTTCTCCTATTGTGCCTCCGTCCCCAGCCTTCTGTGTGACACATTTAACCCTCTGAGTGCCAGAGTGGTACGGAATGCATTGCTTTGCAATGCATTCCGTACCACTCTGGCACTCAAAGGGTTAAATCCCCCCCAACACTCTAGTTATGCCCCGCCCATTTTTTACGCGATTAGCGTCATTTTTGTTACCCCCTGCTGAACAGAGGACTACCCTCCGGGTAGCCCTCAACTGAAAGTTCCCAGGTATGCTCATTAGTTGAAGAGCCCGTGTACACAGTGCCACCCAGCAACGGCTGTGGTACAGTCATACACAGTAGAGACTGCCTGTGCCGTGGCTGATATGGAACGGTGCGCTCCAAAACTCAGACTGTAGTCGTCTCTGCGCACAGAAGGACTACAGTCTGAATTCGGAGCCCCGTTCCATTATCAGCCGTGGTGCTGGCAGTCTGTAGTGCTCATGACTGCAGTGCGTGCAGCCATCACTACTGCGCATGACGCTTCTGACAAACACACATTTAGCAAATTTTATATAGGATATGTCGCTGCAGAGGTGCCAATAAACTATTTTCTTAATTGTAACTCAGGAAGGTAATGAGGACCAGGGGCGGATTGTGGGCAGATACTGGCCCGGGGCATTTTTAAAAAAACTGGCCCCTTAGTTGGTATATCATGATACATGCATATATGTATGTATGTGTATATATAAATATATATATATATATATATATGCATGTGGGCTGTTTGGGGGGGGCATATGATGGACATTCTGAACACAGAGGACTAGTAGGTAGGTAGTAGGTTTGGGGTGCATATGGTGGCCAGTATGGTTAAACATGGGCCCATGGAGGTGCTTGGGTACAAAGGTTGGCATATGGAGGCAGCCATAGAGTAGATGGGACACATTTGGGAGGCTACTAGTTTAGGAGGATATGGGGGGTTCTGAGCTGGCATTTGGGTAGTAGAAGGGGCTACAATAGTTACATTTGTATGTGTGTGTGTGTGTGTGTGTGTGTGTGTGTGATTGAGTCATGATCTCATAATGGGAGAACATTAAGAACCCTTTGAATGCCAGAGGGATACCCATGTGCAAAGCGTTTAATACTCCTCTGGCACTCAAAGGGTTAAAATCAGGGATGTTCAAAGTAAGAGGAAATGTGTCCCTGAGCATTGCTCATCACGATAAAGAGAATAAGTTTTGAGGAAAACTACTCAAACAGAGAAACTAAAATTCTGCATATTCCCATTGATTTAAATGGGGCTTTTGACCCTTTGTATTCAAGGAGGTCAAAAGCCCCATTTAAATCAATGGGAATATGCAGAATTTTAGTTTCTCTGAGTAGTTTTCCTCAACACTTATCCTCTTTATCTTGATGAGCAATGTTCAGG
Organism: Rhinophrynus dorsalis; assembly: GCA_037306005.1. Lineage (NCBI taxonomy): Eukaryota > Metazoa > Chordata > Amphibia > Anura > Rhinophrynidae > Rhinophrynus > Rhinophrynus dorsalis. Next base: position 416,541,818 of record CM074721.1, on the reverse strand, counting down.
AACACATTTCCTCTTACTCTGAATGTCTCTGATTTTAACCCTTTGAGTGCCAGAGGAGTATCAAACGCTTTGCACATGGGTATCCCTCTGGCATTCAAAGGGTTCTTGTTTTTCAATTATGAGATCATGAGTCATGACAAAAAAAAAAGTCAAAACAGGAGAAAAGACGAGGACAGAAAAGGAATGTGATTGATTTACATGCCTGATAAGGTCCGGGGAACGGGAGGCTGAGTCCACTGGAGAGAAGCAGGGCAGCAACAGGAATGCAGGTACAGGAGCAAATTAACATCTTGAGTGCTAGAGAGGACTTTTATATCGCTTCACAACGTGTTAAAAGCCTCTCTAGCACTGGGTTAACTTAGAAATCATAAAAAAAACCAACCAAGGCTGTCAAGTGGCTGCTTCACCCGGGGCAGCTTTGAAATGCAGAGCAGCAGTCTCTTTCACATTGTGACACTGCTGTCACTGCCTGTGACACTTCCGTGGGGCTGGAGTCTACAGTCATTTTGCGGAGCGGCCCTTCCCTGACAAGAAGCAACCGGCCCACCGGGGCATGCCCGAATGCCCGATACTACAATCCGCCCCTGATGAGGACCAATTTTGGAGCAAATCATAGGCAAAAAGGAAACATTTCACAAATTACAGACCTTCATTACTGCAACTTTCCAGATACCACCACTATTCTCCTGGCCATTGGAGCATGCTACTTCTTGGATGACTATTGGTTCATATAATTGCCCATGTGTACAGGTTCATAGGGTGTAATGCAACCTATTGCATGCTCGTCAACATTTAAAGGGATAGTAATACTTCATTTTAATTTTATTTTATTTTGTAGGCATTAAAAAAACATGAAGAATGATATAAGTCTTATCTCTCAAACCTTTATGGTTTATGAGATATTCACGAGCAAAGTTCCCCTCCCCGCCCCTTTTTCCTAGTGTAAGACATCTCTTCTCAGATGTGAGTCTGGTTGTAAGACCAGACAGATAACAGAAGGGGACAATTTTCTTTGTATGAAAACAATGAAAGCCCTTCCCCCCTTGACAAGTTTTTCAGCTTTTTCCATTATCTTAATTGAAGACTGTCCCTCTCTGCAGTCTACCTGGGCACCTCCCTTTTGATCTGGTTGAACGGGGGGGGGATACTTTGTTTGTGAATATCTCTTAAACCATAAAGGTTTCAGAGATAAGACTTATATCATTCTTCATGTTTTTTTAATGCCTACAAAATAAAATAAAGTTAAAACGAAGTATTACTATCCCTTTAAAAAAACATTTCCATGGACTTTTCCGCTGGGCAATCGTATGACAGAGCGTCACTTGTGATCTATAGCAGTGAGTAGCACAACCTAAAGCAGGCATTTCTTGCACCTAAATACAACCTGCAACCATGTAAATTTGCAGCATTAAAAATATTAACCTAGTACTGGCAAGCATATATAATATGGGGTTGATATTTCATTTTAAAACTATGGACAACAATAGGGACAGTAGGGTCCAGGGTCATGGGGTCAAAACCAGAGAAATTAGAAGCAGTTAGTAGAAATGACATTTATGAATGACTAAGGATGTTATTAACTGAAATTGTTTGTAATCAGAATAAAAATGTTCTTACACCATGGTCTGTCAATTTTTAGACACATTACTGACATTTTTTGCATCCACATCTGCCATCTCCATCAAAGTGGACGTGGTTTAATCTACCATGATATTGAAGGGTATTTTCAGAAAAAAATATTTATTTAGCCGTCACTCTTTGATTAACGTCATTTTTTCCTGACAAAATAAAAATGGTCTAAAGTAGGAGAAAACAAATTAAAGTACTATTAGCAGGAGTAAGAAGCAGTATGATGGTGTTAAATAGTAAAAAAAAGTAATTGTCATTTTTAATGACAATGTTCATTTCATAGACAAAATTAAAGACATTTTTAACATCAACATTTTTAAGGCCAATATGTATCAGGATCTCATAATTTTTAATTCTTTAAAACACACTTTCAAATATGACAGATTTATGTCTGAAAATATTATCCTTTTACCACCAAGTCAACAATTTTTTCATTATGATGACTTTTTTTAAAAAAAATCATGCCCTAAATGGTGACAGTGGCACTGCAGCATAGTTATCCATATGAAAGGAACTAGTGTGTATGTGTATATTCACCTCATAGACTAACATAGTATACGTCAGCAGGAACTTGGCATAAGAAAGATGACACACAGGAGGACAGCCCAAACAGAAATTATGCCAATAAAATAGTGATGGTAAAAGATCACAAGCAAACAATATAATGCATAATGGCATAGTCTTGGTAAAAGATCACAAGCAAACAATATAATGCATAATGGCATGAATGCAAGTCAGCCTGTTGAGCCAGCAGAGAATAGTATTACTTGTTCTCCCAACAAAATGACCATACAGGAAGGCACATCAATTATCCTTATGCAACATGGAGTTAGATGAAAATCAGCAGTCTGGACAACTTTGTTGGAGATTTTGAGTGACATCCAGTAATCTGTGTGGAGGGCAGTGTAATAACCTCCACAAGCTCATATGACTACTATACTTTCAAGTAGTAATATTTAAATATGAGGAAAGAGGATTTTAGTCTTACCTGTTAAATCCTTTTCTCTTAGTCCATATAGGTTACTGGTAACTTTGGGAAGGCTACCACCCCTTTAATAGGCAGGAACAATTCTTGAAAAGAAATGCAGGGTGGAGCCTTCCTCCTCTCCTAGCTGGTCTCCATCCAATCCTCTCCAGTAAGATTTGAAACTCTAACTATTGACTAGGTAGCAAGAAGGGAACAGAAGATGCCTGTGAGCATGAAACTGAAAGGACTCCCACGTTCAGTCACAGGAGAACGAAACATGGTCTCTTGATAGGGTGGGAGACCAGTAACCTATATGGACTAAGAGAAAAGGATTTAACAGGTAAGACTAAAATCCTCTTTTCTTTGTCATCCAATATAGGTTACTGGTAACTTTGGGATGTCCAAACATTGAGTTTCCTGGAGGTAGAAAGTAAGGCAAGATCAGGCACAGGTCCCCAAGGTCACGGACTGGTGTAACGGTTTGTTTGACACACAGACAAGTAGGTTTGGATAAAACACAGTTTTATTAAACAATTAAGATTACAATAACCCTCACAGGTCCTGTAATATACACTTAATATAGTACAGCCACAAGACAGGTTAAATACAGGTAAGCCACATAGGTCCAGTATAAGTATAGAGTCCATAACACATTATACTGACACAGGTCAGACGGATCTTGAAAGAGTCTCAGTGTATCGGTACTGCATGGGTAAATAGCAGCCAGCGAGTGTAAACAGTCCCATGTGTGGTAAGGCCTGTTAAGAAGCTCACCTAGGGTTGAGAGCTTAAATACGAGTAACACCCAAGAATAACAGGTAATGGTGAACTGCCTTAGCAGTAACGGAGACTGGGCAACTTGAGCACTGCCGGGAAATGTCTCAGAGACCAAGGAAATGTTCAGCGTAGTGAGTACTGCCCTGATCAGGCCTTCAGCTGAGGGATCAGGGTCAGCCTCAAAGGGGTCTCCAAAGAATTGGGAGGATACCACTATGGAACATTCACCCTCATCCGAGTCCACCAACAGTTCCTCCTCAGAGGAGTCTGATACACCAGGTACACCCTGTGGCTTAGGTAAGGAAGACCTGATAGAAGCAGAGGGCTGCCAGGACTGGAAGACCCAACTGTAATTGAGATGGAAGGAGCTGTAAGGTAGACCTTAGGTCTCTAGTAGCGGCCTTAAACTCTTGCATCCACAGTGGCTCTAGTGCATGGCTGGAGGTCCCTGGGGGAGATGCAGGGGCATCAGCGCATGAGGTGCATAAATGACCTGCGTATTCTCTGGCCAGCCCTGACTGACATGAGGAGAATGCACAATGGGGGTCACAGACACCGCAGTATCTTTAGTCTTATGCCTAGCCCCAAGTTCCAACGGAGCTGACATCCTCACAGGGTTAAAACGTCTGAAATATAAGGTATATCCAAATACAGTGTCTAAGATTAAGTATTTCACCCGAGAAATAAATAAAATGCACTTAGCTTGCAGGAGAAAGGGTTAACCTGCTGAGGAGAGAAGGAGAGTCCAAGCCCTGCATAGGATACTCATGAAGGAAAGGCAGAAAATGGCGTCTGTGACGGGAGCCAATCAGAAATGAGCACATGAAGCAAGCGCTCATGGGAGATTACGTTTTCCCTTTAAAAGTACCCCAAACAGTGCCCGAAGCCCCCTGAGCCACCCAGAACACTCGGAACGTTAACCGGATGATAGAACAAGGCAGACAAACAAAATGAGCCATCTGAGAAGTCGCTGCATTGAGCGGTTATAGAGATATGTCCCAAACTGTAAAGTCCCATATAGGTGAGTGGAGCATAGCGTCTATGCGGTAAACTGCACCTTAAAGGCGCGGAACTCAAATAAACTAAAAATTTCAAAACAGTGCAAAAGGCATCAGCAAGCGCTAAAAAGATGGAATAAACACCGGACCCAGTAGGGAAAGTGCAATAAACCCCTGAAAAGTGCCCAGACCAGCAGTTAAAGGGTAAATTTAACACAGAAACCCAGTTGCTCCAAACCCCACAGACATACAGATAAACCCAGTGATTGCAGGAGTATGCAGTAGGAACTCCAAAGGAGACCCCTGTGCGGAGGGGAAGCATGGGACATGTGGACCTCAGCACTAAAAAGGGTTGCTCAGCTTTTTAGCAGGTCTTCTGTCTTCAGATTACCATTTTCTAAAGAAGAAGCCTCAGTGGGCAACTCCCCGGAAAAAAACATGCTACAAAAGCTTTTCCCTCTCAGGGCTGACAGGTCCACAACAGCACCTGGAAACTGAGCTATCCAACTTGGGAATGTCAGTAATGGTAATCTGCCCAATGGCTGGTATTCCATATGTAACAGAAAAATAATAAATAAGCTAATAAATACGCTAAAACTATAGCATGCTATATCATGCCTTGCTTCATCAAGGAACAAATCTTACTGGAGGAGATTGGCTGGGGACCAGCTAGGAGAGGAAGAAGGCTTCACCCTGCACTTCTTTTCAAGAATTGTTCCTGCCTACTAAAGGGGAGGTCGCTTTCCCAAAGTTACCAGTATCCTTTATTGGACGACAGAGAAATGTTCTTATGTTCATCACTTCAAACCACTTTAGCAGAATATTCTACTCTATGAGACTCTCTCAGGTGTGTACTTTTTTCCTTTTTATATCACAGAGATTCATATTTATCAAGGAAAATTTGTACCAATTATTGGGGCAAGCAGTATGATTTGGGGCAAGCAGTATGATTTGGGTCAGCATATTAGACCAATTATTGGGGCAAGCAGTATGATTTGTGGCAGCATACCGCAAGCAGTATGAATTCTGATGCACAATTGCTCTCATTCTGACTTGCTATTTAATTCATCAAGTGTAATTCTGGAGCACCACTGCATTATAGGGAGAAAATTTAAATTCTACAACCCCCCCCCCCCCATTCTTTTAAATTAGGCTGTTAACCCCTTGGATGTTGGAGAGGTCTCCAATGAATTGTGGTAGGGGTCAAAAGTCCCATTTTAATCAATGGGAATGATCATTATCCTCTTATTGAGCAGTTGTTTTGCTCCAGAATTATACCTCTACATAATACCTGGAAGGGGAGATGTATAAAAGAGGTGTAAACTTATGTCTGTCGCTATTTTCCCATAGAATTTACTGCACATACCAAAAAAGGTGTCTGTGCATAAAAATCCCTTCTTTGCACAAAGCTGGCCAAATACATTTTATGACTTAATTTGTGGGCATGGCTAAAGTAAGAATATTATCAAAGTAAATGTATAAAAAGTATCACTTTTGTGAGTTGTATGATCAATTTTTGTCTAATTTGCCAGTCACTGTCTCCTTGGTATAATCTTAGTACTGTCAGTCTGTGTAAGAGATGTAAAAAAAATCCCTATAGATATTGTAAGTACATACTAATACGGCTAACACACTCATGATGGTTAACTATTTGTAAACTATCCCAACTTGGATGTTAATACTTGAAAAACTTAACAATGGGGAATTTTAAGGGGATGACCCACAGCATTTAAAGGGATATTTTTAAACAAACATGGTTTGCTAAAACAATAGTTACTATTAAGATAACTCAAAAACTAAATACAAAAACCAGCAAAATAAATTAAATAACCCTAAACATATCTAGAGTATATGCTATATTATAATAAAGCAGTATTCTTAGAATCTGGTAATTATCTCCTATATGTATATATATGTATGCCATATCTAAGTGCAGAAATAATAAATGTAGGTTGTAAAGTTTCCAATTTATAGATCCAGTAACTTTCTTTTTGACCTAATATTTTAAGCCTATCCCCACTAGAAATATTGTCTGTTACATTTTCAAGGTGTAATGCTACATTTGCTTTACCTCATTTTTACACAATTCCGTCTGTTGCTTTTACCTATTCACTCTGATCAATGATGTCCTTCATGTGTTTTTCTTTCAGGGTATAAATAAATAATTGGAGCTATATACGCAAATCAACCCATTGAGTGCCAGAGAGGTATCCAATGTAGTGCAATGTAATGCGCTGCATACCTGTTTGGTACTCAAAGAATTAAAAAGGAACAATTCTGAAAGAAACTAACTACCCATTGATTTAAACCCAATTAAAGCTAAAGAAGTCACCAACACTATGCAAAAAAAAAAAAAAATGCTTTGGAGACCTTTCTAGTATTCATGGAGTTAAAACCCCCTTTAAATCATTGGGAATGTTGAACATTTTTATCCATAAAGTTTGTGCATACTGCCTATGTCATTTCACAAAAGTGTTCAGATCACCTGCAAACTCTGTAATCTGATTAAATTGCACATGAGGTAGTGCAGAATCTAGGAGCAAAACACAGATATAAACAGTATGCATGGTCCTGTATATTTTGGGTTTCTGTCAATTTACAGTTGCCTGTTGTAATATTAATGGGAACAAGGAAAATATTTTTATCTTATTTCGTTGCGACAAACTACAGAATGAAAATATGAATAGGTCACACATTTCAAGCAAAGAGCTCAACAGTAAAAAAAACAGCAATAGAAAAAAAATTCAATTTTCACACTTGCACGCTTGCTGCTTTAAAATGGATTTGTGCTATTGATTGCTGGAAATGGCTCGTGTCTGTATATTTAGCCTCTTCCCATGGGGTGGACAAAAAAGGTTAGGATTAGATTATTTTGCACAGCAGCAGTTAGATTTGCATATACTTAAAACTACACAGTGGACTGAAAATGCTGCTGCTGACGCAGGTTAACCTGCTAATTTCTGAAGAGATATGGACAGCACAGTACAAAGATTAGTACATTTTTAACGTAGAGAATTTTCAGTGTGTGTGATAGGTAAAGGGTAGAAAATAATGGGGAGAACAAGTCAAGCTTTATTAAAATTAAAACCTTAACACATTGTTATAAAATATGTACTTTAAAAGTAACCCCTTAGTCCTTGCCCTAGATAACTTTACCACTGAGCTCATGCCTATGACTTGTAACACAAGTGTGTATGATATATACAAATTCTAGGGAGATCAAGAGAGACAACCTTGGAGAACAACATGGCTCTCTATCTTCCAAACTTTTTTTTATTGGTCTTTTTTTTAATTGTTTATTCATTAAGTATATTTTATTAGGGTGCATCAGGACCCCTCCTGTTGTTCCCCCCAGGTATTGATCTGACTGCCGATAAAGCTAGGAGATCAATACAGGCGACTGCAGGAGAGTAGAGTAGTCCCATGTTTCCACTCCTACACGAACCTCTGGGTAGGAGTGGACAGGATCGGTGAAAGCCTCCCACATCACCAGTGACATCAGGCATATCAAATGTTACTTGTGGAGGGTTTCCCCAATCCCTACCACTCCTACCCGGAAGATCAGGCAAGATTGGATACAAGGGAGCACGTAGCTCTCCTGCAGTCTCCTGCATTGATCTGCTAGCCTTATTGGCCGGTAGCTCAATACCTGGAGGGAAATCATGAGGAGTCCTGATGCCCCTCAACAAGGTCTGCTTAATGAATAAATAAATATGTTTGAAAGCTGAAGAGGCACGCTGCTCTCCAAGGTCATATCTTATAATCTCCCAGCCAATAGGTAAGGGGCATAATGAGGGGTCCTGATGCTGCTCAACAAGGTCTGCTAGTCAAGGGGGAGGAGGGTGTGAAGATCAGGGGGGCAACTTCTGCAACGTACTGCCTTGATTCCCTCAGGGTTAACCCTTGAGTTCCAGAGTGGTGCACAACGCATTGCTTCACAATCCTTTGTGTACCCCTCTGGCATTCAAAAGATTAAAGAGCACAGTAGATGGAGAAGCAGTAGAGGGTGCAAGTTTAACAAGTCCTAAGTACTATTGATTGGAAGAAGTGCTTCCAAATAATGTTTCTTACAGTAGTTTAATTAGTATTCACAATAATACAAAAGCATTGTATTTAATCATTTTAAAGGTCTAGAGTACTAGAACAGCACTTTTATAATGATTAACCCTCTGGGGACCTGCTTTTTATGAATTCACTATTTCAGGATAAGTGCAGCCAACACTTTTGCATCAAGGGGGAGAGTGTGGGGTTGATTAATTGAATAGGGTGCTGGAGTTCAAGAGCAAACTGAAAACACATTCATTTGGGAAACAAGTAACAATCAAGGAAGGTCTTCATACTGGGTCATTCCATTGTGTTGTGGGTGGTGAAGATCATAGCAGGGAAGAGAAAGGAAAACTTAGGTAGGAATAACACTGGAGCAGATGAAGAGCTACTGGCAAGGTAAAAGGGGTCTGGGATGGGGTCAGATGGAAAAACTCTTTTGGGCACCCTGCAGAAGGTGGATAGACCTGGATATTGTAATAATGCATAATGGTGGCAACAATCTTACTACTATGGGTCTATGTAAGCTGAATGAGCCACTCAAGTCCAGATGCAGGGAGTGGTTGTGCAAATTCCCTGGTCTCAAGAAAATAAGGTCATAAATTACACTTAGACATTCATGGAGGAGGATGGCATCTCCCCACATAATAGAAAGGTCTAGGAGTAATGTGACTCATAATATAGCCAGGTTTATATACTTTTATGGAAGTGACAGCATTAGACACAATAAGATCAAAATGGAGGAGGAATTGTGCAGGGGAATGTTGTCCACCTATTGGTTGAGGGTTTAGAGGTAGTTATGGAAGCAATGGAGGAAGTCCTAAGAGATTGCATGAGGTCACAGCAAAGGGGAGGACATAGAAGGTATTAGGATGTAGGAGTCTCCTCTGTGGTTGGCTGGTGTGTTTCTTCCAGGGCCCTGGGAATGAGGCATTTCCAAGATGGTGAAGGTGGGCAGGCAGGTTTGTGTTTCATGGCCAGGCCAGTCTGCACAAAGGGCATGAGATTGCCATAAAGCAGTGTGGGAGGGGAGGCATAAAAGTAGTTTCGGGGCTGATCGGCAGGGGGGGGGGCTTTTAGTCTCCCCTGGCATGGTTTATGCAGGCAATGGAGAAGAACTAGCGCTGGGGAGGCAGAGATTGCCTGAAAGGGGCTCACTCATTACATCCATTGACCTGGATCTGGGTACAGTTGTTACCCAAACTGGAATTGGTAGGGATCCTGGGGGCATCTTATAGAAGAGGTACCAAATTAATAAAAGCTATGATCTCAAAATTTACCACTATATGGCCTTGATTCAATTGCCTCCGATGCCAAAAAAACAGCAATGGCAGTTTTTAAAATATGTTAAACCATTCCATTAGCCATCCTATGAACAGCTAACGGCAATTTTAAAATAACAACAGACGTTAATATTTTGCCCATTGAAAACAACGGAGCAGCTATACTCAGGACCCATTCAATTCTGTGCGATAGTGCCAACGCATGATAAAGTGATACATTTAACTGATGAAATTCTAGACCCAGTTTTTCTTGCCGTACAGCACAGAACAGACAAAAATGAACCGCTGAACAAAACAAAGCAGGGAAACATCATCTCACACAACACCCAGCACATAGTACAAGCACAACAATGGCAAAATTAACCCCTACAAAGCCAAGCAAACACACAGAAAATGTACATGCCCTGCAAACAAGTCCTGGACAAACAACAAAAACCTATCAACCTCCCAGGGACAAGGGCTTGACAAAGAAACACAACACAATCTTACAAACTATACCCCCTGAACAACAGGGGTAACACATAACAACACATATGTATACACAACAAAAGACGCACACCTGTCAATCTCAAAGCAACCCAAGATCACCTGTGCAACATCACCATCCAACAGAGACCCAACATGCAACTGACAACGTCACACAAGAAACTGATAGGTACATAGCAAATACAACAAATCAGACATACAAAAACAGCCACACCACTAAACACTTACCTGGACAACACACACCTTCCCATTGGTCACACTCACTTCTTACCTTAAGACTGTGACTGGACAACACCCCCACACCTATTTTAAAGGGAGATCTCACTGTCCTCAGACGTGGTGTGCTTACAGCAAGACCACTCAGTATGTTTGCATACCTATTCCTGCGAAGACATTGGAGATTAAAGCGTGTGAGGGCTAGGGATCACCATCAACCCCCAAGCACACCTGCTGAACAGCCTTCGCCCGTTGCAAGTGATGAAGGCTGAAGAGCCAGACAGAAACCCATCCTCACCTGGAGGACAACACCTGGCAGCAGCACTCCAGCTGCAGCAACAGGATGTCTCACAGGGAACCGTGGAGCAGCACAGGGAAGATAAACTGCCACAAACACCCAGGATATACCGCACAAGGTTCATGCTCTTCGGAATGACGGATTCTCAAGTGACAGACTGCTACTTGTTGATGTTGCACAGCATTATAAACTTATATGAGGTGATCAAAGATGACGTTGACCCATATTCAGCACCTACCATGTCCTATCTGTCTTGCAGAAACTGCTTTGTGCGATACATTTCACGGCAAGTGAATCTCTCTATATCAACAGAAGAATTTCCACTCCATCAACCTACAGATGGTGTATGATTCCAACATGACTATAACCCATGTTTGTGCTTCCTATCCTGGGAGCTGCTATGACTCATACTTTCTCATACAGGGACTTTGAGAATGGGACCCATACAGGAGGATGACTTATGGGCGAGTCAACAATACAAAAATCACACCATCAAGTAGTACGTTCTCCTCACACAGCATCCTCCATACATGTGTTCCCTGTCTCATGATGTCACTCTCTTTCCACAGGTAATGCCGGGTATGGGTGTTTTCTGTAGCTTCTCACACCGCTACCAAATCCACAAACACCTGCACAGGAGAGCTATACTGAGGTTCATGTCAGATCAAGGAATGCCATTGAGTGCACCTTTGGCCTACTCAAATCCAGATTCTGGTGCCTGGATCACTCAGGGCGAGCTCTGCAATATGCACCAGGCAAGGCATGCAACATCATTCTAGCATTTGCAATACTACACAACATAGCTGTGGACACGCGTCTATGTGGACAATGATGCACTACTACCCATTTGTTGTGGCCGTGGCCTGAATTATGAATATTAATATGCAAATATTAATATTCTAATTAGGATATTAATCACACCATTAATATTTTTTTATTTTTGAGTGGAATAAATACACAGGAAACAGTAATATTTGGCAATATACTTTACTATAACATCTACTGTTAAAGCAATATATCTAGAAAGGGTTATTACAACGAAGTTATAGATAACAGAAATACAGTGTTACAATGATACTTAGCTTTGTTTACAGTGAAAATCAGCACATGCAAGCATATCTCTTTGTCAAAGGGAACCCTGCAAGTCATCTTTGATCTAACTCTTGGACAGCAAAATGCCTTGAGTTCTAACTTAAACAATGGCTGCAGAGACCTTTTATCCCCAAGTACTGTCCAGCCAGGTTACTTGAATAAGTCACATGTTTCCTTTGATCCTGGCCACATGGCATACTGTAGGGAGCCATTGCACAGGTGGTCAGGATTCCCAGAATGCATGTCTACAATGGCAGCCATTACACATGCGCTCAGCCGCTTATAAACACTGGCCCTTGTGGTGCACATTCAGTATGCACAAACCATATGCAAACATATTGACTTAATTGTCTGTGTGAAATAAATCAGAGAATCATATGCAATACAATAAATCATATCCAATACACCATTGTGGAAGTAACTGCTCCACAAGCACATCATGAGGAGACCCTGAACGTGGCGCATATAAGAGACAGGCTCATCAGGGACCACTTTATCTGTGATTATTACACAGAAACAAACACAATGTATGTATATCCGTGATTAGGCTTGGGGAATGTGTGCAAACACACTCACACAACACATATACTGATCTGTTTCACCCCACAGGATGACAGACATGCACAGCCCTACAACATCACAACCACACAATGTACATTATATATAACCCATACAGCAGCTATTCCATATATGTGTTATTTAGAGGGTGTGAATTGAACTGGCTTCTTCCATTCCTTCAGCCATGATGACATTGCCACTTCAAGGATATCATCCATTCCCCTGCTAACAAAGGTACACCACATTGCCCATGTTCATCATATCCTTGAGCTGAACTGACAGCAAACAATATATATTGAGTTGAACATAGCTGTATCAACAATGAAACCTTTGGAGCAACAGAGGGATATCTATTGCAATGCATCGGTTACCACTATGTCATTCCAGGAGTTAAAGGTTTATTGGAGTTAACATGAGAACGATAGTTGTGCAAAGCCTAAAAGAGCAGCATAGGTATGGATATACTGTGTTAGTGTTTTCTACAGAATCAGAGTAACTATACAGAAGTTAGGTTGCCAGGCCCACCATGCTGACCTGTGTGTGTGCTGCACAATGTCATTGGCACACCAGCACCCTCTGTTTCATGGGACTCGGTTCACATACTATATGATGTGTTGCTCCAATGTCCCAGTCACATATACATATGGCTGATTAGTATCCCTTTGTTTCCTAACCTAATGGGTTCTGGGGGGGGGGGTTAGACAGCCCATTGCAAGGCAATGGGTTGTGTACTCCACCAGAACGCAAAATGTTAATGGGATAATGATGGTTTATCCTTTGCATGACAAACAGTTAGATGGTGAATTTCAAAATCCTGACATCCCTCCCCACAGGCATCCATAGCATGACCCATCATGGAACAGAGGAATGCCCACCTGGCCCTTCTGAAACGTTGATGCACGTCCATGAAGCTCACCCCTTGATGTTCTCTAGTGCTGGTGTTGATGCAATGTGAGACTTGAAGTTGATAGCAACCTCTACAAAACCTTTCACATATTAATAAAATACTCAAGTATAAATGTATGTTGCTTAGGATCCAAGGAGAAAACCTGAACAGTAATATTCTTCAGAGTTCAAATACCTTTTGGAGAACCCATGAGTAGCTCAACAGTGTTCAGTAGCCAGTTTTTATGTTATACATACCTTTTGGGTGCTTCTACAAGTCTTCAATGCATTAAGTTTCGAATGAAGGACAGGTTCTGTCAAATAAATGGCAGTTCCTGTCCAATGAAGAGGGGAAGTCGAATGGAGTTAGTATGTCGAATATATGCAATATATGTCGACATACTAAAGGGGGGAATGTCGAAGGAGGGGAACATTGTGTAGTGCTTGGTGTACTAGTTCTGTTTATTTTAACCCTTTGAATGCCACAGGGGTGAGCAGTGCACATCCCTATGGCATTCAATGCTGTCCATGGTGCTGAAGGCCTTCTCTGTATTCACCTACTGGCTGGGTAGGGAAGCACAGAGAATGCTGTTCAGAATTGTCGTAGTGTTGGTGATGTGTGAGGGGAGGAGATCCCTTCCACACTGGCAGCACTTTGAAAATCCTGTATGCTAATAGGTACCTTTTCCAACCCTCACCTTCCATCCGACAATTTTGGTGAATATGTCAATGTGTGTGCAGATCGAATTGTCAGAGTAAGGGGGAGGCTAGCACTCTGCCGGAACATAGACTGTATGATTGTGCTATTAATTTAATGCCAGGCTCGATACCGCCTAAAGGCCACACCTACCCCCTGTTGGTGGAAGAAAATCGGGCCATGGAGAAATACATTACTGATGCATTGTCCAGAGGCATAATTAGGAAATCTTCCTCGCCCGCGGGGGCTGGATTTTTTTTTTGTCAAGAAAAAGAATGGGGAGCTTAGACCCTGCATCGACTATAGAGGTCTAAATAAACTGATGGTGAAAAACACGTACCCCATTCCGTTAATTACGGATTTGTTTGACTGCCTGAAGGGTTCCTCTGTGTTTACGAAACGTAATTTAAGGGCGGCATATAATTTGATTAGAATCAATGAGGGCGATGAGTGGAAGTCCGCTTTGCCGATACCAGGCCAATTCAATCCACGGCCGTGGACCTGTGAAGTTGTGGAAGATAGATTGGGGCCGCCGGGCTGCGTGAGCGTGGAGGCAGGCTGGGACCATGATGTCAGACGCAGGCTACGCAGTGGCGTGAAGAAGAGCACTGCGAGTCTGCATCTGTGCACCCAGATCCAGTCAGAGAGAGCTTGCTGAGCAGGAGGCGGGAGCAGAGGAGACAGAGTCAGCTCAGCAGACAGGCAAGAGGGGGAAGGGAAATGGGGAAACTAACAGGGATCGATCACCGAGGGGGATAAAGGAGAAAAGGGATCAAATATCAGCCGAGACTTGAAGAAGGGAAGAACTATTTTTTTTTTAATCAAACACACAGCTTATATACACTACAGAGACTCTTATCAAGATCAGCATGCAAACGAGGACTTGGTACAGTGTTTCAATGCTTGACCAATCAGTCATCAGCACCCTTATCAAGATAAGTATGCAGATTAGTACTTGAAAAATAGACATTCTTAACTGGCTCATAATTAACCTCCTCTGATTGGTCAAGGAAGCACAGCAGGAATCAATTAACATTCCTTAGCACAGACCTGGAGTATATTGGAAGCAAAGCCCAACCCCCACTATCTCTGCACTCTAGCAATATACTGGAAGCAACTTTGGCTAAGCTCAGTCTATGGTTGTTAGTCTTTTGGGTAGAAATAGTCTGAAGACATGAGATCCCATATCTCTAACACACCAATATCTCCCATAGTCACCATAGTTCTGTCACATATCTCCCCCTTGTCCACCTCCGACAGCCACAGCATGATCCATACGGGTCAGCTCGCTGCTGTCCGGAGTGGACACATAATCTGGTAGTGCCCTGTCTGCAACAGTACTTGTCCCAGAAGTCTTATCCCCAGCCAGCCCCTACAGTCCTGGGGTCTGGAAACAATAAGCGAACCCCTTGTCCAGGGCCAGGAGTAGAACTGGGGTCCTTGGTCCTGGGCCAGGGAAACTGGTACCTCTTGGTCCTGGCTATCACCAAGTTGGGAGGCCTCTCCTGGGCCAGGCTCCAGGCAGAGCTGGGGTCAGACCCTCCTGGGTCCGGGTCCAGTAGCTCAGGGTTCATAGCCAGTCTATAAAGTGGACCTCCTTGTGGCAACCATGTCTCTGGGTTCTCAATGGCCTGGGGTCCCCTTGGTGGACCAAGGGGACCAAGTACCCCACAGGAACAGGAGAGGATGCTGCTCCCACTCTCCTGGGCTGAGGCAACACCCAAAGGGCTACTGGAAACACTGGGGACTCTTTTGCTCAGGGTAGGGGCATCCAGAGGACCGGTGAGGAGCGCACTCCCACTCCCCAATCCAGGACAAACAGGCTGTGGGCTGCTGGCAAAACTGGGGTGACTCCCAACTTCCTTAGGGAGGACGGTGGTCCCCCTCCCTCTGGCTGGATCAACAGTTGGCCTGGTGGGGAATGACTTCCCACCCACCAAGCTGGGGTCAAAAGATCCAGGGGCAACAAGGGCATCCCTGGTGGTCCCACTTGCCAAGGCTGGGGTATCAGGAAAAGGGGCAACAGTCTTTGGACTGCTGATGAGGACTGTTGTCCCATTCATCACAGCCAAGGTTTCACAGGGCCTGGTGGTCTCGCTCCCATCCACCAGGCCAGGGGTCACATAGGGGATGGTGGGCTCGCTCCCACCCACCAGTTCACAGTCCACAGGAACAGCACAAGGGGCAGAAGCACTGCATTGTGGCAGTCTGCTGGGTTCCTCTTCTTCCAGGCCATCAATTTCCTGGCTTCTTTTCATTTTGCGAGGGAACACCTGGCCAATCTTCCTGGCAATCTTGTCCCAGCACCTGAAGAACACATTTTCCTCCTTCTCCAGGGCAACAGCAATAAGGGACGGATTGGGGCTGCTGGTGGGGACCTGAGTCTCATCCACCGCAGCAGGAGTTACATAGGGGCTGGTGGGCCCCCACCCACCAGTTCACAGTTCACATGTACAGCAAGAGGGTCAGCAGCACTGTTCTTCTTCAGTCTGCTTCTTCCAGGCCACAAGCTCCAAGGCCATTCTCTGTCTTGAGAAAGACTGCAGTCCCATTCCTCAGGGCCATAACATCTGTGCCCCTGGAGAGCACACATTTCTCTTTCTCCAGGGCAGTATCCAATAACAAAGGGGAAGGACAGGAGCTGCTGGTGGTGACCTGCACTCATCCACAGCAACAGGGGTTTCCCAGGCCCTGGGGAGCTCGCGTCTACTCACCAGGACAGGGTTCACAGGGGGGCTGGTGGGGAACACATTCCCACCCACCAGTTCACAGTCCATAGGGTCAACAAGAGGGCCAGCAGCACTTTTCTCCTTCAGTCTGCTGGGGTCCTCTTCTTTCAGGCGACAAACCGCAGGGCCATTCTCTGCATTGAGGAAGACCGCAGTCCCATTCCTCAGGGCCGTATCATCCGTGCCCCTGGAGAGCACACATTGCTCCTTCTCCAGGGCAGTGTCCATTAACAAATTGGCCATCTTCTTGGGGTTGCTGGTGCTCTCTCTCTCCCTCAACACAGCAGGAAAAACAGGGGAAGGGGTCAAATGCCCACCAGGGGGGACGGTTGTCCCACCCCCTGGTACAGGGGCATTCTCGGGGCTACGAAGCAGCGAATTCCCACTCCTCAGGTCCGGGGTAACAAAGGGGCTGGTACGTATCACCGTCTCACTCCTCCAGCATGGGGCATCCCAGGGGCTCTGGATGTCTCAAAAGTACTGTTGCTCGACCGACAGTTTAAGTTGGGCAACTGTCTCTTCAGACGGATTGGGTCCTAGGTGGGGCAGTAAATTCCGCATTCTCTACCCCACCGGGTCACAGGACTCAAAGGGATGTTCGATTCCAAGGGAGGAGCCTTCATCCCAGGGTGGGTTGGTCAGCCAGGCCATGTCTTCCTGTGGAATAGTATATGGGGGGCCACCCGTGGTCCCTCCCCCGTATGCCTAGCAACCTTCCTGATAAGGCCCTGGTAAGCTCGCTCCGCTTTCTGGTACAGGGCGATATACTGATCCTGTAGCTTACTTTCCACCTTCACAAAGCAGTCCATGTTGTCCTCCCAATCCAGCAGAGGATTGTCTCCCAGAAGCGGCCATCACAATGCCACCAGCTTCTCAATCCATCTCTAGTTGGGCTTAACAGCGTCCATTGGTCCTAGATTTGCCATGTTCCACTGGCAGGATTCCAGGTACCTCCTAATGCAGTGGATACTAGTACTCCAAGTTCCAGGATATCCAAGTTGCTTTGGCCATCCACAGGTTGGGGCCCCCTTGCACTCTGTACTCCAGCAGATCCTCCAGGGCTTCGCCAAGCCTGCCGCTATACTGCTTCCTACTGTTCGGTGAACCAACGCTCTATCCACTGCTCACTACGTTGCTGAGCCTGGGGTCAAGCCATCGGCTATATCTCCCCTGGATTCTGGTTTCAGTTTCGCTGTTGCTTCATCCACTGCTCGCTGCATTGCTGAGACCGGGGTCGAGACAGCGGCTATATCTCCCCCTGGATGCTGGTCTCAGTTTTGCTGTTGCTCCATCCACTGCTCGCTGCGTTGCTGAGACCAGGGTCAAGACAGCGGCTATATCTCCCCCTGGATGCTGGTCTCAGTTTCAGTTCCTTGGGAGAAGCCGAATCCTGCCGCTTGCCACCAGTTGTAACGTAATGCCTTGTATCATAAGCTGGATACCTCCATTATTGTTTCTTTCTCCCTCAGAATAACACTTTTAATCAAACACACAGCTTATATACACTACAGAGACTCTTATCAAGATCAGC
This sequence comes from Rhinophrynus dorsalis, assembly GCA_037306005.1. Taxonomy (NCBI): domain Eukaryota; kingdom Metazoa; phylum Chordata; class Amphibia; order Anura; family Rhinophrynidae; genus Rhinophrynus; species Rhinophrynus dorsalis. Next base: position 416,523,628 of record CM074721.1, on the reverse strand, counting down.
ATGCACTGGGATTGAGACAGTGTTTCTATGCTTGACCAATCAGTCACCAGCACCCTTATCAAGATAAGCATGCAGATTAGTACTTGAAAATTAGACATTCTTAACTGTCTCATAATTAACCTCCTCTGATTGGTCAAGGAAGCACAGCAGGAATCAATTAACATTCCTTAGCACAGACATGGAGTATATTGGAAGCAAAGCCCAACCCCCACTATCTCTGCACTCTAGCAATATACCGGAAACAACTTTGGCTAAGCTCAGTCTATGGTTGTTAGTCTTTTGGGTAGAAATAGTCTGAAGACATGAGATCCCATATCTCTAACACACCAATATCTCCCATAGTCGCCACAGTTCCGTCACAGTGGGATCAAGAGTCAAGAAGGGGAGAGAGAGGCAAAAGAAAAGGGGATCAAGAGTCAATGAGGGAGGGGGAGAAAGAGGCAAAGGGGGGATCAAGAGAGGGGAAAATGGGGAGAGGAGAAAAAGGGAAAAGGAGTGGGATCAAGAGGGGGAAAAAGGCAGAAGGGGGAATCAGGAAGAGGCAAGAGGGGAAGAAAGAGGCAAGAGGGGATCAGGACAAGTCTGGGGTGGATTAAGGCAAGAGGGGGGAAGAGGAAAAAGGGGAGAAAGAGGCAAAGAGGGGGAGAATGGCAAAAGGAAGATCAAGAGGGGGAATCAAGAGCAGGTGAAAGAGGCAGAGGGGGGTCAAGAGGGGGAAAAAGAAGCAAATGGAGGGAGGGACCAAGAGGCAAATGGAGGGGGGATCAGGAGGGGGAGAAAGAGGCAAAGGGTGGGATCAAGAGTCAGGGAGGGGCAGAAAGGGAGATCAAAAGGGAGAGAAAAAGGCAAAAGGAGGGGGCTCAAGAGGGGGAGAATGAAGCAATAGGTGGGAATCAAGAGGGGGAGAAAGAGGCAAAAGGGGAGAATCAAGAGGTGGTATATATATATATATATATATATATATATATATAATATATACACATCAAAAGAGTATTTTGAAAGCACTCGCTCTGTAGTCCATTGATGCCCAGGTGCACAATCCCCAAAATCAAATCGAATAAAATATAGAGGAGGGCCGCTGCCCTCCTCTTTATTTCATATATATATATATATATATATATATATATATATAGATATACATATTTATATTATAACTCTGTATTGTCTTATGGTGACGTCTAACTGTATTGCTCTGGTGGTGGCATATAACTGTGTTGCTCTGGTGGTGGCATATATGTATTGCTGTGCTGGTGACATATTACTGTATGTGTGACATATAACTCTATTTTGCTCTGGTGGTGGCATTCAAATGTGTTTAAAAATGCATGGTTTCCCTTTCCCCTTTTATGAGCAAGAAAAAAATGACATTATGCTATAGGGCTGGTATAATGACGCAGTGCTATGGGGCTGATATAATGACGCAGTGCTATGGGGCTGGCAAGCAATTTTTTCCAGGGCTGGTTTTTATTCCCAGTCCGGCCCTGGCCGATACCTGTTTACAAAATCTTCCCTTGTGTTCCCCGCATGTTGCCCGTGCTCTCCGCATGCATTTCTCCTCACGTGTTTCTTATCTCCTCCATGCATTTCTTATCACCTTCATGCTCCTTTTCTCCTCCTACATGCGCCTCGTGACCAACCTCAACAAGCAGTAGGCTGGCGGCTCCCTCTAAACAGTCAGCCAATGGGGAAAATCTATGCTGTACACCACACCAATCAAATCACCAGAAAGACGGGCCAATCACATTGCTGGAAAAACGGAGCACAGTCTGCACTGGGACAAGACTAGTCTGGGAGCATCCAAAAGGTGAGCTGGCTGGGGGATAATTAAATAATAATTCATTAGGGATGATGCGCTTATGCACTAATATAGTATATAATACATTTTTTGCCAATCATCCCCATATATATATCCTTTTCAATTTCATAACAAAAAAAAATGGGCTTATGCAATATGTACCAATATACTATAAGTATATAAATATAATACATTTTTTGCCAATTGTTTTTTTTTTTATTGAAAAGGATATATATAGGGATGATAGGCAAAAATGTAGCATATATTATATGTGCCACCAACATGTGCAATGTGTAATGTGCCACCAACATTTTTTTTACTACACCCCACCTGTATGACCAGTATGCAAAAAAAGTGCAATAGTGCTCTGCTGTTAATATATAGAATTTTTTTTTTTTATTGCTGCCTTGTGGTTTGTTTCTCTCTGCCCAAGAGAAAGAAGTAACAGTAAGCAAGAACCGTGAGGAACATTCATTCACATTTTGGCCAGTTCTTAATCTTAACTTCTTCTTACCTATAATGCCATCTTGTGGCATTTTTGATATTGCATGTTCCCATTTCATTTAAGTGGAGACTGGTGGAGAGACTTAAAGGGATAGTAATACTTAAAATGTAAAAAAAATAAAATATATGTTGTAGGGTTTATCCCCCTGAGTAAAACAAGAGTACTCACACTGCTGAAAGGTGTTTCATTCAAACATTATTAATTTTCAAAGTTGAATTTTTTAGGTGCAATTTCACAGTGGCCTGAAATTGTATAGTGGCGCTGTTGCTACACCATCCTATGGAGATTTATGGTCCCGGGACCAGAGCTGTCCATAGGATCGTGTAGCATCAGCGCCACTGTACAATTTCAGGCCACTGTGATATTGCACCTAAAAAATTCAACTTTGAAAATTAATAACTTTTGAATTAAACACCTTTCAGCAGTGGGAGTACTCTTGTTTTACTCAGGGGGATAAACCCTACAACATATTTTTTTTACATTTTAAGTATTACTATCCCTTTAAGTTAACCCCTTAAGTACCTTATTCAGAGAGTAATCTAAGTATCACAGTCTGGTCAATAAAGAAACTGCTATTTTTTTCTTACATGCACATTTTTATTATAATAACCCTGCTTTTATAAAATTTGTGCGACAATCCAGTTTGATAATTTTTTTTTTCCACTACAGGTACAAAAATTTTTCGGTACTGACACCAACAGACAGTAGACAGAATGTCAGCAGTGTGGATGTATTTTAAAATCTGCGAGGAAAACCAACGCATGGCTGCATGTAAAGTCTGCTCAGCCAAAATTTCGAGAGGAGGTACCAAGGTATTTGTGCGACAATCCAGTTTGATATAGATTTGAAAATTCTTTTTTTCCACTACAGGTACAAAAATGTTTCGGTACTGATACCAACAGACAGCAGACAGAATGTCAGCAGTGTGGATGTATTTTAAAATCTGAGAGGAAAACCCATGCATGGCTGCATGTAAAGTCTACTCAGCCAAAATTTTGAGAGGAGGTACCAAGGTAACGCTTATAACACGAGCAATCTCATAAAACATCTACAAATAAAACACATGAGTGAGCATGCTGAATTTGTCAAGGGTACAAGTGGAAGCTCCCAGCAGCAGCTAACCTTGCAGCAAACCCTTGCAATACGAGAGAAAATGTCCAAGGAGAACCCAAGAGCCATAAAGATAACAGAGGCGCTGGCACATTTCATTGTTCTGGATGATCAGCCACTCTCAGTAGTGGACAACAAAGGTTTTCAATGACTTGTTAATGTGTTGGAGCCGAAATATGATATGGCCAGTCGCCGCTATGTCACAGATGTGGTCTTGCCCCAGGTACACAACCAAGTGAAGAAACATATTTCCAGCATTCTGCATGATGGCATAAAAACGATTAGCTTCACCACGGACATTTGGAGCAGTAGTGTGAGCCCAGTGTCTCTAATCATCTTAACAACACAGTGGATTGATGACAATTTCGAGCAAGTCATGCTCCATGCAAAAAAGTTTCAAGGCTCGCACACCGGTGAAGCAATAGCTAGAATGCTTGAAGGAATGCTGGAGACTTGGGGGATCCAGCAACGCTCTGTCCATGTTGTGGTGAGCGACAGTGCAATAAATATGATAAGAGGCATAGAAGATGCTGGACTTCAAAGTATTTCTTGTGTGGCCCATACACTGCTGCTGGCTGTCTCGGAGGGTCTGCTATCACAGCGTAGCATTGCGGATGCTGTGGGAGTCAGGCGCAGAATAGTCGGCCACTCCAGCAAGATGTGCCAACTTGCTGTAACAGCACCTTTTACGTGCTGCAGTCTCTCCTTGAGCAGAGATGGGCGCTGGGATTGTATTCTTCGAAGTACGAGCTTCCAGCAACTCTTACTCCAAACCAGTGGAGTCTTATGGAGAAGACATTGAATATCTTGTCTCCCTTTGAAGAGTTGACTCACCAAGTGAATTCCACAGATGCCCTTGCCTCAGATGTCATTTCAGCTGTCACTGTGCTGCTTCGCATGCTGTCAAGGGAGGTGGACGAGGACCATGGTGTGAAGATCATGAAAAGTACTCTGCTTGCTGCTGTAAGAAAACGCTTCTCAGACACAGAGGAAAACCCGGTTTACTGCCTTGCAACTTTGCTTGATCCAAGGTAATATGTTTAATTTCTGCTGTTAGAGTGATTATTTAGTTCTGTATTGATTTTATACAGTTTAATTTCTTTTTTTTCCTTTCTTGTTATTGTTTTTAAAGTGCTCTGATATATATATATTTTTTTTACTTAGTTACAGCACAGAAAAAATAGTATGCTGCTTATATATATATAATCCGTAACTGTTGTGTTTGTTTGCTTGTAGGTACAAAGATTGATTTTTTAACAAGCCAGACACTGCCAGGCAAGTCAGAGAACTGTTCCCGCTGGAGCTGCAGAAGATGTCTGTAACACCTGAGGAGCATGAGGAACCAGCTCTCAAAAGGCCCCACAATGAGCAGCCAGGTACCAGTCTGGACAGTCTGTTTGAGGAGATTACAGGGGAAGGTTCCTCGTTGTCTGAGAGCAGTGCTCCAACAGCTGCTTCTATACAACTAGAGACTTACCTTGGAGAGATCACTGTGCCTCGGTCAGGCAAACCTCTGACGTACTGGGCTGTTAATAAACTGCTTTTCCTGGCTTTGACTCAAATGGCCCAAAAATATTTTTCAGCCCCATGCAGTAGTGTGGAAAGCAAAAGACTGTTTAACTCGGTGTCAAACTGAGTGAAAGTAGAAACAGGCTTCTAGCAGAACATGCAGATGTGCTTCTGTTTCTTAAAAAAAAACCTGCCTCTAACATTTGAAAAATAATTCAATACTGTTTTATTAATTTAGAATTAGATTACATTTGATTGGTAAGCTTTACCAATGCTCTGTTTGTTTTACTTTTCCAAGTCCATAGGCTAATGGAGTTGGAACTGTAATCAGAGCATTGGTAAAGCTTCATTACCAATCAAATGTAATCTAGCTCATACTTATAGGCGTGCGCACGGGGTGTGCCGGGTGTGCCCAGGCACACCCTAATCGGCCCCGTGCGCACCGGCCAGGGAAGCTGGGAATTTATTTATTTATTTTAAATATATCTGCCGCAAGGGAGCGCTGATTTACACTACCAAGCACTCCCTCGCGGCGTCTATGTGACCCTGACACTGCAGAGAGACACAGGCTCTGTAGTAATACAGAGCGCTGGGAGATGACATCATCTCCCAGTGCTCTGCATTACTGAGAGCAGCGCACGGGAGCTTCAGCTTTGTGCCGAAGGAGGCACAGAGCTCCCTTATGACACGCCGCTAGACCACCAGGGACTGAAGGTAAGGGATGAAGGGGCAATATGGAGATGAATGGTGCATTGTGGAGATGAAGGGGCATTATGGAAGGGGGCAATGTGAAGATGATGGGGGCAAGTTAGAGCTGATGGGGGCAAGTTGGAGTTGAGGGCAAGTTAGAGCTGATGGGGGCAATGTTGGGGCAAGTTGGAGCTGATGGGGGCAAGTTGGAGCTGAGGGCAAGTTGGAGCTGATGGGGGCAATGTTAGGGCAAGTTGGAGCTGATGGGGGCAATGTGAGGGCAAGTTGGAGCTGATGGGGGCAAGTTGGAGTTGAGGGCAAGTTAGAGCTGATGGGGGCAATGTTAGAGCAAGTTGGAGCTGATGGGGGCAATGTGAGGGCAAGTTCAGAGGCGGGCTGGCCCATGGGGCAGGGGGGCAATTGCCCCCTGGGCCGGTCATAAGACTGGGTCATCAGGCCACTAGGGTGACTCAAGCGGGCTGGCTGGGTTTCACTCTCTATCAGTACCAGCCAGCCAATGAGATTTTAGATCATGCTTTTCTGTATTGCGCATGTTCCTGGACTCCTAGTGATCCACGCATATGCATGAGTGAAGTGGTGGCAGTATGCAGAGTCCGTTTGCTGGGTATTATCTCTCTGCAGAGGAGCCAGTAATATACCTAACCCTGTCCATTAATATCTTTAGTTCCACTTACTAGAAGGTAACTCATTTTATATGTGTGTGTTTGTGGGGGAGACAGACTGGGTATAAGTTGAGAAAAAGTAACACAGGAAGGAAGGTCACAAACAAAAACATGAGAGCATGAAAAACCTGTAGATTACTAGTGGTTAACCTCCGAGTCTCCAATGCATTGCACAGCCTTTTCAATGCTACATAACACCAAACACAAAACAGACTATTGCTTCATTTCAGTCTCCATTGGGCTTGGGGTGCACAGCTTTGTAATCCTTTGGGTATTAGAGGACTGCGGGGGAAACAACTCTGGTACTAAAAGGGTTAACTGCAACTCTGCAGCTCAATGTTGCTGGTCTATTTGATAATCTCGTTGTAAATAACAAAAGTGCACTCCTGTTACTTTCATAACGATCATCAACCAGACCTGCACGATCATGCTGTGGAGTAGCTGTTAACCATTTTAGTACCAGAGAGTTGTTTAATGCAGCCCTCTAGTATCCTGCAGCAGTGCAAATCCTGTGCAATGTATTGTAGATTGGGAGGAAACACATCTGGATTCAGGACTTCCCAGAGCAGTGAAACCTACCTTCACTATGTTCACACTAGCGCCCACAAGGCTGTGGCACATGATTGGGAGCATTGCAGCAGGTGGACAGCTGCTGGGCTGCTGTGCACTGTGCCCATAGCTGATGCTACTACCCCAGCCCTGAACTGAATCAGCCTCTGACACAGGTAGATTATAAGGTAGTTTTGTCGATTATTGTTATAAGCCATCCATTCTGCAGGGCTATTTGAATTATCTGCTGTTCCAGTACAACCCTGTAGAATGAATGTTTCAACGGAGCTTTCACTCTTAACAATTTTAACCCATTGAGAGCCAGGTAACACTAACAAACACTAAAAAAATTCACTGTATATGGTTGTATTGGATAGCTATCAAATACAGCCCTGTAGAATGGATAGCTTGTAATATTATTCAATATCAGTAGCATAGAGGTAGTCAGTCTGTGGCTACTCAGATGTTGTTGGACTACAATTATAAGTTCTGTTCTACAGCCTATAATTGTAGCCCAAAAGCAGTTGATGAACAACAGGTTTCCTGGCTGCTGTACTATTTATTGACAACCAGAAAGTCAATTGCTAAGAGTGAGGGACTCAGTAAAAACTCATTCTGCTGGATTGTATGCTTCTGTGACCCTGTACATTAACCCTTTGGATATCAGTAAGGTATCCATGCATTTTATAGTATACTAGTGTAAAAACCCGTGTACACGGGCCAAGGTCCGGGTGATGGTAAGAGGTCGGTCCTGCCTCTGACGCAGTCATGCACTGCAGAGACTGCCCGAAAGCACAGAATGCTCTCAGAACAAAACTCCCAGCATTCTGTGCTTTCAGGCAGTCTCTACTGTGCATGACGGCTTCTGACAAACATCCTAGCGAATTATTATATCGGATTAGTACAGTTTTTGCTGTGGTGCAATAGGTTTGCTCCAATTTTCTTTTGTGAATGTGGCCAACTGTGCAATATGTTATGTCTCAAAGTACAGTGACCAGATATTACAAATGGTCAAGATGCCTCTTTACCCACAATAAGAAGTGAATAAGGCAACTCTCTGCCAGTTACACCCCAACCAAATAATTTCTGATGAGGGCTACAGTTCAGAGGGATGGGTATTTCATTGTCAGTGAGGGAGCGCCATGTATGCTGCTCTTTGCTTATATTCACCTGTCCACATATCAGAGCACCTTTTTAAACCCTTAAAGACCAAGGGGATTTGCACTGCATTGCTTTACAAGGGGTTAAAATTACTTTGAACCCAAAACCTGATTGGGACAACTCTAATCAGGTGCCCTGTCATGTGACAGGTGAATGAAAGCAAATCGCAGCATACAGGTAGTTCAAGGAATTCCACCTTGGAACACATTGCAAAGCAGTGTTAATGTATGTGTGTTTGTTTGTGTACTGTCTCAGACCACCACCATCTTCTCACAGCATATCACCCAACCCTCTTCAGGTTCACCCACCCACCCCGTTTCTCACCTTCATCCTCCCCCTCCGCTTCACTCTCCCATCTTTTCTCAAGTTAATTCTCCCATGCTCTTTCATTCTCCAATACTTTCTCTCTCAGCCTCATCCTCCCACCCCCTCTCCATCAGTTTAATCTCATTCTCACAGCTTTATCCTCCCATCTTTTCTCTCAGCTTCCTTCTCCACTGCCCTCTCTTAGCTTCCTTCTCCCCTGCTCTCTCTTTCTCTGACCCTCTCCCCTTCATCCAGTCATTTTCACACCTTCATCCTCCCATCCTGTGTCTCAGCTCCATCCTCCCATTCTTTCAGCTTCATCTTTCCATCCTCACTAAGCTTCATCCACCCATCCCCTCAGCTTTATCCACCCATTCTCCTATCCACTCTTTCAGCTTCAACCACTCATCTTCTCTCTCAGCTAAATCCAGAGATCATCTCTCAGCTTCATTCACCCATCCTGTCTGCATTACCCTCCCATACACTCAGCTTCACTCACCCATACTCTCACAGATTCCCCCATCTGTTCTTTTTCAGTTTCACCCACCATTCCTCCCCAACCCATCTTCTCAACTTCCCCCACCCATCCACTCTCGGTTTCTCGCACCCATCCCCTCAGCTTATCCCACCCATCCTCTCTATCAGCTTCCCCATTTTCTATTTTTATTTCCCATTCTGTTCCCCATCTATCCTTTCTCTAAGCTTCGCCCAACTGTCCTCATCCACCCATTCTGTCTCAGCTGCTTCCACCCATCCTCTTTCCCAGCCTTCTCCATTCTTCTTCTCTTTCCTCTGTCCATTTCATACCCCCATATTTTCACCCATGTCCTACAATTCTCTCCCATTTTCCTATCCATCTTTGCTTTTCGCCATCCCTCCAACACACAAACACCCTAAGCATCTGCATGTGAAGGTTCTAAAATTTAATGTTGGCAGGGGGTCATTAGTAGCCAATGTCATGGCTATCCATGGAGTGAAATGTTGAGTATGTGGTCTTCAACTATATTTAAGTCTATACTGTGACACACATGACCGATTGCTAGCTCTATTATGTTTTGTGTTTCACATTATAGATTGCTACTTCTGTTATGAAATTTGTATCATAGAATTGTAAGATCTGTGGTACCACTAGTGTAGTTCCATTTCAGTTGTAAGCTCTGTGGCATCACTAGTGTAGCTCTATTTCAATTGTAAGCTCAGTGATAGCACTAGTGTAGCTCCATTTCAATTGTAAGCTTTGTGGCATTACTAGTGTAACACAATTTCCATTGTAAGCTCTGTGGTATCCCTCACCTTATTTCACATGATTTATGCCATTTATAAAATCATCATAAGGGAGTGGGCTGGGACAGTGGGCTGGAGCGATAGTAGAAATGGGCCACTTGATTATACTTGCCCCCCAGGCCAAAAGTTGCCAGCCCTCCCCTGGGCAAGTTGGAGCTGATGGGGGCAAGTTGGAGTTGAGGGCAAGTTAGAGCTGATGGGGGCAATGTTAGGGCAAGTTGGAGCTGATGGGGACAAGATGGAGCTGATGGGGGCAAGTCAGAGCTGAGGGCAATGTGGAGATTATGGGGGAAATGTTAGGGCAAGTTGGAGCTGATGGGGGCAAGTTGGAGCTGATGAGGGCAATGTGAGGGCAAGCTGGAGCTGATGGGGACAAGATGGAGCTGATGGGGCAAGTCGGAGCTGAGGGCAATGTGGAGATTATGGGGGCAATGTTGGGGCAAGTTGGAGCTGATGGGGGCAGTGTGAGGGCAATATGGATTTGATGGGGGATAAGTTGGAGCTGATGGGGGCAATATGGAGCAGATGGGGGGCAATCATTTATTTAGCACACAAACACACATATATATATATATATATATATATATATATATATATATATATATATATATATATACGTGCGTTCGCGTATGTAATACATATACAGATATATATATATATATGTGTGTGTGTATATGTATTACATACGCGAACGCACGTGTGTGTTTGTGCTTTTGGGTGCACACCCTAATGCAATTGGCTGCGCACGCCTATGCTCATACTGTTACTTCCCAGGCCCCATAATTGAACAGTACATTGTTATATTGCACTTTATTGCACTATTGGGTCTACACCATGTTATAATTATTATTTGTTATTTAATATTTTTTTATTCATCGTGAAATTTGTTTGAGCTTGCTTACACAAACTTTGTGACAAGCAAATAAAAATGTTTTATTTGTTCCTAATGTGATTCTTGCGTTACAGTTCTTCTTCATAATTAAGAAGCTGCCTTAAAAATCATTAGTCTGCTTTAGGTACTTGGAAAACTGCCAAATGACGTTGCAAAAAGTATCGGTGAGTACTTGAAAAAAGTATCGGTACTTGTACTCGGTCTTAAAAAATTGGTATCGGTGTATCTCTAGTATTTGGTCATGCCATTTGGGCTATGCAATGCCCCAGCGTTCTTTCAGGAGTTCATAAATGATGTTTTGAGAAGTCTACTACAGTCCTGTGTACTGGTTTACCTGGAAGATATCTTGATACACTCTCCTGATATCTAGACTCATAGGAGCGATGTTGCAACAGTATTGCAAAAACTGAGGGAAAACAAACTGTATTGCAAACTTGAGAAATGCGAATTTCATAAAGACCAAGTACCCTTCCTGGGTTATGTTATCTCCGCATAAGGTATTGCTATGGATACATAAAAACTCTTGGCAGTTCTTCAATGGCCACGTCCGGTGGGTCTGCAGGCTATACAAAGATTCCTAGGATTTGTGAATTATTATAGAAAGTTCATTCGAAATTTCTCTACTTTGGTCAAACCCTTGACTGATTTAACTCATAAGGGGGATAACCCATCGGTTTGGTCCCCTGAAGCCAACAATGCTTTTGAAACCTTGAAATCTGCCTTTTCGATGGTCCCAGTAATGATACATCCTAACACCGAACTGCCTTTTACCCTGGAAGTTGATGCATCTGAGACAGGTGTAGGGGCAGTACTGTCTCAAAGATCCGAGCCTGGCAAGACTCCGATGCTCTGTGGATTCTTCTAAAAAAAATGACCAAGACTCAAAGCCTATATGATATAGGGGACGGTGAACTGCTAGCCATTATCCTCGCTCTTCGTGAATGGCGTCACCTTCTGGAGGGGACTAAGGCTCCTATTCTCATCTTAACAGATCATAAAAACTTGACATGCTTGTCTGAGGCCAAGAGACTGTCACCAAGACAAGCTAGATAGGCATTGTTTCTGTCTAGATTCCAAGAATATTCGTGCCCTGTCTAGACAGTTTGGCCCAGAGCATGAGACAGAAAGTGAACCTGTTCTGATCATTTCCCTAGATCGGATTTTGGCCACAATATGCAATAGCATTACGTTTCCCTTGGGCAAAGAGATTCTGGCTTCACAAGGTAATGCTCCAGTAGAGAAACCCAATGGCAAATGTTTTGTAGCAGAGAATCTCCGTACTAAGCTACTCAAAAGCTATCATTCATCCAAGGCAGCTGGACACATTGGTCGGGACCAATTAATTTGGTCAATTTCACAGCTCTTCTGGTGGCCTAGTTTAAGAGCGGATTGTGCCACCTTTGTGGAGGCTTGTTCCGTTTGTGCTCGTGCCAAAGCTCCCAGGCATCTTCCTCTAGGGCTGCTCCAGACAGTTCTGAATGACGAGTGCCCATGGCCACACATTTCCATAGATTTTATGGTGGAACTGCCTAGATCCAAGGGCTGTACAGTGATACTAATGACTGTGGATCGATTTTCCAAAATGGCACATTTCGTCCCGCTCCAGGGACTACCTTCCTCTAAGGAGTTGGCTATGGTGTTTGCCAGGTAGGTATTCAGGCTCCATGGAGTACCCCGAGTCTTGGTTTCTGATCGTGGAAGTCAGTTTGTATCAAGGTTTTGGAGGGCCTTCTGTGACCAGATGGGCATCAAACTGTCATTTTCTTCTGCCTACCACCTCCAGACAAATGGTGCTGCAGAAAGAGCCAATCAGGGGTTGGAACAATTCCTGCGCTGCTTCACTTCTGACCATCATGATAATTGGGCTGACCTGTTGCAGTGGGCTGAGTTTGCCAGGAATTGTGCCATAAACTCCTCATCCGGGAGCTCTCCTTTCTTGATTAACTATGGGTTCCAACCAACTCAGCTCCCGGATTCATTTCAAGCACAGGATATTCCGGCTCTGGATGAGCATATTCGGCAGCTCCGCTCCACATGGGCACAGGTTCAGAATGCCTTACGAAGGTCCTCAAAGTGCTATCAGAGCAGGCGTCCTGCTCCTGTCGTTCAGGTGGGGGATATAATCTGGTTGGCCTCCAAAAATTTGGACGTGCAAGTACCCTGTCACCACGTTTCATAGGACCTACCCGGGTGCTATTGATATCCCTTGTTTCCTGAGCCTACCGTTTTCACCACACTCGCTACCCCTGTAGCAGTGCTTGTCGGTCAGTCCATGTCACTGACCTCCTGTGGTCTAAGTCCGGTTGGGTTGTTGCCTCACCTAGCATTCTGGTGCTGTTTTACCTTGCCTGTGGTATACCCTAGCGGTAAGGTATAGTTGCGCTATTCTTAACCTGCCTGGTGAAAGATCGAGGAAGTGCCGTGCACTGTCTTCCAATCTAGTCTCGTGAAGGTTACCAAAGGCTGTACGAATCAATTTATACCTGCCAAGTGAAGGGTTGAGGAAGTGTCTTGCACTGTCCTCACACCTGGCCTTGAGAAGGTGGTGGAGTTAGAGTCACTCAGTGTGGCTCCAGTGTTCTGGAGTTCCTTGCTCCTGTTGCCTGGTTTTACCCTAGCATCAGGGTACAGACGTGGGTCTTATCACACTTGCCTAGTGAAGGGTGAAGAAAGTGTGTGCACTATTCTTCCCTAGTCTCATGAAAAGTGTATTATCATTGCTGCTACAATTGTGTTTAAATAAAGTTTATTTAATTTTATTTGTTCTCGTCAAGTGTCTTTATTTCTCTAGTCATTCCATGACACTATGTGAGTATAAGTCAAAATTCTCTTAGACAGGTTTATCAAAGTTAGTTTTTGGGAATTTCCCTTTCCTGATTTCTTTCCACAATATTCTTGTTGTTTCTTGTGTAGTAAGTGTGTCTTGACCCTTGACCTGTATTTGATCCCCCCACGTCTTGTTTTGGACCTCTTCCTTTTTTGTGGATCCGACGTCTGGACCCTAAAAAATGTTTTGGGAATTGAGCCTGCGATTCCTGATCTGAGATGTCCATCTCTGAATTGGACACATCTATGTAGTTGCTATTCTTGTTCTTAAATCCTCCCCATCTATAAACACTGTTATTAGCATAATCATTGAGATCTCTCTGCAATTTGATTTTCTTTTTCCTAATTATGTTTTGTTCAATCTTATCTACCTTATTAGTCATCTGTTTATAGCATTCCTCAATCGTATTGAGGTCTTCAAAAGCTTTGTTTATTATTCATATCATCGATTTCTTTCTGTAAATCACTCAATCGTTTTTGATCATGCTCAATCAGTAAGTCCATAAGTTCTTTAGAACATTTATTTAAAATATTTTCCCATTTTTGGATGAATTCAGAATCATCAATTTTAAAGGATGGAAAGATTTGCACACGTAAGCCATGTGGTATCATGTCCTTGTTAGCATAACTCTCAAATGCATTAACATTCCACCAAATTTTCATTTGTCTTATAAGTAACTTTTGTAGGTCCTTAACATATTCACGTGAGAGGAATTCTCTGAATTGTTCAAAATGGTTGCATGCATGTATATACTGTCAAAATTTTTTTGGCGTTAGATTGCTCTATTCGCCAATTGCTCTACTAAATTGAAGTCAGCCATCTTAATTTAATACGTTTTTGTAAAAAGGTATGCAACCCTACAAAAGAGAGGAATAAACCTAACACTATGAATACATAAAGACCAAAAGAGATATAGGGAAAATAACTGCACCACCCAGTACACAATCATATATCTTCGGGAAATTCCACCTTTGAAAATTGCAACAAAGGTGAGGGTTCCAGGTAGTACAAGAATAAACAGCAGAATATAAAAAGGAAAACCACCTATTAGGAACTCACTATATATCCCATTATCAATGAGAATAAATAAAGGCTAACTTCAATAAACCATAAACCTGCTGATAGGAGCAGGACCTGTGCAAGGATTTTTGTCTACACAGGGGAAGGTGCATTTTGATGCCCCCCCTGCCAATCCAACCCCCTCTCCGACCTTGCCACAATCCCCTGCCCTTGCCCATTGTGCTGGCCCTGGCACTCTTTGAGAAGGGTGGAGTGGGAAAAGATGCTAGCTGCAGTTCCTTCCAGTAAATATTTTGGGAGGGACGAGGAAGGGAATCGTCAGCAGGGCACCAAGGACACTGCATTTTATTTGGGTGGGGAGGGGGTGTTGGTGCCCAGTGAAGCCCTCTGGCACTCAAAGGGTTAAATTACACCTTCTTAACCTTTCCTCCTTGTCCACTACACTTGCTCTATATGTTTTTAGCACATATAAAAAGGTGCAATCTCTAAAGTTTATTTTATTGCTCTACTCATTCATAACATATTGTGATTCACTTTTAATCACAATATGTAATAAATGAGTAGAGCAATAAAATAAACTTTAGAGATTGCACCTTTTTTATATGTGTTAAAAACATATAGAGCAAGTGTAGTGGGCAAGGAGGAAAGCTTAAGATTAAGAAGGTGTAATTTAACCCTTTGAGTGCAGTAAAGGGGTACACACAATGCATTGCTAAGCAATGCTTTGGTACCCCTCTGGCACTGAAGGGTTAAGTCTGGTAATAGTAGGTCCAACACACAAGCAATTCCCTTGGTAAGCGCCCTAGTCCAGCACTAAATCAACATATCTATAAATTAAACAAATGCAGCAGCTTCAGTACCTCAGGACTCTGATATTCTCATTCTCACAGCCGGTGTTCCTGTTCCCGCATTGATTCAGTTGTCACGCCAACACTACAGCCGCAGCGTGTTCATTCACTCCCTCACTACTGCTGCCAACGTGGGTGGATTACGTCAAACGCTACGTGAGCATCATGATGTGGCCATTGAATGTGAATGACAAAGTTCCGTAGCTAAGTTGAAGTCTCATTCCGTGGACACATTGTTTCCGGGGACAATTCCCTCAATCCGGGGAGGCCCCTGTGACATCAGTGCACTCCAAGTCCCACAGTGCCTCAGTGTATGCCACTGGGTCCAGGATAACCCGGGGGTGTGACTGCTGAGCCTCTCTCACCTCTCAGGGGTTCCATTCCATGCTGCCTCCACTTTTTCTCTTTTTCCCGTTATCACGGCGCAGAGGCACGTCCTCCAGGCAGGGCCAGATTTACATCTCAGGAGCCTGTAGACACAGAAATCTGAAGCGTGCCCCACGCCATTGGCCATCTCCACAGTGCTCCAAATCTCCACATTACCCCTCATC